>CM035163.1:0-600000 GCA_020205615.1 Panax quinquefolius | reverse complement strand
TCGCTAGTGTGTCCTACCTAAGCTTATTTGTTAGTTGGTCAATATATAGGGATATTATGTGATATATTTATTTCCTTAATTAACCCTTGTTTTATGGCAGTATTTGAGAATGTTGATTGAGAATGTTAATGATTGGAGTAAATGAGACCATGGAGACGCTTGTGACTCACCAATGAGGAGAATGTGCAGTGGTGGCAATGTTCCTCCCGTGAACAACGCCATCGAAAGAGATGATGAACGACGGGATGTTTAGAAGTTTTTTGCAGTTCATGCAAAATCGCATTGAGAGGAGACTCGTGCAAAAAAATTGGTGGAAATGATAACAACGCATGATTTGTCACGGCCAAGCGATTCAAAGAGTTGGGACCACCGCAATTGCGGGAAAGCGGATCCGATTAAGGCGAGAGCGTGGGTCAAACAAATTACCAAGATATTCGATGTCTTGGGATGCACGGGAAGAACGTAAGGTTCCATTCGCTACTTTTATGTTCGTAATGAGGTAGATTATTGGTGGGAATCGTGAAGCGTACTCCATCCAAACCAAGACTCAAGATGTCTTGGGAGACGTTTCAGAATCTGTTCAATGACAAGTACTTTCCGAAAGTATTCGCGTATATGAAGGAAGTGGAGTTTATTAGACTAGAACAAAATAACATGACGGTGTCCCAAAGATGAGGCAAAGTTTGCAGAGTTGTCGTGTTTGCACCTCATTTGGTGGAGAATGAGGAGCGATATACGCGGATGTTTCGAGAGGTTTGAAACCCGACATACGCCAGTATCTCATTTCTCATAAATTTTCTCTCTATTCGGATGTTGTCAATGTGGCTCAATTATTAGAAGCGAGATAACGAAATACGTTCAACCGAGGGACCATAACCGAAGATCATACCGGAGATAGCGATCAATGTAATAACGATAACCAACGGAGAAAGAAAAAGATGGACAAAAATGGTAACCACTCTAGTGGTAGTCATGGCCATGAAAATAGAAGAAGCGAGTTGGGGGGAGATTTTAAAAAGAGGAGATTCAACAACGACCATGTGAAGACGTCAGCACCAGCAACAACTGGTTCTAAGGGAGGAGAACGACCACCGGTCGTATGCTATAAATGCGAGAAAGAGGGACATATCAGTCCAAACTGTCCACAACAGTTCAAGGTATATTATAATTGTGGAAAGGAAAGACATATCGCTCGAGATTGTGCGTTAGCAAAATTAAGTCCAGGGGGGACGGTGACTCCAAAGGCTGTCCCAGAAAAGTCAAAGTCAACGATTCCTGGAAGAGCGTTTATCATGACTGGTCAAAATGCGAGGAACCCAAACGAGGTGATCACGGGTAAGCTAATCATTAATTCTTGCGAAGTTTATACCTTACTTGATACCGGTGCTACCCATTCATTTATCTCTCCTGCTTGTGCTCAACGTTTAAACTTACCTCCGGAGAAATTAGACTTTGATTTATCCGTGGAGACTCGTTAGAGAAACTTTCATCACATCCACTGTTTATAAATCTTGTTTGATTCAAGTTGGCACCATCACCTTACCTGTTGACCTTATCTCTTTAAAGATACTTGCTTTTGATGTGATTTTAGGGATTGATTGGTTAACTACTCATCATGCCAAAATTGATTGTTTTCGTAAGGTTGTTAGTTTTCATATTCCTAACCAACCGTTGTTATTTAATTCAAGCAACTAAGCCACTAAAATCAATCGCTGTCATATCAAGTCATAAAGCTATTCGTTTATTGAAAAACGGATGTCAAGCTTTCTTAGCCCATGTTATGGATTTGAATAAAGACACGTCAGATTTGAATAATATTCCTGTTGTTATTGATTTTCCTGACGTATTTCCTGAAGAACTTCCTGGTCTACCCCCAGAACGTGAAGTTTAATTCTTTATTGATCTTGAACCTGGTACAAAGCCCATTTCTAAAATCCCATATCGAATGGCTCCTATTAAACTTCAGGAGTTAAAGGTCCAACTACAGGAGTTGTTGGACATCGGTTTCATTCATCCTAGTACATCTCCTTGGGGTGCTCCTGTTTTATTTGTATAGAAGAAAGACGGGATTATGCGACTTTGTATTGACTATCGGGAATTGAACCATGTCACCATCAAGAATAGGTATTCACTACCTCGTATTGATGACCTGTTTGACCAGTTGCAAGGAGCACAATTCTTTTCAAAGATCGATCTTCGTTCTGGATATCATCAGTTGAAGATTAGAACTGAGAATATTCCAAAGACTGCCTTTAGAACTCGGTATGGGCATTATGAATTCTTAGTCATGTCTTTTGGATTGACTAATGCTCTTGCGGCTTTCATGGATATGATGAACCGAGTATTCAAGGATTATTTGGATCGGTTCGTTGTTGTCTTTATTGATGACATTCTCATATATTCCAAAAGCCGTGAAGATCATGAGCACCATTTGAAGCTGGTACTCCAAAGGCTTTGTGAAAACAAGCTATATGCCAAGTTGAAGAAATGTGAGTTCTGGCTTGAGGAAGTAGCATTCCTTGGGCACGTGGTATCAAAACATGGAGTATCTATTGACCCGGCGAAGATTGAAGCAATACAAAGTTGGGAGCAACCGAAAATGGTGATCGAAGTACGTAGCTTTCTCGACTTAGCTGGTTATTATCGGAGATTCGTGGAAGGATTTTCTCGAATCGCTACTCCGTTAACTCAGCTGACTCGAAAGGATACAAAATTTGAATAGAGCGATGAATGCGAAAAGAGTTTCCAAGAGCTTAAGAGGAGACTCATTTTGGCACCTGTTATAACAATACCATCTGGTTCGGATGGATTTGTTATCTACAGCGATACTTCAGGCAAAGGGTTAGGATGTGTTCTCATGCAACGTGGGAAAGTCATAGCCTATGCCTCGCGACAACTTAAAGAATATGAGAGGAATTATCCTACTCATGATCTAGAGTTGGTAGTAGTCGTTTTCGCGCTAAAGATCTGGAGGCACTATCTATATGGGGAGAAAGTGGAGATATATTCAGACCATAAAAGCCTCAAATATTTCTTCACTCAAAAGAAACTCAACATGCGGCAACGACGTTGGATCGATTTGTTGAAAGATTACGACCACACTATTCAATACCATCCTGGAAAAGCGAACGTGGTAGCTGACGCGTTGAGTAGAAGATCATATGCAGGAACGAGTGCGATGATGTCAAGTATATGCATAGAGCCAAGTTTAATAGAAAAAAGTTAAAGTTGCTCAAGCCGGCAGGCCGGAAATGATGCGTATGAAGAAGAAAGTACAAGAAGGTGCTATTCTAAGCGAGAATCGATGAAGAATGAATACTTCGAGTCCACTCCAGACTTTGTGTTCCTAACGATTTTGATTTGAAGAACAAGATCATGACGAAGGCACACAATACACCATTTGCAATCCATCCTGGAAGTACCAAAATGTATCGTGATCTTCGACATACATTTTGGTAGAATAATATGAAGAGCGAGATTGCCAAGTTTATCTCGAGGTGTTTAACTTGTCAACGTAAAAGGCGAGCATCAAGTGCCTAAGGGTCCATTACAACCACTTGAGATTCGAAATGGAAGTGGGAACACATTACCATGGATTTCGTTACATTGGGTCTTCCTACGGTTTCTCAAGGCATCGATGCTATTTGGGTTATTGTTGATAGATTAACCAAGTTCCGCTCATTTCTTGCCGATCTACGGAGACTTATTCCTTGAACGTCTTGCTCATATGTATGTAAATGAGATTGTGAGATTGCATGGCATGCCAGTATCCATAGTTTCGGATCGTGACCCAAGATTCACTTCAAGATTTTGGGTTAGCTTGCAAAAAGCTATGGGCACGGATTTACGATTTAGTTCGGCATACCATCCTCAAACGGACGGACAATCAAGAGAGGACTATCCAAACTCTTGAAGATCTATTAAGACTCGGTGTCCTAGACTTCAAGGGAGTTGGGATAAGTATTTACCATTGGTGGAATTCTCCTATAACAAACAGTTATCAGACAAGCATTGGTGTGGCCCCATTTGAAGCATTGTATGGACGAAAGTGTCGCTCTCCAGTATGTTGGGACGAGGTGGGTGAAACAACATTGTTGGGATCCGAGTTGGTACATATGACTACGGAAAAGATCCAAATGATTCGACAACGTAAAAAAGCGGCACAAGATCGACAAAATAGTTATGCGGATCTTCATCGAAAAGAAGTGGAATTTAGTATTGGGGATCATGTATTGTTGCGTGTTGCCTCATGGAAGGGAGTTACAAGATTCGGGAAGAGAGGAAAGCTCAATCCACGATTTATTGGTCCATTTCAAATTCTTGACCGAAAGTAGGTAATGTATCCTATAGACTCGCGCGTTACTCTCGAGTATGTCTCGTGTTCATAATGTGTTTCACATATCGTACTTCGTAAATATGTGAAAGACCGAACCACGTTATTGAGTTAGAACCGGACGAGATAGTAGAAGACTTAACGCACGAAGAGGTACTATCAAGATCTTGGATAGGAAGGAGAATGTCCCTACGACAAAGGTCATACCCACAAGTTAAAGTTTTGTGGAGGAACCATGCTATAGAGGAAATGACACGGGAGTTGAAAGCGGAAATGAAAGCGAGGTATCCTCACCTTTTCAAACACTGTGTACGTCACGTCAATTTCGAGGATGAAATTTCATAAGGAGGGGAAGTTGTAAGACCCCAACTTAGTATTTAATGAAATTAAATTTCCTCTATTTATTATCTTGAAATAGTAAGGGTTGATTTGATTAATGTGGTAAGTTATGGGTAAAATGTGCAATTATTTCAAACAAGCAAGTGCTTTTAAAATATTCATTGTTGACGGAGATTATTCATTTGGTCGTGGAATATTTTTACTGTCAAGAATATTATTATGACGAATGACAGCCTTTGTGTGGGCCCCATGAAAGCGATTGGATGAAGAAAAAGACAAGAATAAGTTGGTTATAAATAATGGCGTAGTTATTACAGATTAATATTGTTGGAATACGATTGGTTAAAACATAAGTAGCACTGCAGTATTACACCAATTATTGATTCTTACGTAAGAAGGCACTACTCAATAATTGTTACAAAGTAATTATTTATTCATTATTTTATTTTATTGATTCAATAATTCTTTGCGTTGATATTTTATATTATTGTTGTTTTAATAATTGTCATCGCAGACAATATTTTTCTTTTATCGGAGCAATAATTCATATTATCTGAATAATATCATTAGATAACATTATTGGCAATGTCTAAAAAGTTACATCTAAGGAGAGGTTTGGTCATCTAATCAATGCACAAGATGAGAGAGATCCTTATTGAAAGCCCCCTCTTTCCTAGGAAGCGCGCTGGTTGTCGATGAATGTGATTCGTAATATTATTTGTGAATAATTAATTATTGATTTATATGATGAGGAAAATATTGATTTTATGTGGATATAGATGGAGAAAATTTTTAATGTGACAATTGTTGAAAATTAATATTTTATCTTTTTCTGATAAAATAATTCATTTAAATATATTATTTTATTAATATAATAATGGTGATATTTTTACAATAAATGTGGGATATATGAGTATATGAGGAGGAAGAGTATTTTTGTTGCATTAAATGATTAACACATGTTTTGTGTGTCGGTAGACCCCAATTCTTGACCGAAATTTGATTATAGCCTGTAAAATCGCTCGTTTATGGATTTTGGTCAATTTTTATTTGGAATTTGGAAAAACTTTCTTCTGCAAAGTTATAGAGAATGAAATTTCTTATGAAAAAGACATGTTGTTTGAATTTTTCTGACAAAGGGGCTATTTATTGTGAATTATTGAAGTTCCGAAGTTCCAAAATAATTAATTTTTGGAAGTTTTATTTATTTTTATCAAGGAAAACGTTTTTCCATTTGAGTGGCACATGTTAATGGTTGAATCAGCTGGTGAGGTGTGCTAAGGAAATTAAGAAAAGTATATTATTATTTTATTAAATTTTTTGCTTTGGTGTTCTAAGCAATTTCCTATAAATGGGGTGTTTATGTTAGAATTGAAAATCACACCAGAAATTGAAATCTTTTCTCTTTTTCTATCTCGATATATTGAGCGTATTCTTGTGAGTATTTTGATACTTTGAGTGTTGTTATACGGTGCAAGTTCCTTCAAAGACTATATCTAGTATTCCAAATCAGAGTACCGTCTTTTCGAGGTAAGGGATGTTATTTTTTTTTAAATGATATTATTTTCTTCAATATCATTTTGCTGAAATATTGGTTTGAACTTTTAATCAAATTTGGAACTTTTTGTGTCGGGGTTACTATTCATATACAGACTATTCACTTAATCGACATTATTCATCGAAAAATGAAATTTTTCCTTTTCGTCCAAAATATCTATTATGGATACTAGCTTTGATTGTATCCATATTTTGATCATTCTTGAATTTTACTTCACCGTGATTGTTTATGAAGTATTCTTGAACTCGGATTGTTTAAAGTACGAATCCATAATACTTGTTCTTTTGTTTCCTTTGGATTCTTTTTTCTTTAAAATTATTTTCATCATTCTCGGTCCTAAATGATGATGTTCATTGAATATCTTTGGCTTGTGTAGTGCAAAGATGGTTGATTTTATGATGAATATCTTTGGCAGTAGTGCAAAGATGTACAGGTGTTGAGATGAACATGACCGACTATTGAATATCTTTGTCTCAGTAGTGTAAAGATGAATATATGATTCAAGATGTGCATTGATTGATGTTCTGAGGGATAAAATAATGATGATGGACTTTTAAATTCATAGATTATCAGTAGATTTCATTCTCTACGTAACTCATCTATGAATTATTATTTTTCATTACCGATCCGAAACTTGTTGTCTATTGTATTCTATCGATTTTTCCTGTTGAAGACTAACGATAATTTGTTCTATATTATCTTAGTCATAATATTCTCTACTGGGCTAGTTGAGCTCACCATTTTCTTTTTTGTTCCATTTTTCTTCTCAGGAGGCAAGAATGTAGCGAAAGTACTTAGTGGGGAGTCTGAAATGAAGGTTCTAGGAAGTTGTTTTAGTAGTCCTCACCATTTTTGTAAAGTATTGTATCAATAATTGTAATGAGGACTTAGTTGGGTATGTATATTGTCTAGATGACAATATTTGTATTTAAACTCACAGTTTATGGGTTGTATTAATAAAGTTGTAGTTGTTTCTGTACCATGTTATTGACGACTCAGAATGGGTGATGTATACCTATTTTGGGGGCGTCACATCTTACGTAAGGATCAATAATTCAAAAATATTGTGCAATACTGGTGTCTTCTTGTGCAACCACGCAGACATCAGATTTTAACCACGTGTATTCCAACGTTGTTAACGATAACAATTACGCCTGTTATTTATAAAAACTCAAACTTGTCGCGTTTTCTTCATCCGATGATTATTACATTATGGGACCCCACAAATGATTGTGCCGCCGCATTTAATATTCCTCGACAACAAGAATATTCCACGACCAAACTAATATTCCCCGACAGAAATGAGTATTTTATAACCACTTGCATATTTTGAAAATTTTACATATATCACCCCCTTAACTTTAACTTTTTATCAATTTAATCATTTACTAAATAGAATAATTGAATACTTTTATTTCATAAAATTCGAGGTCTTATAAGCGGATCGGTCCAAGAATAACGGACCGATTAGATTGGAGAACTTTTATATATATATATATATATATATATATATATATATATATATATATATATATATATATATATATATATATGTGTGTGTGTGGGGGGGGGGGGGAATGATCCATAGCATCTATATACTATGGAATAAAAAGTGGCATATAGCATCTTAACCCTATGTTTTGTTAATAGATGGCTGAGATTAAGTTTGGTAGTACGTCTAGTAATATTAGCGGACGTAGTTAGTAAAAGTATTTGCCAATTTTGCCCCCATTTAGCCTGCAAGACCAGCGAAATTAACAGTATGTGTAAGACCCCAACTTTTTTTTAATAATAAAGTTGATTTTTCTATAAATATCATTTTTAAATATTATGGAATGAATTTGATATAATGTTATAGTTGTGGATAATATTTATAAATTTTGCAATGTACGCAAGTTGTTATATAATATTCGATTGGTCGGGGAATATTCGTTTTAACATGGAATATTCGTACAACGGCACAATCATTGGTGGACCCAGAACAAAATTATTATTTCGGATTAAGAAAACGACAAAAATATTTTATGAAAATAACGATTTAAAATTTTACCGTTAGCTTCTTTGAAACACCGTGTGTTAAAAGTGCAGAATACGCTGTGGTCGTAGATAAGAAGACACTGCGGCTTTTGATTATTGATGCTTACGTGAGAAGTCACTCGCTTTTGTTCAATTATTATTTGAAGAATTGTTGCATAAGTATCTCACGTTATTTGATTCAATTATTGTTGATATTTTATATATTATTAAATCAATAATTGAGATGACAGAGTTATTAATATTATTATTTGCAATATTAAGGATGTCTAGAAATTCTGTATTCATGAAGAGAACTTCTATTATTCCATTCTTTATTATTCTATTGGAATAACCTCGTATAACACATGCACTTCCCTATACTTGGTGAAATTCTTACATTATTCCATTCTTTATTATTATGTTGGAATAACTCCGCCTACATGCAAGTACCGCATACGTGGTGAAATTCTTTCGTTATTCCATTCTTTATTATTACATTTGGAACATCCTGTTGGTGTAATTTCGCATGACCGATTCCGTTATTTATTATTCATTGGAATATCGTATGCGTGCGTTTACGCGGAGACCCCAGATTTTATCAATAAAGATTTAAATTTTGTCGAAATAATTTTTTAATATTATGGTGTGAATTTAAGATAATATTATAGTTGTGGGTAGTATTTATAAATTTTGCAAAAGTATGCAAGTGGTTATATTATATTCGATTGGTGGGAAATATTCGGTTTAGCGAGGAATATTAAATGACAACTACTCAATCATTGGTGGACCCCATAATGTAATTATTCATTTCGGATCGAGAAAACGACAAAAATATTTTATTGAAATAACTACGAAAGTTTTACCGTTGATATTTGTTGAACTACTCGGTAGTAAAAGAAAAGAATAATACGTCGTGTGGTTCGCATAAGAAGCATACAGTATTGATTATCGATGCTTATGTGAGAAGTCACTCGGTTTGATTCCATTATTGTCGATTAATAATATGAATTATTATAAGCGATAATGACGTTTTGTTTTATTCAGTATTATTAACGTAATAAAAGCGAAACATCTTTTTATATAAAATGTAATATTTTATTAAAGTTATTCTATAAATAGAATATATTATATTTTATTACGCATAGTGTTGCGATAGTGTTTTGCATAGTGTTTGCATAGTAAAATGTTTTTATATAAATAGAATATATGATATTTTATTTAAAAGATTTTGCTTTAAATATGGACCGTCAGATTAAAGTAAATCAATCTGGACCTTTCATGGATTAATTACTATGCATTCTATTTTCCTATAAATAAGCTCATTCCTTCATTATTTTCTTATTTAATTCTTTGAAACTCTAGAGAGAGAAATTATAGAGAGAAGCTATAGAGAGAAAATCTATATAGAGAGAAAGAAGAAGAGTATTCGGTACTTCACTACTTTGATATCCGGTGTCTTTTTACGGTAAGGGATATTATTTGTTGTATTCGTAAGGGTGTTATTCTTTCTTATTCATGAAGAGAACTTACGTTATTCCATTCATTATTATTCTCATTGGAATAACTGTAAAAGTGGCATACCCTATACATAACTCAGACACGCGCAGATACCCTATACTTGGTGAAATCTTATATTATTCCACTCTTATTTATTTCATTGAATAACTCAGATACTGGAATCCCCTATACTTGGTGATCTTCTTTCATTATTCCATTCTTTATTATTACATTGGAATATCACATGCGTGTGTTTTACACCGGACTGGTTCCATTGTTTATTATTCCGCATTTATTATTCATTTGGAATATCCTCAGATGTGTGTTTTACACCGGACCTAGTTCCATTGTTTATTATTATTCAAAGATTTATTATTCATTGGATCATCCCGTCTTGTGAATTTAATTTCACCGACACGGTTCCGTTATTATTATTATTCTCGTTGAATAACTTTATCATCAACAATCACCGCATGCATGGTGATTTCCTTTGTTATTCCATTCTTTATTATACCCGGTTGGTTAAAACTTTGACTTCTATACTCCATGAAATTAGTAGAATATTCTTGATATTTGTGTTTCATCCAAAGATTCTTTTCATGGAAATATTCTTCCGATCATTCTTGAATTTTACTCTACAAAAAAAGATCTTTGTCGACAATTTGACGTTACTTAATTCTCGGATAAAATAATTCTTGAACTTGTTTTATTGAATTATTATGTCATTGTCATCATCCTCATGTTATAATATGTTAACTTTGGCTTACGTGCATAGATGAACTTAGTATGATTATGACCGAGGATCATTCTATAAGTATAATCATGGCTTGTTATAAATGATGTGATAAAAGTCCTCAAAGTGGCTCTGTAATGCGTTGATGGATAGTTTTGGTATGATTATGACCGGGGGTGATTTGGTATAGTCATGACCATTGATAATTTTATGAAAATCCTTGACCAGTAATGTGGATGATTAGATATTATGGTTTATTCATTAAACCGAGTCTTAGTGATAAAAATTTATGAAAACCTTTTAAAACCTAAAAGATAGTAGACTTTATTTTTTACTTGACTCTTTTAATGGATTGCATATTCACCGCAGATTAAACCTGGTTGTCTATTGTATTTTATCGGTTTAACACTGTCATGAAGGCTAATGATAATTTATTTCGCATTATCTTAGTCATAATATTTCATCTTTGGGCTAGTTGAGCTCACCTTTCTTTCACCGTTTTCTTCAGAAATGAGAACAACATATTGGGACGAGTCGGGAAGCGGAGTAATGGTCCGGAGGATAGCATTATTAGTCCTCACTATTACGTGAAATAGTGTGATAATAGTTGTAATGAGGACTCCTTTTGAGTTTGTATAATATCTAGTAGACAATATTTGTATTCAAACTAACAGCTTTATGTCGTATTATACACCATAGCAGTTATATTAGTAAGTTGTATTTGAATTTATGTACCATGTAAGTGGCGACCCAAGATGGGTGACGATACCTAATTTGGGGGGCCACACGGTTAGTATCGAGCTTAGGATATGATCCTGGCTAAGATGCTGAGATAAGAACTAGGAGGGAGAGACGGGAATTCCTTCGCTAATATGACCTACCTAAGTTTATTTGTTATTTAAATTGGTCGGTCACGAGTATAGGATAATATGTGATATGTTAATTAACCCTTGTTTTGTGACAAAGTGTTTGAGAATGACATCCGAAAAATGCCGAGATAAGCAATGAAGCACATGAGAGTGTTGATTCAAATTTCAAACAAAAGGTAACCACCAACAACACGATAATAATCATATTTGGTGGCAACGGCTATCAGAACAATGATAACCATCGTGGGGAAATTATCATGCTAAGAATGGTAACCACTTCGGTGGTAATCATGGCAAAGATAATAGAAGTGGAAATTACAAGAAGAGAAGGTCATTTAGCTCAATTTTGTTGTGCACCAAAGTCAAGTCTAGCTGGGACGGTGGCACCAAAGGTGGATATGGACAAAACAAAGTCGTTGGTTTTAGGAAGTGCATTTTTCATGACTTCTCAAAAAGCGAGTAAACCGAACGAAGTTAGCACGGGTTAGTTAATTATAAATTGCGAAGTCTATACCTTATAAGATACCGGTTCTACCCATTATTTTATCTCTCTTGCTTGCGTTCAACGTTTAAATTTGACTCAGGAGAAGTTAGACTTTGACTTATAGTTAAAACTTCGTTAGTAGGAGCCTTCGTTATCGCTTACTATTTTTAAATCTTGTTTGATTCAAATAAACACTTTCACGTTACCTGTCGATCTTATCTTTTTGAAAATACTTGCCTTTGATGTGATTTTAGGAATCAATTGGTTAACTACTCATCATGCTTTTCGTAAGGTTGTTAGCTTTTATATTCATAACCATCCCGTTATGCTTAATTCAAAGTAACCGAACCACTAAAGTCAATCATTGTCATATCAAGCCATAAGTAAAGTGCCCCGATCCTTTCGTTGTTGACTTCCTTGTGTGGAATGCACCAAGCCGGACTTTTCAGAGGCTACGCCAGGATGAAGATGGCAAGTTGATAGGTATCATTGTGAGGTGCTATCTGTGTTAAGGGATAGAAGTCACAATTGGTGTTAATGTGACGATCTTATCCAAGTCTTGGACGAGAGTATCGGTTTTGAATGATATTTCCATCATTAATAAATTTCTTGGCGTATTCTTGAAGACTTCTAGCCTACCATAGAACGTGAAATCGAATTTTGTATTGAATTCAAAGATAAAAACCCATTTCTTAAACTCTCAAATATTTCTTCAACTAAAAGGATCTGCTTATTTACGAGGATTATGATGAAAGTCATAACAAAAGCATTGGACTAATGAAAATCATGGGTATATGAAGTATTAGTAAGTGTTATGATGAGTTATGTTGGTTATTATGTGAAAACATGAAAGTTTCTTAGAAATCACAAAGAGTTGAAAATCGATTTTGGTGAAAAACGTAACATGAAATTCAATTGACCATATCTCCTATTATATTTTGAATTTTTGAATGTGGTCAAGTCCTAGAGTTAGATCTATGAGTTACCTAACTAATCCAAGTGGAATTACTGGAAAAGGTGTTGTAGATTTTTGTGTGGACTGATTTTAGCAAAGGAGTGCAAAGCTGCAAAAATCGAAAAAAGCTCACGCCATGATTTTAGAGGGGCTGTTTCGGCCACTTAAATTATGAGAACAATTCTGGCCTTTTGGGACATGAAATTATATGGTATAAAGTACCTCCTGTCCAAAAAATGAGCTCATTCTCGACTTAAAATGAGCAAGTTATGATTTATTTCAATATTTAGGTTTTTCCGATTTAAAAACGCTATAACCGGGAGTTCTATAACTCCGATGACCATGAAATTTAAATGGAAGCTCACATTAACATGTGTAAGGTCCTGCCAAGGTTTGGGAATTTTGGAGTTAAAATTGAGGTAGCTAATTCCTTAAGGAATTAATTAGAAATTGATTTTTGAAAAATAGTAGATGAATTTTAAAAATTCGAGAGAAAAATATATTTTCATTATGGGACTATATTATGCTAAATCCCAGAAAAGAAATATTTTTGGGACTAATTTGGTATTTTTTCATGAAAATAGTTTAGTTACTGAACATATGAGTTAAATATGTTATGTGAAGTAACAAAAAGTTAAAAAATAGGATTTTATGGCTAGAGAATCCTATATAGAGTATATGCATATTTTTTGATGAGGATTTGATAATTGGTGATGATATCTTATGAGTATGGCATTTTGAATGATTAAATGCATTATATGGTAAAGCGTAAACAATTGAGATAAATTGTTTATAAATTTAAGAAGTGATTAAAATATTGTTATAATATTAATGATATTAGATTATAAGATTATTAAGTGATTGATAACATGGGGATATTCTTGAATCCTCGGATAAATTATATTATAAATGTTTAATATTTATCCTTTATCTCATTTGATTGATTCTTTATATCATTATCCTCACGCTTATATTATGTTGAAAGTCAAATCGTGTTCGTGAAGTGCATAGATGGACTTGGTATGATTATGACCGTGGATTGTCGGTATAATCATAACCGTAATTGAAAACACGATTATCTTCGCACGTAGTGCATGGATAATTTGTGGTCGTGATACTAATGAATACACGATTATCTTTGGCCGTAGTAGTGCATGGATAATTTGTGATCGTGATACTAATGAATACACGATTATCTTTGGCAGAAGTAGTGCATGGATAATTCGTGTTCGTGATACTAATGAATATCCTTGGGCCCGTAGTGTAGGGATGATTCGATGATATGGATTAATTATTGAATGAGTCTCGTGAATGAAATATTAATTCATGGATGTGGTAAAAGTCATCTTCGGTCGTAAGGTATGGATAATTTGTGGTCGTGATACTAATGAATACACGATTATCTTTGGGCCGTAGTGCATGGATAATTTGTGGTCGTGATACTAATGAATACACGATTATCTTTGGCCAGTAGTGCATGGATAATTTGTGGTCGTGATACTTAATGAATACACGATTATCTTTTAGTCAGTAGTGCATGGATAATTCGTGGTCGTGATACTAATGAATATCCTTGGCCCAGTAGCGGGGATGATTCGATGATATGAATTAATTATCGAAATGAGTCTCAAAGAATGAAATATTAATTCATGGATGTCGTAAAAGTCATCTTTGGTCAGTAGTGCATTGATAGACTTGGTATGATTATGACCACGGATTATTCGGTATAATCATGATCAGATTGAAAACACGAATATCCTCGCCGCAGATGGTGCATGGATAATTCGTGGTTGTGATACTATTGTCGCTGCGTCAAAGATTATTGGTTTTCTAAATTGTATATCTTTAGCCTATAAAGTGCAAAAGATGAATTGTTAATGAATATCTTTGGCGGATTGCGAAGATGAATTTAATATTTTTAACGATAAAGGTATTCAAGGTATCCTCACCTCTTTATCATACTGTGTATCGTAATTCTAATTTCGAGGGCTTAAATTCCATAAGGAGGGAGATTGTGAGACCCCAGATTTTATCAATAAAGATTTAAATTTTGTCAAAATAATTTTTAATATTATGGTGTGAATTTAAGATAATATTATAGTTGTGGGTAGTATTTATAAATTTTGCAAAGTATGCAAGTGGTTATATTATATTCGATTGGTTGGGGAATATTCGGTTTAGCAGGGGAATATTCGTATAACCGCTTTCAATCATTAAGTGGACCCATAATGTAATTATTGTCGAATTGAGAAAAGCGACAAAAATATTTTATTGAAATAACGGCGGAAGTTTAACCGTTGATCTTGTTGAACTACTTCAGTAGTAAAAGTACGATGAATACGTGTGGTTGCATAGTAACAATACGGTATTGATTATCGATGCTTATGTGAGAAGTCACTCGGTTTGATTCCATTATCATCGATTAATAATATGAATTATTATAGCGATAATGACGTTTTGTTTTATTCAGTATTATTAACGTAATAAAAAGCGAAACATCTTTTTTATATAAAATGTAATACTTTATTAAAGTTATTCTATAAATAGAATATATTATATTTTATTATGCATAGTGTTGCATAGTGTTTTGCATAGTGTTTTAAGTAGTGTTGCATAGTGTTTGCATAGTAAAATGTTTTTATATAAATAGAATATATGATATTTTATTTAAAAGATTTTGCTTTAAATATGGACCGCCGATTAAAGTAAATCAATCTGGACTGAATTCATGGATTAATTACTATGCATTCTATTTTCCTATAAAAATAAGCTCATTCCTTCATTATTTTCTTACGAATTCTTTGAAACTCTAGAGAGAGAAATTATAGAGAGAAGCTATAGAGAGAAAATCTATATAGAGAAAGAAGAAGAGTATTCGGTACTTCACTACTTTGATATCCAAGTGTCTTTTACTAGTAGGGATATTATTTGTTGTGTACCTGTAGGGTGTTATTCTTTCTTATTCATGAAAGAGAACTTTCGTTATTCCATTCATTATTATTCATTGGAATAACTCCGTAAAAGTGGCATACCCTATACATAACCTGTATACGCGGCATACCCTATACTTGGTGAAATCCTTATATTATTCCATTCTTATTTATTCTGTTGGAATAACCTGTATACGCGGAATCCCCTATACTTGATGATCTTCTTCTGTTATTCCATTCTTTATTATTCTATTGGAATATCCTGTCTGTGTGTTTTACACCGGACCTGGTTCCATTGTTTATTATTCGCATTTATTATTCATTGGAATATCATGTATGCGTGTTTTACACCGGACTGGTTCCATTGTTTATTATTATTCAAGATTTATTATTACATTGGATCATCCCGTCGATGTGAATTTCACCGATTGGTTTCGTTATTATTATTCGTTGGAATAACTCGCTCATACATCACAAGCACGCGCATAGTGATTTCCTTTGTTATTCCATTCTTTATTATACCGGTTGGTTAAAACTTTGACTTTATACTCCATGAAATTAGTAGAATATTCTCGATATTTGCGTTTCATCCAAAGATCTTTTCATGGAAATATTCTTTTGATAATTCTTGAATTTTACTCTACAAAACAAGATATCTTGTTGACAATTTGGACGTTATTAATTCTCGGATAAAATAATTCTTGAACTTGTTTTATTGAATTATTATGTCATTGTCATCATCCTCATGTTATAATATGTTAACTTTGGCTTACGTACGCATAGATGAACTTAGTATGATTATGACTCGGGATCATTCTAAGATAATCGTGGCTTGTTATAAATGATGTGATAAAAGTCCTCGTTGGCACCTGTAATGCGTTGATGGATAGTTTTTGGTATGATTATGACGAGGGGTGATTTGGTATAATCATGACCATTGATAATTTGATGAAAATCCTCGACCGTGGTACGGGGATGATTAGATGTGGTGGTTTATTTATTAAAAGTTGAGTCTCAGCCGATAAAAATTGATGAAAACCTTTGAAACCTAAAAGATAGTAGATTTTATTTCTACTTGACTCTTTTAATGGATTGCATATTCGCCGCAGATTAAATTGGTTGTCTATTGTATTTTATCGTTTAACATCTTTGTTGAAGGCTAATGATAATTTATTCGCATTATCTTAGTCATAATATTTCTTCTTCGGGCTAGTTGAGCTCACCCTTTCTTTTCACCGTTCTCTTCGTGAAATGAGAACATAAATTTGAGACAGTCGAGAGGCGGAGTAATGGTCCAGAGGATAGCATTAGTAGTCCTCACTATTACGTGAAATAGTGTGATAATAATTGTAATGAGGACTCCTTTTAAGTTTGTATAATATCTAGTAGATAATATTTGTATTCAAACTCACGATTTACGTCAGATTATACACGACGATTATATTAGTAAGTTGTATTTGAATTTATGTATCATGTAAGTGGCGACCCAAGATGGGTGACGATATACCTAATTTTGGGGGCGTCACACGCATTTACCTTGTTCCGTTATTTATTATTCTGTTGGAATAACCTATCCGTGTGGTCTTTCGCACGTCTCGATGATTTCTTTTGTTATTCCATTCTTTATTATACTCTCGGTTGGTTAAAGTTTTGGCTTTTATACTCCATGAAATTAGTGGAATATCCTTGATATTTGCGCTTCATCCAGTATCTTTTCATGGAAATATTCTTCTGAGCATTCTTGAGTTTTACCCCACAAAGTAGATTCATGTTGACAATTTGGACGTTATTGGTTCCTAGATAAATTAATTCTTGAACTTATTTTATCAATTCTTATATCATTCTCATCATCCTCATGTTTATATTATGTTGAAAGTCATACGTGGCTCAGAAGTGCATAGATGGACTTTTGGTATGATTATGATCGTGATTATTCAAATAATCGTAGCTTAACCGTAATGTTACAAATGATGTGGTAAAATTTATCATTGGTCTAGTAGTGCATTGATGGACGATTGTTGGCATGATCACTTAACCATTAATGAATCACACAAATATCCCTACCGTAGTGCATGGATAATTTGTGGTTGCGATACTTAATGAATATCCTTGGCGTAGTAGTGCGAGGATGATGTAGATTATTTATTAATTTGAGTCTCAAATGATAAAAGTGATGAAAAATCTTTTAAATCATAAAAGATAGTAGATTTTATTCTCTACTGACTATTTTAATGGATTGTTTGTTCACCGCAGCTTAAATTTGATGTTTGTTATATTTTATCGCTTAACATTGAAAGCGCTAACGATAATTTTTCCGCATTATCTTAGTCATAATATTTCTTTAAATTTAGTTGAATTTTCACCTTTTGCTTTCATTGTTCTCTTCAAGAAATGAGAACGTGGCGATGACTAATCGGGAACCGAGTGATTCATCCAGATGATTGTATTAGTAGTCCTCACTATTCTATTTAAATAATGTGATAATAATTATAATGGCGACTTATTCGAGAGTGGATCTTGTCTGTAAGATAATATTTGCTTTTTAAAACTCACATTTCTTGTTGATATTTAAGATCAGATTCAGATTATTACATCTACGATTCGCATGATTCGAATAGGTGATGATATTTTAAAGGCGTCACAGTATGTACATAGTCTGCTAGAATTTCTAGCGAACGGTAACTCTAGAAGTCAAGCACACCCGGTACACGATAAATTATAGCCCCACAAGCCTGGTTCAGGCGCTGCTCGCTCCAGTTGTGGCCTTGTTATTGCTGTCTCTGTACACCCTTTTCGTTTATTTTCGAGGGGAGGACATATCCACATCGGAAAACTTTCTCGTAGTTCTAATATTCATCGTCGTTGCCCTTTTTCCGCTGGAAAAAATAAGAGTTTGATTCAGCAAAGCTTCAAGGTTTTGAGACAATTGAGCCATGAGTATCTAAAGAAACTCGGGTTTTCAAAAAGCAATCCCAAACCGGTCCAGTGGTTCATTGGTGATTCAAATCTGTCCCAAAAGGAGCCCAAATGTCAAAAAATTCAAAAAGACGAGAATTTTGCCAGGGAAGGAGTGGAATTTTAGAGCAATGGTGATTTTTATGAATGGGAATTTCATAAGGGAAGGTGTAATGGGAGTGGGGTTTATAACTATTTTGTGAATGGGAGGTATGAGGGGGATTGGATTGATGGAAAATATGATGGGTATGGGATTAAGAGTTGGGCTCGGGGTAGCCGGTACCGGGGGCAGTATAGGCAAGGATTAAGGCATGGTTATGGGGTTTATAGGTTTTATATAGGGGATAGTTATGCAGGGGAGTGGTTTAATGGGCAGAGTCATGGTATTGGAGTGCAGACATGTTCATATGGGAGTTGTTACGTACTTTATCCATCCGCTAGTAGTACTAGCGGAGCTTGTTATTTCCAATTGGCAAAAGGACTAATAGGGGGCAAAACTGTCTGGAAAAGTCATTAAGCAAGTCCGCTAGATTTCTAGCGGACGGTATATCCCAACCACAAATCGCAGCCCTTCATATTTTTAATGGATGATATAGATGTTATATGCCACTTTTTATTCTATAGCATATAGATGCTATGGATCATTCCCCTATATATATATATATATATATATTATCTTTTGATTTTGCAAAATCTGTTGTTTCATGGCTTATCCATTTTTAAAACACATTCAACTTACGTTTGTGTTTCAAACTTACTTGTGATGTAAACAGTCTTGAACAACATACATACGAATGATAATATCATATGAAAACAAAATAGTAGTAGTAGTATTTTTTTTTCTCTCTATATATATATATATTATACAAACTATCCAAATAAATAAACAACGTGTAATCCAAATCTCAAAATCTACCACTCAAACAAATTAAAGGATTTTTTTTTTTTTTTGCAAAAAGAGAAAAAAACAGGGGCCCAACAGCCCATAAGTCGGGTCAGAGATATCTTCTTTCCGTAAACCAACGGAAGTTTCAGTAAAAGCTTTTCACAGCAAAAAAAAATCCCAATTCAACCAATTTGATATCTTCACCTTCTCTCTCTCTAGAAATTCTAATTCAACCAGCTGAAAATATCGACCTGTTGCAGACCTGCAATTTCCTCAATTTCGATCCAAAAAAGCTTCGTATCACGGACAAGAATCTCAAATATCGTCGGTCAAAATTCAGTGAGAATTAGGGTTTGTGGAGTGAGCGCTTCAATGGTGGAATCAAGACTCCAACTTTATTAAGCGCATTATCTTCATCCCATTAGGCTCCACGTTATCTTCATCAATAATTTTCTTCTTCTTGTTAAGTGTGTTGAGGCCTGCCCTTTTCTTTATCCTGACTTTTTTCTCTGGTGTCTCATGATTATCTGATAATGATTATCTGATGCCTTTTTAACATGTACAGAGCTCCTGGATTGAGTTCCTGTAGATTCAGGTACTTGCCTTTCAGGTACTTCACCACACTCCACTTCAACTTCATCATTTAATTGAACTTTATCTTCCAAGAACTTCACAAACAACTTCCAACTCTTTAATCTTTGATTTTATTATCTCTTCCTTATGCAGCCTAGCATTGATCAACTCCTCATTCTCATTATCATCACTTTCTTCACTGCAGTCAATATCTGTTTCTTTATCTGTACATCATCTCCATTTGGTGCATCAACTTGCACATCAACAACATCAACTTCCTTCTGCAGAAGCTGCTCAACTTCTCTCTCAAATGGTAAGAGTTCATCAGTAGAGTGGTCACAATATAGATCAACTAGACCAGTTCGTTCACCCTCCTCAACTAGTAACTTAATATTATGGTCATCATGTATCAACTCTAAACCATAACGAATATCCATACGACCAAATTTGAAATACACTGCAGTATTCTTTTTGTAACCATACTTCTTAGATAAGTTGTATATTTTGTCAACATTCAGCCAGTCACCATCAACGTTATGAAGCAATTCCATAAAACCTCTTCCATAGTGGTATATTGGTTCTTCAATGAACCTACCACCATGATTAAACTCCACAGAAAACAAATCCATGCTGCAAAAGGTACAGGGCACAACATTAGATAATAAACATTGTAAAATTGAACAATCAGTGGAAGAAATTTACATATAAACCCAAATCATACATACTCGAACAAATAAGGCTATTACATTTCAACCCAAATCATTGAACAATCATGTACCAAATCTGATTCATAACTTAAACCCAAATCAACATATAAACCCAAATCAAAGAATAATCAGTGGAAGAAAAAAAATAATCTAAATATTTACATCAGTCCAAAAAAACACATAAGGGTGTTACATTTAAACCCAAATCGATATATAAACCGAAATCAAAAACCAATCAGTGAAAAAAACATCTTGTTTGGATATTTGCAGGAGATATTATAAGGGTGTTGCATTTAAATACAAATCGAACAATAATCAGTGGGAAAAAACTCTTAACTCAGATATTTACAGAAGAATCTCGACAAAGAAAAAAAAAATTCACACAAACCCATACATACCTTCGTCTTTGCCAGAGGTTTGCATACAAAACCCTAGCAGATCAAATCGCCCCTTCTTCTTCTTCACTCGCTCTCTCTCTGTGAACTTCGACTAGTTTGGAACCCTAATTTGTAGCAATCGTCTTCTTCGCTCGCTCGCTCTCTTCCTCTCTCTGTGAACTTCGAGTAGTTTGGAACCCTAATTTGTAGCAATCGTCTTCTTCACTCGCTCGCTCGCTCTGTGAACATTGACTCAGACTTCGTTTGATTTGGTTTGATAGTACTTTTCTTTTGCCGCGTAATCCACCTTGGATTGAGCCATCGTGACTGAGTCATTTTTCTTTTTTTTTTTAAAAAGCCACGTAGGAAAAAGCTGACGTTGATATTAACAGAACTGATGAACAGTTAACAGAATGATCCAACTAAAAACTTTTAATTGGTTTAATGGGGTAATTTAAAAAATTAAAAGTTCAATGGTGTATTAAATAAAACTTGCCAAGTATAGTGGTGAAATACATAGTTTTGCCATTATTATATTCATATAGTCATCAATCTGAGGGTAATAATAATAGTGAAATTGGTTTGTAATCATTTAGCAACAGAAGGCCATGTACTATTAAAAAAAATTCGTTAACATATGATGAAAAGTTGTTGTACTACTTTAATGAAACAATTAATGAAAAAATTGTTTAATTAATATGTAAGTTTGCTTTTGGCATAAGTTTTTAAATATTTGTTTCAGAATAGAGAATGGTAAATATATGTATTTAGTTTGTACATAGTGGAATAATAAATGTTCATAGCAAACAATAATAATAATAATAATAATAATAATAATAATAATATGAGTTAATTAACGGGTTAAAATGGAAAGAATATTTTTTTAAGTGTACTTATATTTATTATTATTTTGTTTAATTAGTTCGGACAGAAGGAGTTTAACAAACTATATTCAAATTATAATTTTGGATATTACATTGCTTAATTCAGATACAGATTTTGTACTATTTCAGCGATACTCTTGTTAAATTTGATTTGTTCGTTTTGTTCCTTGTTTCAAGTTTCGTTATTATTTCACAGAATTGTTTCTTGTGAAATTCATATAATAGTTTCATTTTGAAGTTGATACATATGACTCGTATTTGTACTCTTTGAAATAGGTTATCATGTTTAATATTTATTTTTGATAATTGTAGAGCAATACATGTTGGTATCTTCTTTTTGAGACATTGTGATTATAATTTGATTTGGTTAATTCAACATGTACATATAGAACCCTTTTATTGGTATTATATCGCATGTGTTGTAACATGGTATATTATATATATATATATATATATATATATATATATATATATATATATATATAATATATGAGTTTGAATTAATGAACAAATTGTTTAATTAATATGTAAGTTTGCTTTTGGCACAAGTTTTCTAAACATTTGTTTCAGAATAGAGAATGGTAAATATATATATTTGGTTTGTACATAGTGGAATAATAAATGTTCATAGCAAAATAATAATAATAATAATAATATGAGTTAATTAACGGGTTAAAGATGGAAAAAATATTTTTAAAAGTGTACTTATATTTATTATTATTTTGTTTAATTAGTTCGGACGGAAAGAGTTTAACGAACTATATTCAGATTATAATTTTGGATATTACATTACTTAATTTAGATACGAATTCCGTAATCTTTCTGCGATATTCTTGTTAAATTTGATTTGTTCGTTTTGTTTCTCTTTTCGAATTTCGTTATTATTTCATAGAATTGTTTCTTGTGAAATTCATATAATAGTTTCATTTTGAAGTTGATACATATGACTCGTATTTGCACTCTTTGAAATAGGTTATCATGTTTAGTATTTATTTTTGATAATTGTAAAGTGGTACATGTTGCTACCTTCTTTTTAAGACATTGTGATTATAATTTGATTTGGTTCAACATGTACATATAGAACTCTTTTATTGGTATTATGTTGCATGTGTTATGACATGATATTTTTGTTAAAATATACCGTAGGGTATACCTAAGCTATAACCACTTGTTGGGGTACCACACGCATGTCATCTTGGCACGAGAGGCATGATAGTACTTTCCGTGGCAGTGTGATTAGTCCACGGCGTCTCCGTTTAGGCTCCGGAAGAAGTGGGCCATTTGGTGTTTTGTTATGGGAAGCGTATGTGTTGACCCTAATTTTTTGTTATGCGGATTAGTGATGTTGTGCCAAACACACATCCGATCTGCATATATTTGGATTCGCGATCCAATGTGTGATTTACCTGTGTGACATTATTTTGACTTACCTATGTAACATTATTTTAACTTGCCCGTGTGGAATTATTTTGACTTGCCTGTGTGGCAAATATATTTCTGAGCTCAATCGGTATGAAATAAAACCCAACCATTTGATTCAGCCTATTATTTCATTATATTAGTTTTTTTTGTTTCTGTTCAGTTCCATTAATTGAGTTAATTACTTCAGTTCATTATTTCTTTACTCTTCTATTGGTTTCATTAATTTTGTTGATTCAGATATATTCCATTCAGATTTTTGGAGATTATATTTTCGTCGATATTTACACTTGAGGCTTTGTTCAGTATTTTATCTTAGTTGATTTCGTATATATCAGTTGTATATCTGTATCCGTACTGGACGTTTGGCTCGTGCTGTGTTTTTCTTCTGGTAGGTTTGCAGGGGTGATTCATAACTAATGTGATGAGAGAGTTATCTTTGACCATATAGGTTGATTAATTTTAAGTTTTGATTATTTTGACTCTATTTGGAGAATTATTTTTGGTCTTCATTGATGGATATCATTATTAATATTTTAAAGTTATTAGTGCTATGTTTACTAATTTTGAGGTTTGTTGTGCTTTGTGTGTGACCTCCTTTTCCTATTCGGGAAGGGGGTGTTACACCGGACAGTTCAAGAATCACCCGGGACTACTATACGAGATCATCAGTCGCCGGTAGTATCAATTGCAGCATAGGCTACCATGTATACGTACTGGGAGGACGCTGCCTTTAAGACAAGTCCGAGCAGATGAAGAAGAATCGAGTCCAACTACGTATTGTAGATACTTCTGGCTCGTAATCGTTTCAGGAGGTTAAGTCGGTATGTATTTATATTTAGTTTAGTTTAATATTGTTGGGATCTATAGTAAGGTAATGTGAGATTAATTAATTAATGACTTAGGCCATGCGGAGCAGCTTGGGCCGACCTACTACTATGGTCGAGTTTTGGGATAGAGTCCATACGCCAAAGGCGTCGACTTCGACGTCGACGATGTCTCTAACATCACTAGCTATACGGATAATAAATTTACTATAATAATAATTATTATTTATGATCATATTACGTAATTTATGTGATGATGCCAAATTAACTCACATGTACATATATTAAATTACAGGACCGATTTGAAAAGCTCCGATGTCAGCGTATAGCTGAGTTGCAGGCTGCTAGGGGCAATACTGAGACGTTAGATTCCACCATCCCTCTGCCCGAGATTAGTTTATCTCAAGATGAGGAGACGGCTCTTTAGGTCGCGTCTCAAGATCCTCCTAGTAGCACTATCGGCCGGTATCGAGGGATGGGGTTGTCGAGGATACCAGCCTATACACTATATGAAGGTATAATATTTTAGTTTGTTTCTTCTTTATGAATAAAGTGGGTTTATAATATTATTCATGTTATATTTATTTTTGAAGGCTATAGCCAACGTCTGCGTCCGAGAGCCCCCGTGGGACCATCACATACGGGCGCTGGCTTAGACGATGCTATGTTCCAGCGGGTTAGGGCTAAAGTGTCGGACAAGTTTGGTACGAATCTGATATTCTGTCGTCAAGACCTGGCTTGTCGTTCTTGCTTCCATTAGCTTGCTCAGCACATTGCAGATGGTGCTACCGCCGAGGGTACACGTATCCCTCTGGAGTAGTTCTCTGTGATACGCGAAGAGATTGTTTGGATGGTGGTTACCTTACTCATGGATGCTTTTGGGCATATGCTGAGTCAGCCCTCGACTACTCAAGTATACTATTCGTTTTAAATTGAAATATATATTCTGCATGTTATTTAATTTTCATTTAGTTGTATCTTTAATTATTTCATATATATAGACTAATGAGTACACATAAAACAGGCACAAGTTGAAAGATGCTCAATTTTCCACCACATGCTGATATCTGTATTTTATACAGTACCCAATCCTGAATGCTCTTTGCCCCGACAATTAGTAAACTACGTATAATACTTTGGCACTGCACAATCCTTTTCCTGAGGTACTAGTTGATGTAAATATGTAAAAAGAAAATATTATACAGTATATATCTGTCATCTTAGCTAAATTTTTTTCCATTCACGTAGCACAAATAGTATACACAAAGGTGTGGCTAAGTTGTTTACACTCGGATAGCGAACAATACCAACACAACAGTCACCGATGATGTTCAAAGGGAGCCATTACCACAAGAGGGTGAATCAAAAAACATCGTGAAGGCAAAAGTTTAGAAACAGATGGATGACTGCACCAAGAAACTAAACCTATAGTTGTTGTAAGAATGATAGTAGGACACACCTTGATCCATACATGTAGCCAAAACTTAATATACACAAAGGTGTGGGGAACCCTGTTTACACTCGAGAGAGCCAATAATACCAACACACCACTTGCATATGATTGAAAAGGGGGCCACTATGAAAGTGAAAGTTGACGACCAGATGGATACATACGCCAAGAACTTAAAGCAATTATTGTTATGAGAATAGTAGCAGTACAGTCCTTAGAGTGCAGTCTCATTAATGAAAGAGATATATGAAGACTGAAGAAACAAGCTCCCAATAAAAAATAGTTGGTTATGAGCCCCTCCAATTTACAAACTACCACTCACTTATTAATGTGAGAAACACTACTAGTTATACCAGTAGGTCCAAGTACCTGATCAGGCCTCTGGCACTCGTGTCTTATTATCAATGCATTGCAAAGATTATGCTACTGTCAGTACTACAAAAATATAACAAGCATCAAGTTCAAAAATCATCATTTAACCCTTGTACTTTTAAGTCAGTCCTGGAGATGTTCACAATAAAAGTGTAGCAACATGTATTATGCAGAAGCTTGATAAGTCTATCGTCGTAGACAGAAGTTATTTCATATTTTCCTTCAGATCTAACCGCCATTCCGTAGTTGAGAAATTCTTCAATGATGCTACTATCCTGAATAGGTCAGTTTCAAGTCTTACAACATTATTTCCTATAATTAAGATCAATCAAATCTTTGCATCTATTCCAGCTTCAAATATCATTGGATACACAATAATCTTGTGAAATTAAAAGGATGAAAAACAGGGGAGAATATTTAACCCATCTTTTTCTAGATTTGACTACGTATTATCATAACATGGGAGATATATCATACACATACATATAAACCCAACTCGAAATTTCTTCTTTTATTTCCTTTTTCCATATTTACTTTTACAGCAAAGTAAGCAAATTAAGGCTTTTAATACAAGGAACGTATTCTCATTCAACAACTATGATGGTGAAACATAGATGCAACATAATTATAAAGCATGCAGTTCACCTGATAGGTGCCCTAAGAAGCTAAAAAAAACATGTGTTGAAATAAGCAGAGACTGGATATAGGTTAGATCTTATAGTCAACCAAAATCAATTGAAAAATGTATTGATATTTAGGAGCTTATGGCAAAGGTAGCCCATGGGGAGGTAGTTCTGGTGTTGAGTCTGTTGACTATTGCGTGATTTAGATGCTAAAATTTGCAGGTGAGTGGGTATTGTGGTGGTTGATGGTATAGAGAGAATTGCAAGAATGGAGAAGAGAATAGGTTATGGGATGATTACATTTAGTGGGGCTTCAATGATGGCGCACAATGGTGATGGTGATGGTAGTGGTGGTAGATTAAATTGGTTTCGTTCCACTCATTAGGGTTGCTGATTTCACATTGGTGATGGTTAGTTCTGGAGTTCTGGTAAAGGAGGGGAAGGCAGACAGAAGGAAGGCACAGATCACAATGAGGAGAGACTAACAATTAGTAAAATCCTCCCACTAAGATAAATAGATTCAATTAATGCAAATAAAATAGACCCAATTGGTAAAAAGTCAAATTAAGGGCAAATTTGCCTAAAACTATTCATAAGCGGCAATAAGGTACATGTATGAATTGCCAAGTTTTGTTTTTTGTTTTGGTAATGGTTAACTGCCAAAGGGGGTTGAGCTGTTCAGTTAATAGATTAGATATGTGAGCAAAACACGAGCCATGGTTGAGGGATATTTATGTAATTTACTCTATCTTATACATAACCTGCATAATATTCATTATCAAATCAACCATTGTATTTGTACAGTAGGAAGGCAATTCAAAACAATAGCAGGCATTGCTAAAATTAAAGATGAGCTAAGAAAGAACAAACATGAGTTTGAAAGAGATTTTAGCACTAGATAACAATTTCCATCTCTGTGACAAACATGTACCATAAGTTGTAGAATATTAGGCAAAGGAAATGTTCCCACATCTCAACCAAATTGAGTTTAGTCTTGAATATATAATGAATATATTATTTTATTCAAGTACTTTCACATAAAGCTAACAACAAGGCAGGCATGAAAGTACCCATGCCACAAGATTCTGTATCAAATGCTATCAGAAAATAAGAAGTAAATGGGCAAGTTAAGAACCGAACTTGCCTCACATTTAAGTGTTGTAAAAGATAAATGGATTACAATGCCAGCGTACATGCACAGCTACACAGACTATACAAGCTGATTGCCAATCAGAAGAAAGACTTGTGCCAAAAGTTAGACGCATGTAATTGTAACCCTGACACCATCAGGAATTGATGTAAAAACAAAAATGCTACTTGCCACCCTGATGAGCTGATTGGAGATTATAGACAGAAGTTCCTGACCATACTCCACCAGTACAAATAGGAAACCGCCAACATTCAGTGTCACAGATATTGCTAAACTGCTCTTGATTCATCAAGTAGTAACCACGGAACCATATGAATGCAAGTAAGAAATAAAGTACTTCTAACAAGAAATCAACACAATCAGGGAATGTCAAAAACAACCCAATATGATTCCCAGTTCTGAGTATCTTACATGTTCCAAATCTAATTGTGCTTAGCTGTTCAGTTTAATCCAATGTTCTTTATTGTAATTTAATGCTAGACAATCTGCCTATTGATGGGCTTGTACAAACGCATTAGGATGCACTATGATTGTGTTGCCAACGGAACACACTCAACCCAGAGGGAATTAAAAGTCCTTGGCAACATGCAGAACCTAGAAAAAAGAGAACAATGCAATATATTTAGATGCAAAATAAGGAGAAAAACCTCAATTTATCTATCTTAGGGAAAATATAAAGAATCAAAACAAGTTGTGGGTCTCACTAATAGAGGTCATTGGGAAGAGGTGGGACGAGTTCCTATAGATGCACTCTAGAGCTGGCAAAATTGTGAACTTACCCATTAACTCATCCACCAACCCATGATTAAATGGGTAAGATTATCCACTTATTTTTAAATGGTTATTAATGGGTTGGGTTTTATTGGGTAATTAAATAAATGGGTTGAATCGTGGATCGATGTGGGTAAATTACATCAACGCTGCCAACTATCCATCTCTAATCTCTATAACTATCAATAAGCAGACATGACAGAGGCAAACAAGAACAGCCCTTTTGGCTCCCTCACATGTAATATGGAGGATTCTATTATTTACACATTTAGGCATCTCCAATCAATTGTCATCCGCCAATAATTTCAGTAATTAATCTTCATTGCAATATATATACACACACACGATATAGATATGTAACAAACACACTACAGAGTAAAAAGAAAAGGGAAATAGATGAAGAAAGTCAGTTAATCATCCGTTTCGACACTCCCGAACTAGCTATGAAGACCCTTACCACCAGTGTTCTAAAAATCGTTAAGCGGACCTAGGCATTTTTCTCGGCGGAATAGGCATTTTCTTAAGCGCTCTCATTTATTTATTTTTCGATTGTACATACTTGTTATACTACAAAAAAACATATAGTAGATTTAGTTTTTTAAAACTTTACATGAAACATTACCAAAAAAATCTTTTAAGACTTGACAAATTCATTTAAGTTATAGTGGAGCTTCAAAGTCAAGATTTGATTCTGTCTCGGCGGGAAGCATAGGTATCCAGCCAAATCGATAGAGGACCGCCTAGTACTTAGGCGGGAATTTTTAGAACACTACCAAAGACATGATTTGTTGTTACTGTTTAAAACATTAAAAAATTAAGTTGTGGTTTCTATATGGGTTGATGGGTTTGACCCGTTTCCATTTAAAATTATCCATATTCAACCCATTTAATATTATCCATTTATTACCAGCCCATTATTGATCCATTACTCACTAAGATTTATCCATTACCCACTAAATCAACCCATTTGGCACCTCTAATGCAATCCAAGGTCAAAAGCATTTGTTGCTCACTAAAGCCGCCTGCCCAACCATTTTGGATAAACTCATTTTGGATAAACTCATACAACTGATGTTAGGGTGAAAAACAGAAGGAAAAGATGACTACCATTAAACTCATATGTTAGAACACTACCTATTTTTCCAAGTTGTAAAAACTTTTACATTAGTAGACGATCAATATCCCAAATTACTTTTGCCAACTTTTTTTTTGGATAACCGAAGAAATTGTTTATTAAATGAAAAGAGAGACTTAGGGGCGTGCAACCAGTAAATACCGGCCTGAATCGTACTGGTACCGAAATTAGTCAAATTTTGATACCGATCCGGTACTGGGCCAGACCGATATATCGAACCAGGTTTCTCGTTCTGCAAATTGTTTTTACCGAATAAATACCGAAAATTAATATAATTATTATTTTATTATTTTTATTATTATTATTAATATTTTTTATTATTAATATTATTTTTTTTATTATTATTATAATAATTATTTTATTACTATTATTATTAATTATTTATTAATAAAAAATTGAAAAACCGGTATATATACCGGTACGGTTCGGTAATACCGAAACATAAAAATTTTGTACCGAAATCGATACCGAAAAACCGGTATATACCGATTTTTTTGTACCGAAACCGGACCGGTTCTTTTTGTACTGAACCGGCCGACTGGTCCGTAAAACCGAAAAAAACCGAAAATCATGCACATCCCTAGAGAGACTACAAGTATACATGTGACGAGTAGTTATGCGGAGCAATAAAAGGATAAAAAGAAGAATAATTAAACGAGATAAAAAGAAGGGGACATCCGACCTCGAAGGAAACAGGTAAAGCCCAAGTTTCCATTAAAGAAATTTTTCAAAAAGGAAGAGGTGGATAATATCCATGAAAAAAAATGTTGAGATAATTTTAACCACCGAAAACAATGACCTTAAATGGTTGATTATTTGGCTTCTAGATATCTAGATCCATTAGTGGTTTATCCTTAAAAATGATCTATTAAAAGGATCTAATAGTTACATAAGATATTATGAGCAGATTCTTATAGAAACTGGTTATGTTGATTTTGAACATTTTTATAGAGGAGAAAAAGATAAAAATGCTCCCTTTTCCTTCTCTAAAGCATATTTTAAAAATATGCTTAATCCCACTTATTGGGGTTTAGATCCTAATAGGTCTAGAAAAATGTTTGCTTATCTTAATATGAATTTCAATTACTGGGATTATAAAGATGCTTGGAATTTTTGCTTCTATTACGAGAACCCTCAAAAGAAGCATACCTGATTCTTTAGATTTTCCCCTGAATTAGCTAAAAGTGAAATCCCTAATTGGTTCATCCATTGGTGGATGAGATTTGGTCCTGAGTCGGATATACTGCCTACTGAAATACATGAGATGTATTTGGAATATAAAAAATTTCATCCTCTTCTTAAAGATGCTAAGGTCTCAAAAGGTCTTCCTAAGTTTAAATTCTTTTTGAATTATGATATGCCTTGGATTTGGGCATGGAAGTTCCATTATGCATGAAGTGGACTTCCCTCTTTAACTAGGAATTCCTTTGCAAGTGGTGGGTAAAATGGTCCACAAAAGATACAGTTAAAACTAAAAGATATAACAATTTTTAATGAGATGCCTAAAAGATATCAGAAAGAAAAAGAGAAACAAGATCTTAAAGATCCTTTAAAAAATTTAAAAAATCAATTAGAAGAAAGTTATCCAACAGCCAGTAAAGCAGAAATAAAGAATATGATGTTAAAAGGTTCTGGCTAAACAATGGGATTCTGATGAAGGAGATGAAATCTCAATGATCTTTGCTAAAAGCAGTAAAAGCAGTAAACATCACTGTTCTAAAAATCTCCGCCTTGGTCCGCCTAAGCCCCGCCTAGGCGCTAGGTCTCCTTGGTGCCCCACCTAGGCGCTAGGTCCCCCTTGGCATCTCGCCTAGGCGCTAGGCTCCCAGGCGCCTCACCTAGGCCCATGACGGCAAAAAAATCCATTCAAGAAATTAGGTGGGACTTAGGCGGAGTCTATGCGGAGAGATTTTTTTATTTTAATAACTACCCAAATCAGATCTTGATATATTTATTTTTTTAATAATTTACCATGTTCATAATACAGGTTGTAGCATATCAAATCACAACAAGAAGTGAACAATATCAAGTCAAAATGGATAATTTTATTATAGTTGTAATTTTTTGAACTTGAACAAACTTCAAATTATATAAATGATGATACATTTGTAATATTTAGTTTAATTCAATATAATTTTTAAATTTATGTTTAGTTTCTTAAGTTTTAATATGGAATTAAATTCTTGAAATTTTAAATTTTATTATTTAATAGCAATCTTGTTTACAAATTTATAAATAAAACTAATACGCTAAAAATATGTTTGAACTTTGAACAATTGCATGTTTGTTTTTGAACTTTGACATTAGCAGCAATATGAATGTGTTTGAACTTTAAGCAAAAGTCTTTATTATCTTTATTATAGATTGGTTTGTTTTATATTATTATTTTGTTTAGATAAATGTAAGTTAAAATATTAAAATTGGCTTAAAATAAAAAAATATCACCTAGGCCCATTAGGCGCTAGGCCCCCTGGCCGCCCGCCTAGCGCCTTTTAGAATATTGATAAACATTATTCAATCTCTTCTGACACAAAAGAAACAAATGATGAGACAACAGAAGAATTTGATGCTAAAATGTAAAAAGATTATCAATGGTGAGGATAAGGATAATCTAGAGTTGGATACCCAACCCGAAATACATGCACGTGTCGATATTTGTCTTAAATATAAAGATAAAAAGCAAAAAGCAAAAGGTAAGAATAAAGTCACAGGCTCACCTTCTGACAAAAACTAAAAGTTATCATGGCTTACGTCTCACTTCAATAATTTAGGATTGTATAGTTGCTAATAGCCTATTATATATTGTGGCCTTGCGTTCAGTTGTAAGCAGGCTCCCTTAGAATCTTTTCTTTTCTCTCTTCATAGTTTTCTTTCTATAATCTTGTTATTGCACTTGCGCTTGCACATATTGATTGAAATAAAAAGAAAGGCTACCATAGAATCTCCAAGTAAGACTTAGTTTGTCAGCAATCAGCGTCACAGATATTGCTAAACTGCTCTTGATTCATCAAGTAGTAACAACGGAACCATATGAACTCAACTACGCGACTAAAGTACTTCTAAAAAGAAATCAACACAAACAGGGAATGTCAAAACAACCCAATATGATTCCCAGTTCTGAGTATCTTCCATGTTACAAGTCTAATTGTGCTTAGCTGTTCAGTTTAATCCAATGTTCTTTATTGTAATTCAATGCGAGACGATCTGCCTATTGATGGGTTTGTACAAACGCACTAGGATGCACTATGATTGTAAAGCTTAAAGCTTTGTCTCCTCTATTATTGAAGTCTGATATCATGGCTTACGTCTCTCTTCAATAATTTAGGATTGTATAGTTGCTGATAGCCTATTATATATTGTGGCCTTGCATTCAGTTGTAAGCATACTTCCTTAGAATCTTTTCTTTTCTCTCTTCATTGTTTTCTTTCTATAATCTTGTAACTGCACTTGCGCTTGTACATATTGATTGAAATAAAAAGAAAGGCTACCATAGAATCTCCATGCAAGTCTTAGTTTGTCAGCATTCAGCGTCAAAGATATTGCTAAACTGCTTTTGATTCATCAAGTAGGAACCACGGAACCATATGAATGCAAGTAAGAACTAAGTACTTCTAACAAGAAATCAACACAATCAGGGAATGTCAAAACAACCCAATATGATTCCCAGTTCTGAGTATCTTCCATGTTCCAAGTCTAATTGTTCTTAGCTGTTCAGTTTAATCCAATATTCTTTATTGTAATTCAATGTGAGACAATTTGCCTATTGATGGGTTTGTACAAACGCACTAGGATGCACTATGATTGTGTAGCCAACGGAACACACTCAAAGCAGAATATAAAGAATCAAAACAATCATAGTGCATCCTAATATGATAGTGATGTGGGTCTCACTAATAGAGGTCATTGGGAAGAGGTGGGACAAGTTCCAATAGATTCAATCTAGAGCTGGCAAAATTGTGAACTTACCCATTAACCCGTCCACCAACCCATGATTAAATGGGTAAGATTATCCACTTATTTTTAAATGGTTATTAATGGGTTGGATTTTTATTGGGTAATTAAATAAATGGGTTGAAATGTGGGTCGATGTGGGTAAATTACATCGACGCTGCCGACTCTCTATCTCTAATATCTATAACTATCAATAAGCAGACATGGCAGAGGTAAACAAGAACAGCCCTTTCGGCTCCCTCACATGTAATATGGAGGATTCTATTATTTACACATTTATGCATCTCCAATCAATTGTCATCGTTCCCATCGTTTTTGTATTCACCGCCGATTATTTCGGTGATTAATCTTCGTTGCAATATATATATATATCTATATATATATATATATATATATATATATATATATATATACAAACACACGCGCGATATAGATATGTAACAAACACGCTACACAGAGTAAAAAGAAAAGGGAAATAGAAGAAGAAAGTTAGTTGATCATCCGCTCCAATACTCTCGAACTAGCTATGAAGACACCTTACCAGAAACTAGTTTTCTAAAAATCGTTAGGCGAACCTAGGCGGCAGAGGTGGCACCAAGTGCCTAGGCAGTGCCTAGGCATTTTCCTCGACAGACTAGGCGTTTTAGTTTTTTAAAACTTTACATGAAACTTACCAAAAAAAATCTTTTAAAACTTAACAAATTTATTTAAGTTATAGTGATGTTTCAAAGTAGATATTTGATTCTACCTAGGCGGGGGCCTAGGTGTCTAGCCAAATTGAGGCGATAGAGGACCGCCTAGCATCTAGGCAGGAATTTTTAGAACACTGCCAAAATATGATTTGTTGTTACTATTTAAAACATTAAAAAATAAAGTTGTGATTTTTATATGGATTGATGGGTTTGACCCATATCCATTTAAAATTATCAATATTCAACCCATTTATTACCAGCTATCCATTACCCACTAAGATTTATCCATTACCCACTAAATCAACCTATTTGCCACCTCAAATGCAATCCAAGGTCAAAAGCATTTGTTGCTCACCAAAGCCCCCAACCCCAACCCCAACCCCATTCTAACGGTATCCAAGGATAAACTCATTCAACTAATGTTAGGGTGAAAAACGGGAGGAAAAGATAGCTACCATTAAACCCATATGTTAGAACACTAACTATTTTTCCAATAGACAATCAATATCCCAAATTACTTTTGTTGACTTTTTTTGGATAAAACGAAGAAATTGTTTATTAGATGAAAAGAAAGACTACAAGTATACATGTGACAAGTAGTGATGTGTAAAAATAAAAGGATAAAAAGAAGAATAATTAAGTGAGATAAAAACAAGAGATAGCAACAGCCAACTGCAAATACTAGAAAGACTGTGGACCGAAGCGACAACTAGAGGGGTTAACAACATCTGTAGTAAAGAAGGCGACAACTCAGATATGAGAAGCGATATGCAGTTATTTTTGCTCTACTTCTTGTTCTTCTTTTCTTTTTCTAGTGTACTTATCTCCGATTGGGATGGAGTTTAGGCTTGATATGTTGTTTTATGATGGGCTATGCAAGTTGATGATGTGACGCTCCAATGTAGATAGTTGATTCCAGCAAAGATAGTGGATTTCAACGATCGTTTTTTTGGCAGTTGAACACTTCTTTTTTGGGGGATCAACCATAGATATCTAGATATAGGGAAATTTGGGTTCGTTTTAGGTTGTTTTAGGAGGTGATTGAAGCTTTGTTTGGCTGAGACTGAAGTTGGATGGCAACCGGTTGTAGGTAATTTGTGATGTGATTTTGGGACAAAAGGCTAGGGTTAGGGTTTGGGTTATGGTTGTGTTTAGTTGAGCCTTGTGTGTGAGTGGGTTTAATGCCTATTTGCAGATATGGTGATGACGATGCTTGATAGATTGTGTTGTGCTACTAATTGGGGGATGACCGGTAGTCAGTGGTTATGGGTAGGTAAGAAAGCAAAACTTGGCTTTGATACTACTTGATACAGGACATGAATGGATGAAGAAATAGAGGGGATAAAAATAACTAGGCAACAAAAGTACAACGATTAATTCATTAACAATCAGTTAAATGTATTTCAATTTAAAGATAACATCACTTATATAGAACAAATAGAACCCAAAAACTTAGCAACAAGGGTAGGCAGTACAGCTGAATTTGGCTTTGACACCACTTTATACAAGACAAGAATGGAGGAAGAATAAAAGGGATAAAAATTAAATAGGCGACAAAAGCACAAAGCTTAATTCATTACTAAACTCTACGTTTCGGTAACTGTGATGATGAAACTCAAAAGTTTATCCACCACAACTATCAAATTACAGGTTTGATTACAATAGAACTACACGATGTTAAAACTCGGGAGTTTATCTACTCGATAAACTACACTTCAATTAATCATACTCGCTAAGTTACTCCTACTCATAAGATAGAGAGAATACTTTGTCCATTGTTGTTGTTGATGATGTCTTCGATCGATATCTTCCACAGATTCTTCTCACTGCTCTTATAATTATAGAGATTGATAACTTCCGATAATCGATCGCTATTAATCCCCACATTCTCCACAACTGCTGTTTACTATGAACCACGTTCTTGAATGTTTATTTCTTAATACAATTTGTCCATCACAGTGTCTTCATCTAGCGTCCCTGGTCATTAATAGGGCCAAATGACTATTTTCCCCTTAATTAATAATTATTTACTAGCTTATAAGATGGTGTATTCTTGTAATATGTTCAGCACTTCAACTAATGATTAATTTTACTATATAACAAAATTATGATCCAAACAGATGGTTTGATATTTGAAAAATCATGAAACTATGTTCAACTATCATTTCTTTTGCGGAATCAAATTTTAGACAGTAAGCCCTTTGAGCACTTGTTCATGTGTGAACAAAAGAAATACAGCCAGACACTTACTGAGACCGCATGCATCTTTGAATGTTATTCCTCTTCCTCGTGGAAAAAAGAGGCAAGGCATAGTTGTCATGGCGTCTCCATAGTGTCGCCTAGGCAACGTGGCGCTGGAGAAGGGCAAGATGATGTTGTCCAAGCTGTCAAGGCTCACGTCTTGATAGCTGACCAAAGTTAAGTGATTAAGTCATTTTTTACCCGTGGCTCATCATAACCTATGAACTATTCCAATTACCCAACCCATGACCCTACTCCTTTGAATGAGAGTAATGCTCGTGAGGGAGATGTAAATGATTTCATACTTGATGCATTTGCTAGAGCTATGACTAGAGACTAGGGTAGAGAGTGGAGACTTTAATTTTGGCTTGATGTGTGGTGTAATTTATTACTTATTTGACTTGTAATGTGGTGATGGGTGATGACTTGATTGATTCTTTATTTTCTACGTGGTGTTTGTTGACTTGTTCTACTAGTTTTTAATGTCAAGTGTTTTATTTTTGAATTTTGATTGTAAAGTATTCATATAGTTGTATTTTTAATGGTATTCCATGGTAGGCGCCCTATCGCCTAGGCTTTTTGGTGGTCAACTACCGCGCGTCTAGCCGTGGCGTCGTTACAACTATGAATATAATTATAGGTTTCTTGTCCTCATTTAAAGTACCTTCTCCACAACTTTATGGAGCACAAATTAAATTTAATGCTGATGAGAAGATTTAATTTTCCAAAGTCAAGGAGCTTCAGGGTGCAGACCATGAGCTAGAAACAAAATATCTTATATGAAAAAACAAATAAGGTTTTGAACTAAGTGCAATGATACAATGGATATAAATTTGAATCGGGTACGAAATCCCAAATGCTTAGTAAACTAGGGTTTTTATAAATAATGGTGTCATTATTTATTGTGAATTTCCATAACTGATACTTACTTAAAAAAATAGAAATAAATAACTGAATGCAATAAGAAATCCAGTCTATCATAATGGCAAAGAGAAATGAAAAATTAGTGGCCAACAGTTGATTAAGGTTCTAACAGTAATGAAATATCAATTATCATGAAAAAGTCAAGGACTCTGAGAAAAGAGTACCAGTCCAACAGGTTAAACAGCAAGGCCTTGTTCTTTAGCTTTCATCAGCCATTTGAGAGTACCCTCTAATGTTGAGTAAGCAGAAACATCTGTCAGACTCTTACTCTCCACAGCGTAGTCAAATACTTCATAAGCCTCAGAAACCCTTCCATTCCTACAAAGTGCCCTCATTAAAGGTCCCATACTGAACCTGTTTCCAGCTTCATATCACCTGCTTTCATTACTCCAAATAATTCGATACCCTTCTCCAACAATCTTGCTTTACACAAACCATGAAGCAATGTATTGTATGTGCACGAATTCGGGCTACATCCCTTCTCTTCCATCTCCCCCAACAATTTCAATGCACCCAATGCATTCCCCTCCCTACACATCCCATTCATCAACGACGTATAAGTAACTGCATCTGGAAAATGTCCCATTTCAGCCATTATATTCAGAAACTTCCTTGCATCCTTAACCCTCCCTGATTTCGACAACCCATAAATCAAAGTATTGAAAGTCACAATATCAGGCTTAACTCCTTCGTCCTCCATCGTCTTATAAACCTTTAAAACCTCACCTCCTTGACTCAACATACAATAACCGTTCATAATTGTGTTGTAAACATAACAATCAGGCTTAAACCCTTCCTCACTCAAAACACCTAACAACCGGGTGGCCTCACGAAGATTCTTGGTGTTACAGAAATAATCGATCATGATTGTATATGTCACCAAATCAGGCTTTATATCAAATCCCTCCCTCATTTCTTTGATGAAACAATTGACAGTGCTCAAAGATCTGTTTTTGCACAAATGCTTGATAAGGAAGTTATAAGTATACGTATCGGGTGGGGAGTGTTTGAGGGATAATTCTTTGATGAGTTCAATGGCTTCTTCGGACTTGCCCCAAGAGCAGAGGGCACGGATAGCAATATCCGTGGTGACTTTATCGGGCGGAAATCCATGGGAGGCCATGAGATTGAGGGCTTTGTGGATAGAGGAGAGGGACGAAGAATCTGTTGATTTGCAGGAGTTGGATAGGAGGATGTGGTAAGTGGATCGGTCAGGGGAAAAGGACGGGTGGGTTTTGATCATGTAATTGAGGAGAGAGAAAGAGTCTTGGACTGTGGAGATTGAGGAGAATGATTGAAGAATGTTGTTGTAGAATCTGAGGTCAAGTGGGAAATTGGGGGCGGTGTTGGTGGAGATGAGAGAATTGAAGAGGGATTTGGCATCGGAGAGGTGAGGGGAATGGAAGGTGATTGCTGGGATTTGGGAGGTGGGAGGGGTTTTGGGAGGCGCTTGTTTTTTTGGGGTGAATTTCTTGGGGAAATGACGATGAGGAGCAATTTGAGCTTGGTTCGAAGATTGTTCAGGGTTTTTGATGAGTGTGGATGCTGGGAATTTAGCTCCTCTCATAGATGGCGGTATCTTCCCCATTTTCCCTCTATTCCTCCTCCAGCAGTTGATAGTTACAGTCTTGTTCCGGTTAGGATTTTTGCAGGGTTTAAGAGGGAGAGAGCCGTGTGTATGGATCTGCAGAATGATTACTATCATATGAGGGTGAGGCCGTGAATTGGCCCCAACAAAGCAATTAGCCTAACCTTGTCCAATAAATGGGATGGAAATGATATTTCTACTACGTAATTTTGATATTTTTATAAGTGCTCTTCTCATATAAAGGTGAAACTCATTCTATTCTCTTATTTTTATATGTGCTCCTCTCAATCGGTATCGGTATTTTAGATCCAATTTTTTACCCGTGAATACCTTTGATTTAATACAAGGGTATTTTGTGGGGGTTTTGTTTGAAAATGTAAGACCCCAACGTTTTATAAATAAAATTAAATTTTTTCTATTTATTATTTTGAAATAGTAAGGGGTTGATTTAATTAATATAGTTAGTTATGGGTAAAATATGCAAATATTTTAAATAAGCAAATGGTTATAAAATATTCATTGTTGTCGAGAAATATTCGTTTGGTCGTAGAATATTCTTGCTGTCGAAAAATATTCGTACGATGGCGCAACCTTGTGTGAGCCCATAACGGAAAGCGATCGGATGAAGAAAATGACAAGTATGAGTTTTTTTTATAAATAATCTGCAGTAGTTATTACAGATTATTACATTGTTGGAATAATCTTTGGTTAAAACACGCGATGTCGTGCAAGGTGTTGCACAAGAAGACACTGCAGATTGCACCAATTATTGATTATTGCGTAAGAAGGCACTACTCAATAATTTTTATAATAATTACTGTTAAATATTTTATTTTATTGATTCAATAGTTGCTACGTTGATATTTTATATTATTGTTGTTTCAATAATTGTCACTGTACGGTATTTTCCATTATCAGATCAATAATTCATATTATTTGAATAATATTATTAGATAGCATTATTGGCAATGTCTGAGGAAGTTCTGTCTAGGAAAGGGGTTTGGTCACCTAATTGCGCGCCAGTAAGAAAAAATCCTTACGGAAAGCCCCCCTTTCCTGGAAATGATCTGGTTGTCATTATTGTGATTCTATAATATTATTTATGAATAATTAATTATTGATTTATATAATAAGAAAAATATTTATTTATGTGGATATAAATGGAGGAATTTTTAGAAAAATGACAATTGTTAAAAATTAAAATTTTATCTATATTATTATATTACATTATAAGTGTATAATGTGATAATATAATAATATAATAATGGTGATATTTTTATAGTGAATGTGTGATATATGAGTAATTGAGGAGGAAGAGTATTTTTGTTATAATAAATGCTAAAAACATGTTAAACATGTTGGTGGACCCCATTTTTGACTGAAATTTGAATATAACATGCAAAATTGTCCATATGTAGATTTCGGTCAATTTCTGTTCAGAATTTGAAAAAACTTAAAGCTACAAAGTTGTAAATAATTAAATTTACTATGGAATGGACATAAAATTTGAATTTTGCTGATAAAATGGCTATTTATTATGAATTATTGAAGTTCTGAAATATTGGGGCTGAATTGATTTTGTTACAAAAAAGTTTAAAATATTTTTTTCATGTTGGTGGGCCCCACTTGATGTTGCAAAATTCTAAAATCAGATTTCTAAGGTGTGCGTAGGAAATTTTTTAAAAAATAATAATATTTTATTAAATTTTCTGCCTTGGTGTTCTAAGCATTTTCTTATAAATAGGATACTTAAGTTAGAATTGAAAATCACACCAGAATCTGAAATTTTTTCTCTCTATATTATCGAGCGTATTTTTGTGAGTATTTCGATACTTTGTGTGACGCCCCCAAAATAGGTATGCATCACCTATTCTGAGTCTCCAAATACATGGTACAGAATATAAATACAATCTTAAATATACAATGATGTGAGTTGTGAGTTTTAATACAAATATTGTCTTCTGTATAAAGATTAAAACTCAAAATAAGTCCTCAATACATTTATTAACACACTATTTCATAGAATAGTGAGAACTACTAATGTTATCGACTGGACCGTCACTCCGTTCCCCGACTAGTCCTTACTACGTTCTCATTTCCTGAAGAGAACAATGAAAGTAAAAAGGTGAGCTCAGCTAGCCCAGTAAGAAATATTATGACTAAGATAATGTAGAATAAATTATCATTAGCCTTCAATAATGTTAAACTGATAAAATACAATAGACATCAAGTTTAACTACAGCGGAACAAGAAATCCATTAAAAGAGTCAAGTAGAGAATAAAATCTAATATCTTTTATGATTTAAAAAGGTTTTTCACCACTTTTATCGCTAAGACTCAACTTAATAAATAAACAACATCATCCCTGCACTACGGCCAAGGATATTCATTAGTATCACAACCACAAATTATCCATGCACTACGGGCCAAGGATATTCGTGTATTCATCAATGGTCATAATCATGCCAACAACTATCCATCAATGCACTACGGGCCAATGAGGACTTTTACCACATCATTTGTAACATTATTACGGCCATGATTATACCGAATAATCCTCGGTCATAATCATACCAAGTCCATCTATACACTACTGGTGCCACGTAAGACTTTCAACATAATATAAACATGAGAATGATGACAATGATATAAGAATTTAATAAAACAAGTTCAAGAATTAATTTATCCAAGAACTAATAACGCCCAAATTGTCAACACGATACTTTTTGTGAGAGTAAAATTCAAGAATGCTCGTAAGAATATTTCCATGAAAAGATATTGGATGAAGCGCTTAAATATCAAAGATATTCCACTAATTTCATGGAGAATAGAAGTCAAAACTTTAACCAACTCGATTATAATAAAGAATGGAATAACAAAAGAAATCACCAGTACATGATGATAGGATCGCATGCATAAAGTTATTCCAATAGAATAATGAATAATGAAATGTCGTCACGCAGAACGCACGCATGTGATATTCTAATGTAATAATAAATAATGGAACCAGTGTCATGCATAAACGCACGCATGTGATATTCCAAATGTAATAATAAACAACGGAACCAGATCATGCGTAAATGCATGACATAAGATGTTCCAATAGAATAATAAATAACGGAACCAGTCATGCAGTAACGCATGCATGTGATGTTTCAATAGAATATTAAAGAATGGAATAATGTAAGAATTTTTCACCACGTATGCGGTATCAGATGATGACAAGTTATTCCAACATAATAATAAAGAATGGAATAATGTAAGAATTTCACCAAGTATATGTGGTATTTCAGATGATACAAGTTATTCCAACATAATAACAAAGAATGGAATAATGTAAGTTCTCTTCATGAAGACGAAAGAAAGAAATAATACCCCTTACCGTAAAAGAAGAGTATTCTGACTGGTAGGGCGAGGATATTCTTGAAGAAAACTTGCACTACGCTCAAAGGTTCTTAAAACTCTAAAGAAATACGCTTAAGATTATAGAAGAATTCTTTGAACTTCTGGTGTGGTTTTCAATTCTAACTAAGCATCCTATTTATAGGAAAATAGAAAGGATACTATGCTGCACTATGTAATAAAATATAATATATTCTATTTATAATCAAATAAAACAAAATTTTATAAAAAGTATTACATTTTATATAAAAAGATTTTACTATCTAAAACACTACGCAGCACTATGCAAACACTATGCATAATAAAATATAATATATTCTAATTATTATTTCTAATAAAATAAATAACTTTATAAAAGTATTCTCGCTTTTATATAAAAAGATTTTACTATGCAAACACTATGCGTGCACTATGAAAAACACTACGCATAATAAAATATAATATATTCTAATTATTGTGTAATAAAACAAATAACTTTATAAAGTTTTTTGCTTTTATATAAAAGATTTTAATATGCAAAATACTATGCATAATAGAATATAATGTATTTTAATTATCGTCTAATAAAAAAATAACTTTATAAAAGTATTTGCTTTATATAAAAAGTTTTTCATTTTATTACATTAATAATACTAATAAAACAAAAATATATATATATATATATATATATATATATATATATATAAACTTCCGTGACTTCATAAAAAGACACCTCAATATATCTAACAACATTTATCATTATTATTATAATTCACAATATTAATCGACTGTGTCGCTCCTGTGAAAGAGGGCTTTCCAATAAGGATTTCTCCCTATCGGCGCCGCAATTAGGTGACCAAACCTCTCCTGGCGTAACTTCTAGACATCGTTAATATTGCAAATAATAATATTAATAACTCTGTCATCTCAATTATTGATTTAATAATATATAAAATATCGACAATAATTGAATCAAATAACGTGAGATACTATGCAACAATTACTAAAGCAATAATTGAACAAAACTGAGTGACTTCTCACGTAAGCATCAATAATCAATACCGTGTGCAGTTACTATACAATCACGCGTATTACTATACTTTTACTACCGAGTAGTTCAACAGGTTTTAATCGTAAAACTTCCGCCGTTATTTTCATAAAATATTTTTGTCGTTTTCTCAATTCGATAATAATTCCGTTAATGGGTTCCACTAATGATTGTGTCGTTGCATTTAATATTCCCCGTTAAAACGAATATTCCCCTAACCAATCGAATATTATATAATAACTACGTATTTTTGCAAAATTTATAAATATTACCCACAACTATAACATTATATCAAATTCATTCCATAATATTTAAAAATGATATTTATAGAAAAATCATCTTTATTAAAAAGTTGGGGTCTTACAACCTACCCTTCTTATGAAATTTCACCCTCGAAATTAGGGTACGTACCTGGTATGTCAAAAAGGTAAAGATATCTTGATTTCATTTCAGATTCTAACTCCCAGGTCATTTTCTCAACATGGTGGTTTTTCCACAAAACTTTGACTTGAGGTATAACCTTGGAGCGTAGAAAATGTTCCTTCTTATCCAAGATTTGAACAGGAACCTCTTCATACGTCAAATCTTTCGCTATTTCATCCGGTTCTAACTCAATAATGTGGTTTGGGTCTTCCACATATTTACGTAACATGGATATATGTAAAACGTTATGAACACGAGACATACTTGGCGGTAAAGCGAGTCTATACGCCACAGTTCCTACTCGATCGAGGATTAAAAATGGGCCAATGAATCGAGGATTGAGCTTTCCTCTCTTTCTAAATCTCGTAACTCCTTTCCATGGAGCAACATGTAACAACACATGATCTCCAATATCGAATTCCATGTCCTTTCGATGAAGATCAGCATAACTCTTTTGTCGATCTTGTGAGGTTTTTATACGTTGTCGTATCGTTTGAATCTTTTTCGTAGTCATACGTACCAACTCCGGTCCCAACAACGTTGCTTCACCCACCTCATCCCAGCATACTGAAGAACGACACTTTCTTCCATACAACGCTTCCAATGGAGCCATGCCAATACTTGCTTGGTAGCTATTGTTTTAGGAAAACTCTACCAATGGTAAGAACTTGTCCCAACTTCACTTGAAGTCAAGGACACAGAGTCTTAATAAATCTTCAAGAGTTGAATAGTCCTCTCTGATTGTCCGTCCGTCTGAGGATGATATGTCGAATTAAATTGTAAGTCAGTGCCCATAGTTTTTTGCAAACTAACCCAAAATCGTGAAGTGAATCTTGGGTCTCGATCAAAAACTATGGATACTGGCATACCATGTAGTCTTACAATCTCGTTTATGTACATACGAGCAAGACGCTCAAGTGTATAAGTTTTCAGATTGGTAAAAAATGAGCAGACTTGGTCAATCTATCAACAATGACCCAAATTGCATCTACGCCTTTGAGAAACCTTGGGAAGACCAAGAATCTAAATCCATGGTAATGTGCTCCCCACTTCCATTCGGAATTTAAAATGGTTGCAATAGACCTTTTGGTACTTGATGCTCCGCGCTTGAATCGCTGACAAGTTAGACACCTTAAGATAAACAAAGCTTATCTCTCTCTTTATATTGCTTCCACCAAAATGTACGATTTAAGATCGCGATACATTTTGGTACACCCAAGATGGATTGCAAACGGTGTGTTGTGCGCTCCATCATGATTTTATACTTTAAATCGTATGCTAGGAACACAAAGTCCGGAGTCGACTCAAGTATTCCTTCTTCATTGATTCTTGCTTCCTAAGATAAGACTTCTTCAGACTTTCTTCCTCATACGCATCACCTCCAGATCTATAACTTGAGCAGCTTTAACTTTATTAATTAAAGTCGGTTCTACTCGTATATCCGCCATCATCACATGGGTCCCTGGAGTCTTTAACTCTCTCTCCATCCTTTGCAAGTCACACAAAATGGGAATTTACGTTGTCAATATCGCACTCGTACCCGCATATGATCTTCTACTCAATGCGTCAGCTACCACGTTCGCTTTTCCAGGATGGTATTGGATGGTATGATCATAATCTTTCAATAGTTCAAGCCAACGTCGTTGTTGCATGTTGAGTTCCTTTTGAGTGAAGAAATATTTGAGGTTTTTATGATCCGTAAAGATCTCCACTTTCTCCCCATACAAGTAATGCCTCCAAATTTTAAGTGCGAAAACAACAGCTGCCAACTCTAGATAATGAGTAGGATAATTTCTCTCATATTCTTTGAGTTGTTGAGAGGCATAGGCTATAACTTTCCCATGTTGCATGAGAACACATCCTAATCCTTTTCCCGAAGCATCACTGTAGATGACAAATCCCTCCGAGCCAGATGGTATTGTCAGAACAGGTGATGAAATGAGTCTTCTCTTGAGTTCTTGAAAACTCTTCTTACATTCCTCGTTCTAACCGAATTTTGTATCTTTCCGAGTCATTTGAGTTAATGGAGTAGCGATTCGAGAAAACCTTCTATTAATCTTCGATAATAACCACTTAAGCCGAGAAAGCTACGACTTTGGTCATCGATTTAGGTTTCTCCCAACTTTGAATAGCTTCAATCTTTCTTTGGGTCAACAGATATTCCATGACTTGATACTACGTGCCCAAGGAATACTACTTCCTCAAGCCGTAACTCGTGATTTCTTCAACTTGGCATAAAGCTTATATTCACGAAGCTTTTGGAGTATCAAACCTCAAGTGTTGCTCATGATCTTCACTACTTTTTGAATAAATAAGGATGTCATCAATAAAGACAACCACAAAGTGATCCAAATATTCCTTGAATACTCGGTTCATTATATCCATGAAGGCAGCAGGAGCATTAGTCAATCCAAAGGACAAGGCTAGGAATTCATAATGGCTGTACCGAGTTCTGAAAGCCGTCATTGGAATGTCATCGGTTCTAATCTTCAATTGGTGATATCCAGAACGAAGATCATTCTTTGAAAAGAATTTGGCTCCTTGCATTTGGTCAAACATGTCATCAATACGTGGCAATGGGTACCTATTTTTGATGGTGACATGATTCAACTCCCGATAATCAATACAAAGTCGCATACTCCCATCTTTCTTCTTCACTTAATGTAACAGAGCACCCCAAGGAGACGACCAGACGAATGAAACCGATGTCTCAACAATTCCTGCGGTTGGGTCTTTAACTCTCAAGTTCAATAGGAGCCATTCGATATGGGACTTTGGAAATGGGTTTTGTACCGGGTTCATGGTCGATAGAAGATTCAATTTCACGCTCTAGGGGTAGGCCAGGAAGTTCTTCAGGGAATACGTCAGGAAATTCATTAACAATAGAAATATCATTCAAAACTGACATATTTTTGTTTAGATCTGTGACGTGAGCTAAGAAAACTTAACATTTGTTATTCAATAAATGAATAGCTTTATGGCTTGAGATGACAGTGATTGATTTTAATGCATTGGTTGCTTGAATTCGCATAATAGGTTGGTTAGGAATATGAAAGCTAACAACCTTACGAAAACAATCAATTTTTGTATGATGAGTGGTTAACCAATCAATCCCTAGAATTACATCAAATGCAAGTATTTTCAATGAAATAAGATCGACAGGTAATGTGAGGGTATCGATTTAAACCAAACAAAACTTATAAACAGTGGATGTAATGAAGGTTTCTCCCAACAGAGTTTCAACAGATAAGTCAAAGCCTAATTTCTCCGGAGTCAATTTAAACGTTGAGCGCAAGTAGTAGAAATAAAAGAATGGGTAGACCCGATATCAAATAAGGTATATACTTCGCTAGAGTTTATGATAAGCTTACCCGTGATGACTTCGTTCGGGTTCCTTGCTTTTTGGGAGGTCACGACAAACGCTCTCCCTTGCACTACTGGCTTTGACTTTTCTGGGACGTCCTTTGGTGCCTCCATCTTAGCTGAACTTATCTTCGGTGAACGATAAAATTGGGCTAGGTGACCTTCTCTTCCACAATTATAACATGCTTTGGACAAACATCGCGATTTGACCGATGTGTCCTCCCTCTGCATTTGAAGCATATGATAGGTGGTCGTTCTCCTTCCTTAACCACACGGGTCTTTGGTCGACGCGTCTTTCCATCATTGTTGAATCTCTCTTCTTGAAATGTCCATTCTTATTATTTTGGCCATGATTACCACCAAGTGGTTACCATTTCGGCATGTTGATTCCTCCACGCTTATTATCACCGCTCGATGATCGCTATCATCGGTATTATCATTTGCTTAAAACCGCTTTCTTTTTGTTGGGTTGACTCATTATCGCGCTCCAATAACTGAGCCCTATTAACAACATTTGAATACAAACACAGTTTATGAGAGATAAGATATTGACGTATCTCGGGTTTTAAACCTCTTAGAAACATTCGCGTCATTCTCTCCTCATTATCAACCAAATGAGACACAAACCGGAACAACTCGGCAAACTTGGCTTCGTACTGCGACACGGTCATGTTGTTTTGCTCCAGCTTGATGAACTATACCTCTTTCATGTGACGGATACTTTCGGGAAAGTACTTGTTGTTGAACAGTTCTTGGAACTTCTCTTAAGACATCTTCAGTGCGGCAGGTTGAGTACGGTTTATAGATTCCCACCAGTAATCTGCCTTTGCCCGCAACATGAAGGTGGCAAAGGGAACCTTTTTCTCCTCGGAGCATCCTAAGACATCAAATATCTTGTTGATCTGCTTTATCCACGTCTCCACCTTAAGTGGTTTTGGCTCTCCAAAAAACTCCGGTGGTCTCAGTTCCTTGAACTGCTTAGCGGTGACCATCCGAGAGTTGCTAGTGTTTCCACCTGCATTTTGGATAGGAGCCGCTCTTGCCTGATGTTGCATAAATTGTATAAAGCCTCTTAACATTCCATCGTTCATCATCTGGTCTGTGTTTTTGTTTGCTTGAGTATTGTCGCCTTCCTGATGCACATTATCCTGATTATTAATCTGTGGAGACTCAACGGTCTCCTGTGCTCCATTGATGTTCTCAACATTCTCGGATGTCATTTTCAAATACTGCCACAAAACAAGGGTTAATTAACATATCACATATTATCCCTATACTCTGACCGACCAATTAAATACCAAATAAACTTAGGTAGGTCATACTAGCGAAGGAATTCTCCGTCTCTTCCCTCCTAGTTCTTGTCTCACATCTTAGCCAGGGATTATCCCTAAGCCTTGATACCAACTGTGACGCCCGCAAAATAGGTATACATCACCTATTCTGAGTCGCCAAATACATGGTACAGAATACTAATACAATCTTAAATATATAACATGAGCTATGAGTTTTAATACAAATATTGTCTTCTAGACAGTATTAAAACTCAAAATAAGTCCTCAATACATTTATTAACACACTATTTCATAGAATAGTGAGAACTACTAATGCTATTGACTGGACCGTCACTCCATTCCCCGACTAGTCCCTGCTACGTTCTCATTTCCTAAAGAGAACAATGAAAGTAAAAGGGTGAGCTCAACTAGCCCAGTAAGAAATATTATGACTAAGATAATGCAGTAAATTATCACTAGCCTTCAACAATGTTAAACTGATAAAATACAATAGACATCAAGTTTAACTGCAGCGGAATAAGCAATCCATTAAAAGAGTCAAGTAGAGAATAAAATCTACTATCTTTTATGATTTAAAAAGGTTTTCATCACTTTTATCATTTGAGACTCGACTTAATAAATAAACCACATCATCCCGCACTACTACGGCCAAGGATATTCATTAGTATCACAACCATAAATTATCCATGCACTCACGGACAAGGATATTCGTGTATTCATCAATGGTCGCGATCATGCCAACAATCGTCCATTAATGCACTACGGGCCAATGAAGACTTTTACCACATCATTTGTAACATTACGGTCATGATTATACCGAATAATCCCTGGTCATAATCATACCAAGTCCATCTATGCACTACAGGCCACAGAGGCCACAGAAGACTTTCAACATAATATAAACATGAGAATGATGATAATGATATAAGAATTTAATAAAACAAGTTCAAGAATTAATTTATCCAAGAACTAATAACGTCCAAATTGTCAACATGATACTTCTTTATAGAGTAAAATTCAAGAATGCTCAGAAGAATATTTACATGAAAAGATACTGGATGAAGCGCAAATATCAAGGATATTCCACTAATTTCATGGAGTATAGAAGTCAAAACTTTAACCAATTGATTATAATAAAGAATGGAATAACAAAAGAAATCACCAAGCATGCGATGTAATCGCGATGATAAAAGTTATTCCAATGTAATAATGAATAATGGAACCAGGTCATGCGTAAACGCACAGACAGGATATTCCAACAGAATAATAAATAATGGAACTAGGTCTTTCGTAAACTGTAAGACCCCAACTTTTATGAATAAAGATGAATTTTCTATAATTATCATTTTTTTGAATATTATGGAATGAATTTGATATAATGTTATAGTTGTGGGTAATAGTTATAAATTTTACAAAGTACGCAAATTGTTATATAATATTCGATTGGTCGGGGAATATTCGTTTTAACAAGGAATATTCGTACGACGACACAATCATTGGTGGACCCCACAACGGAATTATTGTCGGATTGAGAAAATGACAAAAATATTTTCTGAAATAACGGCGGAAGTTTTCTGATTAAAGCTGTTGAACTACTCATTAGTAAAAGTATAGTATAGTAATATCGTGGTTGTATAGTATACATGGTATTGATTATTGATGCTTACGTGAGAAGTCACTCGCTTTTGTTCAATTATTGCTCGTGGTTGTTGTTGATAGTATCTCACGTTAATTGATTCAATTATTGTCGATATTTTATATATTATTAAATCAATAATTGAGACGACTAAGTTATTAATATTATTATTTGCAATATTAACGATGTCTAGAAGTTACGCCGAGGAGAGGTTTGGTCACCTAATCAAGCGCATACTAATAGGAGAAATCCTTTTCGAAAGCCCTTTTTCCCCGGAACGACACAGTCGATTAATATTGTGAATTATAATAATGATGATAAATGTTGTTAAAAATATTGAAGGATTTTTATAAAGTCCTATTATAAGTTCAGGCGTATTATTTGAACCCCACTTACCCATTTTTTTCAAAATAATCGATAGAAAAATATTTTATATAATAAAGGTGGGGCCACGTGTGGGGCCCACGTGTAATGAAATGAATTGAAATGGGGGGGGGGGGAATCTTGAATGGTTCATGTGGGATTTATAATTTTGTATATATATATATATGTATGTATGTTTGTTTTGTAACTCCGAAGTGGGTGGGTGGGGGAAGGTTAGTTATATATATATATGGTATATAAAGAGGGGGATATCACAGGTTCATCCCACCCGTGAATAAATAGTATAACATATGTTATATATATATAATATATATTATATTTTATTTAAAAGATTTTATTTTATTAGAATATTTTATAGTAAATCAATCTGATCGTCTGTTTAAAAGTAAATCAATCTGGAATAGTTTCATGAATTAGTTCTTATTCATCCATTCTCTATAAATAAGTTCATTTCTTCATTATTTATTACTGAATTCACCGAAATTCTGTAGAGAGAAAACTATAGAGAGAAAGAAGAAAAGTATCCCGCTACTTCACTACTCCTATATCCAGTTTGTTCTAGGGTAAGGGTATTATTTCTTTTCGTATTCAGTGAAGAGAACTTCATTATTCCATTTTTATTACGTTAGAATAGCTTTCGTATATGCGGTCTACCCTATACTTGGTAAAATTCTTCGTTATTCCATTCTTTATCATTATGTTGAATAACTTGCCATCACAATCTGCATACATGATGAAATTATTCTATTATTCCATTCTTTATTATTTTGTTGGAACATCACGCCTGCATGCGTTTTACGCATGACCTTGTTCCGTTATTTATTATTCATTGGAACATCCCCGCTTGCAAGTAAATTTCGCCCCGACTGGTTCCGTTATTTATTATTCATTGGAATATCCCGTCGCATGCGCTTACGCATTGACACTGGTTCAATTATTTATTATTCATTGGAATAATCATGCAGTTTGTCTATCGCATGCTCAGTGATTTCTTTTGTTATTCCATTCTTTATTATATTCAGTTGGTTAAAGTTTTGACTTCTATACTCCATGAAATTAGTGGAATATCTTTGAAATTTGCGCTTCATCCAGTATCTTTTCATAGAAATATTCTTCTGAGCATTCTTGAATTTTACTCTACAAAGAATTATCATGTTGACAATTTGGACGTTATTAGTTATTGGATAAATTAATTCTTGAACTTGTTTTATTGAATTCTTATATCATTGTCATCATCCTCATGTTTATATTTTATTGAAAGTCATCTGTGGCCTGTAGTGCATGGATGGACTTGGTATGATTATGACCAGCGATTATTCAGTATAATCATGATCGTAATGTTACAAATGATGTGGTAAAAGTCTTCATTGTCCGTAGTGCATTGATGAGCGATTGTTGACATGATCGTGACCATTGATGAATACACGAATATCCTGGCCCGTAGTACATGGATAATTTGTGGTTGTGATACTAATGAATATCCTCGCAGTAAAGGGGGATGATGTGGATTATTTATTAAGCTGAGTCCTAGCGATAAAAGTGATGAAAAACCTTTTAAATCATAAAAGATAGTAGATTTTATTATCTACTTGACTCTTTTAATGGATTACTTGTTTCGCTGCAGTTAAACTTGATGTTTGTTATAGTGTATCAGTTTAACACTGTTGAAGGCTCACGATAATTTATTTTGTATTATCTTAGTCATAATATTTCTTACTGGGCTAGTTGAGCTCACTCTTTTACTTTCATTGTTCTCTTCAGGAAATGAGAACGTAGCAGAGACTAATCGGGGAACGGAGTGACGGTCCAGATAATAGCATTAGTAGTCCTCACTATTCTGTTAAATAGTGTGATAATAAATGTAATGAGGACTCAATTGAGTGTGGATATTCTAGATGATAATATTTGTATTAAAACTGACAGCATATATTTTGTCGTATTTTACACGACTGTTGTATAATTAAGTTGTATTTGAATTTTGTACCATGTATTTGGCGACTCAAGATGGGTGATGTATACCTATTTTGGGGGCGTCACAGTTAGTATCAAAGCTTAGGGATATGATCCACAGCTAAGATGTGAGAGACAAGAACTAGGAGGGAGAGACGGGAATTCTTCGCTTAGTATGACCTACCTAAATTTATTTGGTATTTAATTGTTCGGTCAGAGTATAGGGATAATATGTGATATGTTAATTAACCCTTGTTTTGTGGCATTATTTGAAAATGGCATCCGTTAGTGTTGAGATTAGAAATGGAGCACAGGAGACCGTTGAGTCTCCACAGATCAATAATCAGGATAATGTGCATCAGGAAGACGACAATCCTCAGGCAAATAACAACACTGACCAGATGATGAATGATGGAATGTTCAGAGGCTTTATGCAATTCATGCAACATCAGGCAAGAGCGGCTCTTGTACAAAATGCAGGTGGATACACTGGAAACTCTCGGATGGTCACCGCTAAGCAGTTCAAGGAACTGGGACAACCGGAGTGTTTTGGATAGCCAAAATCACTTAAGGTGGAGACGTGGATAAAGCAGATCTTCAAGATATTTGATGTCTTGGGATGCTCCGAGGAGCAAAAGGTTCCCTTTGCCACCTTCATGTTGCAGGTAGAGGCGACATTGGTGGTAATCAGAAAAGCGACTCAACCTCGTCGTGACCAAGATGACTTGGGAGAAGTTCCAAGAATTGTTCAATGACAAGTACTTTCCCGAAAGTATTCGTCACATGAAAGAGGTAGAGTTCATCAAGCTGGAGCAAAACAACATGACCGTGTCGCAATACGAAGCCAAGTTTGTCGAGTTATCCCGGTTTGCGTCCCATTTGGTTGATAATGAAGAGAGAATGACGCGAATGTTTCTAAGAGGTTTGAAACCCTAGATACGTCAATATCTTATCTCTCATAAACTGTGTTTGTATTCAAATGTTGTTAATAGGGCTCAGTTATTGGAGCGCGATAATGAGTTAACCCAACCAAAAGAGAGAAGCCGGAAAAATGATAATACTAGTGATAGCAGTCATCGAAGCGGTGACAATAAGCGTGGTGGGAATCAACATGCTAGAAATGGTAACCACTTCAGTGGTAATCATGGACAAAACAATAAGAATGGACATTTCAAGAAGAGGAGATTCAACAATAATGGAAAGACGTCAGCACCAGAACCCGTTGTTAAGGAAGGAGAACGACCACCTATCATATGCTTCAAATGCGGAGGGGAGGGACACAATACCCAAATCAAGCTATGAGCGATCTTCTAAAAGCGTGTTATAATTGTGGAAGAGAAGGTCACCTATGTGACACCCCCAAATTCGGGTACTTCAATTCCACGGGATTTGGTGTTCACTGTATAAATATCATCTATCTATCTACCCATAATAAATGCAAACCATGCAATAGATAGAAATAATAATAAATCTCCCCTTATGGGGTTATATCAACTACATAATAAATACAATCCCAGGTTACTCTAACCTTAAACATCTGTACGGAATCATAAACAATTAAGTCTTAAACAACATCATTAACTTAAGTCTAACCTAAATACATCATCAAATAAAATAACAAGTCTTCAACACTTGCTAACTTTGTCCTTGCCTTTACTAGTGGAAGGTTCGTCAGTTCTTTCGTTCTTAACTGCAATGTTATTATTCTCTTACCCATCCCTCTTCTGCTATGTTCAGTCTTTCGGAGGTTTCCTTCAGTTCCTTCTTCAACTTTTCTATCTCCTCGGTCTTATCTTCAGTTTGACCCTTCTCATGGACCAAATCCCATTCTACATTTGCCAGTCGAGAGTGAAGAGTCGAAATCTCCCTCTCCTTCTGCTCTAAAGTAATATCTTTGAATAACCGCTTCGCTCACCAAATCCTCGGACCTCGTCTCGTAACTCCACGTTACGATCAGATAACGTGTCATACATCTCAAAGATCATCGGCGGTGTACCGTGGTAACTCCTCTCTTCTTCTTCCTCTTCTCAAAAATTCCTCCTTAGGATCCCCTCGAGGATCGGGCCTCGAGCACATGCTCACGACCAACAACGGTGATCAATGGAGATGACTCCTCTCTGCATCAAATACCTCCTCCCTAACGACATGAATGTCTCTGGGGCTCCTCCGCTTGCATCTTTATAGGTACACGGGTTCTTCCTCCCACTTGACTAAGCTTCTCCAACATTCGACATCCCCGACACAAAATTTTAAGTTTTAGTTACTAAGTCGTATCATCTAATGCATACTTTAACACATAAACACATAAGGTCTTTTATTATCTTCAATGAATTACATAAATTCATTTCTTATAACTCGATAAAAGTTTTCCATCACTATCTTCTTCTATAAGGCTACTACCTAAGGTTGTTCCCCACCCAAGGTTCATAACCTAAAGCTTTGATACCAACTTGTGACACCCCAAATTTGGTACTTCAATTTCACGGATTTGGTGTTCATCATATAAATATCATCTATCTATCTACCCATAATAAATGCAAACCATGCGATAGATAAAAATAATAATAAATCTCCCCTTATGGGGTTACATCAACTACATAAAAATTACAATCCCAGGTTACTCTAACCTTAAACATCTATGCGGAATCATAAACAATTAAGTCTTAAACAACATCATTAACTTAAGTCTAACCTAAATACATCATCAAATAAAATAACAAGTCTTCAACACTTGCTAACTTTGCCCTTGCCTTTACTAGTGGAAGGTTAAATCGGTTCTTTTCGTTCTTAAGCGCAATGTTATTATTATAAGCAAGAGTGAGCACAAATGCCCACAAGTATAACAATGAAATAACGATATAATAACATGCGAGTTTATCAAAGACATCCGAATAAAAGCTCAACTTTTGAATCAAGAATGAATAACAAGAATCAAAAGATTTACGAGGGTCATAAGACCTTGAACTACGCCCCTAGGTTATCAAGGGTTATACTTGAAATCTTTAACGATCATAAGACTATGGACCTTTCTACTCGCACTTAGGGGGATCACCCCTTAGTACCATCACATGCACAATATCTTAACGCTAACGATAAGTAAATCCTTTGCAGGTTGTTCATCTCATTTGACATTCGAGTGCGCACCAAAGGAAGTTTGGTTTGGACAATTCATCAAGGGTTCGAAATTTAGAGCGTTCATCAACTATGGACTAGTCGAATCAATAAGGTTCACTAGTCAACAAGATTCAACAATAATGATATTTAAATTGAATTATAATCTCAAGAAGTATACAATAGGACAATTATTGTATAACTGAATCATGCTTTGAAAAGATAATCAATCTTTAATATAACATTTGAACTTGAATAATAATAATGATAATTTACTCGAGGTAAATAATAAACTTGAACAATAATGACAAGTAGGGTCGGAAACTTGCACCGTCATCGTAGGCTAAACGATTACTACTTAGTTCACCACAAATCCTACACACATACCATAAGTATTCATGACATTCATTAGTTACATTTTCACTTAATTATTTAATATAAACTCCACTTTATTTAACACATCATTACCCTTCTAATTTAATTACTTAATTAAATTAGAATATTTTCATCTCTTCTTATTATTACACTCGAATAAATTATTTCATAATAATTTCCATCGAATATTTAATTTATTCCATAATATCTCAATTAAAATATTTAATTTATTTTATAAATATTTTAATAATAATTTTCATCGAATATTTATTTTATTCCATAATATCTCAATTAAAATATTTAATTTATTTTATAAATATTTTAATAATAATTTTTATCGAATATTTATTTTATTCCATAATATCTCAATTAAAATATTTAATTTATTTTATAAATATTTTAATAATAATTTTCATCGAATATTTATTTTATTTCATAAATATCTCAATTAAAATATTTAATTTATTTTATAAATATTTTAATAATAATTTTCATCAAATATATTATTATTATTATTATTATTATTTTATTTATTTATTTATTTATTTATTTTGACCTCCGGTAAAGGGGGTGATTTAGTTTAGTAGCCTTGTCACGGGGTGGGGTTACCTGAAGCTCATTTTCTGCGGTTTATAGCGATTCATATTCTTGAACATAACAAGGCCAAACTAGGCCAAAATCAATCACACGTAAAATTATACATGAATATGGCCATAACTTCCAATTAGTTATTTTTTACACAATTTAAACTTACCCAATCATTATAATACATATATAATCGTTACTTAACCCATCTAGCATGATTTTTAACAAGTTACAACACATAATTTGCAAAATCAACACATTTACTTTCTTTGTTCTTGAAGGTTTTGAAAATAAAACATGAAAATTGTCACCACACGGATTCGTTATAACAAGAATCCGTTTATTTAAACTTTGGTCTCTTCAGTATCAACATGCATAATAATATACTGAGTGTAAAATTTAGGGATAACATACGATCAATACATAAAATATCACGTATAAGGCCATAAGGCCAAAACTCATACTCAGTAAATTTTTGAAATAGCAATTCATAGTATTATAAACCGATGACATGATAATTCACACATATATATATATATATATATATATATATAATCAAATACGATTTGATACATCTTAACCTATATATAAACTCATAATCAAACCCTTTCTCAATTACGAGATTTTACAAAATATATGAAAGCCATTTTTATAAAAACTAAATGACGTAACTTTTAAAATTTGGGAAGAAGGATTACCTTTGAATACTCTGCTTAGATTTACGAGGTGACAACAATTCCCAATTTCTCACACTTCTTCACCTTTAATCACAAGATTCGCAATCTCTCAAAGTTCTCAAACTCTCTCCGCCTCTCGCTTTTCCGGACTTAGAATAATAATAATAAAAGAAGGCGTAATATAACAAAGGAGAAAGAGAAGCGATGCAGCGTAATGGTCAGTTAACCCAAACATGGGTAACTGCATCCAACCACTACTAGGGCCTTGTTTGGCAACCTTTAATTGATTCAAAGTCATTTAATATAATAAAGCTTTATCATATAGTTTGAAAATGTCACACTCCTTATAAAATAAATCCAATATTTTATTTAATATATTTTAAATAAAATATAATAATTTCTCATAAATTCACATAGTCACATAAATAATTTTCTCATTAATAAATAATGTCAAATTATTAATTCTCTAATTAATAATTAAATTAATTAAAATACCAATATGTTTATTAAATATTTCTTTTTAATACAATAAGCTCACATAATCACATACTTTGATAATAAAACTCTCTACATTAATTTAATAAATGTAACACATATAATTAAATTAATCTACCACAATTGCGTTAATTAATTATTTAATCTAATAATTAAATCATCGAAAAATATTTATTTAATTCAATAAATATTAAAATTAATTACAAAATTCTCGTTCGTCACATCTTTCCCCCCTTAAAAGGATTCTGTCCCCAGAATCACGACTCAATAAATTCGACCCGTTACATTCTCCCCCCCTTACAAAGATTCTGTCCCCAGAATCGCTTACACATAATTAAGTAAATAAATGAGGGTAATTCTTCATCATATTCTCTTCGAGTTCCCACGTAGCTTCGTCAGCGTTGTGGTTCCTCCAAATTACCTTAACAGATGGTATAACTTTATTCTGAGAACTTGTTCTTTTCGGTTGACAATTTGGACAGGAATTTCTTCGTAAGATAAGTCTTTCTCAAAATGTAGGGGTTTATATTCAATTACATGCTTGTAATCGGCCTTGTAGGGTCGTAATACAGAAACATGGAAGACGTTGTGGACATTCTCGAGTGCTGGAGGTAAGGCTACCTCGTACGCAACTTCATCGATTCTTCTCAGTACTTCAAAGGGTCCAATGAATCTTGGGCTCAATTTCCCTTTCTTTCCGAACCTGATCTTCCCCTTCCAGGGAGAGACCTTCAAGAAAACATAACTACCGATTCAAACTCGATATTTTTTACGATGTGGATGGCGTATTTCTTCTGTCGATCTTGAGCCGCTACCGATTCGTGCTCGGATCACTTTGACTATTTCTCGCCGTCTCTTTGTACCAATTACGGCCCTAGCAATTGTCTTTCACCAACTTCATCCCGAGAAAGCGGAGTTACGCACTTTCGCCAGTATAACGCTTCGTGGTGGCGGCATGCCTATACTAAGCGTGGTAGCTGTTGTTGTGGCGAACTCTACTAATGGTAGGTGATCATCCCAATTTCCTTTAAAGTCCATCACACATGCTCTTAGCATATCTTTTAATGTCTGAATCGTTCTCTCACTGTAAAAATCTGTTTGAGGGTGGTAAGTCAGACTCATTCGCAATTGCGTACCCATGCATTCTCAAGGCGTTTCGGAAATTTGATGTGAAGCGGATCTCTATCGAAACAATTGACCTTGCAGACTCCGTGTCTCAAACAATCTCTTTCATATATAACCTGCCGGTGATCTAAGTTGAATCGATTTTGATTGGAAGAAAGTGTGCGGATTTCATCGATCGGTCGGCGATAACCCATATTGCGTCGTAGCATTTACGAGTCGTCGGAAGGCCAACCACGAAGTCCATTGTAATATGTTCCCATTTCCATTCTGGGATTTCTAACGGTTGTAGCAATCCACTCGGTCTTTGATGTTACGCTTTTACTTTTCGGCGAAGTCGGACACTTGGCAACACTTCTCGCAACATCGCGTTTCAAATTCGGCCACCAGAAATGTTGTCGAAGATCTTGATACATCTTTGTACTACCTGGGTGAATCGAATATCTCGAACTATGAGCCTCACTCAGAATTTCTTCCTTAATTTCTTGTACTGGCGGAATCCAGATTCTATTTTCAAATCTCAGTATTCCTTCATTATCCATCTTAAATCTTGGTTCGGTTCCTTCAGATATCTTCTTTGTCACCTTTTTACATTCTTCGTCCTGAAGCTGAGCCTCCTTTACTTTATCTAGTAGAGTTGTGCAGATTGCATCCGAAATAGCTTCTCATCAATCTCCATAGGATACTTCACTTCAACTCAGTTTCTCCATTTACGTAATTAGCTCCTCTGAGCGATTAACATCATCAATTTCTCACGACCCTTTCTACTTAAGGCGTAAGAACCACATTGCTTTCCCGGATGGTATAAAATCTCACGGTCATAATCCTTAATTAATTCCAACCATCTTCTTTGCGCATGTTCAAATCCTTACGTGTAAAAAATATATTTGACTCTTGTGGTCCCAGTATATATTTCCCACTTCTCCCCATATAGATAGTGCCTCCAAATTTTTAGAGCAAAAACAACTGCAGCTAACTCCAAATCATGGGTCGGGTAACCCTTCTCGTAATCCTTCAACTGTCGTGATGCATACACAATGACTTTTCCGTTTTGCATCAGCACACAGCCAAGTCCTTTATGTGATGCATCACTATAAACAACAAAATTTCATGTATCCTCCGGAAGAGATAACACAGGGGCCGTACTCAACCTCTTCTTCAATTCTTGAAAACTTTTCTCACATTTATCCGTCAAACAAATTTCACGACTTTTGAGTTAAATTCATTAAGCGGAGTTGCGATCTTGGAAAAGTCTTGTATGAACCTTCTATAATATCACGCCAATCCAAGAAAAAACATTACTTAGATGGCGTCCTCGGCTGATCCCGATTAATCACGGCCGACTTTGGATGGATCTACCGAAATTCCGTTTTTTATCGATCACGTGCCCAAGAAATTACACTCGTTCGATCCAAAATTAGCATTTTGAAAACTTGGCATACAACTTTTCCATTCTCAATACTTCCAACGTTAATCTCAAATGCTCTTCGTGTTTTTTTTGGTTTTTGAATAGACCAAAATGTCATCTATAAATACCACTACTGAACTTGTCCAAAAGCGGCTTGAACACACCATTCATTAGTCCCATAAATCTTTGCAGGAGCATTCGTAAGACCAAACGACATTACTAAAAATTCGTAGTGGCCAGTATCGTGTTGTTCGAACGCAGTCTTTGGTACATCCTGCGGCTTCACCTTCAATTGATGATAACCGCTTCTCAAGTCTATCTTGGAAAAGTACATCGCTCCCTTGATTGATCAAACAGTCGTCGATCCTCGGTAATGGATATCCATTCTTAATCGTGACCTTATTCGGTTCTCTCTGTAGTCAATGCAGAGTCGCATCGATCCATCCTTCTTTTCACAAACAACACTGCGCGCTCCCCGGCGATACGCTTTCGGTTGAATGTACTTCTTGTCCAACAATTCTTGTAGTTGTACCATTAATTCCTTCATCTCTTTGGTGCCATTCGGTATGATGCCTTCGATATTGGAAGCGAGTTAAGGGCGCCAAATCGACACTGAAATCTACTCTCTATCCGGTGGAAGTCCCGGTAAATAAATGCGGAAATACGTCGCGAAGTCCCTCACAATCGGTATTTCTTTACCTTGGATTCTCTTTTCGACTATCGACTATGTAAGCTAAGTATCCTGTGACCTTGTCTTAACAACTTCACGGCTCGCATCATCGCCGACAACTCGTTTATGCAGCGACTTGTTACCATAAAACACAACCTTTGATGGAGTCATAAGGTTAATACGCTTCTTTTGGCAATCAATTACAGCCTCGTAATTGAATAACCAGTCCATTCCCAAAATAACGTCAAATTCCCCAAGTCGAATAGGGATAAGATCTACGTTCATGATATTACCCTTAATATCCACTCTACAGTTCTTAAACACGTCCTTAACAGGAATTATCTCCCTATTCGCAATTTCTATATTCATGGGATATTCCAACTCATCCATAAGCAAATCTAAACAATTAGCAAAGTCTCTGGATATAAAGGAACAAGTAGCTTTTAATCAAATAAAACATAAGCATTAATTTCATTGATCGGAATGATACGACACCACATCACGAGACCTGGATTGTATCTCGCACCGTCATATTGAAAGTGCGGGCGGTCGATCGGTTTTGTTGCGGTTGGTCCGGTGATGGTTAAGGCATTTCCACCATTGTTATTTCCCGGTTTCCTCCTCATCCCGACCCTCCGATCCCTTCTTGGGACAATCTCTTGCCAGATGGTCCTTGAACCACAAGTAAAACAAGCACCCTTCTTTGGGTTGGGACGGTTTGGTGCTATGTGGCCTTCATCCACAATTGTAGCACACTCTTTTCCTTTCATACAAACTCCCAGATGGGTTTTCCGCAAGTCGGGTATGCTTGATTCTTTTCTTCCGACTACCTTCTTGATTCCCCGATGATGAGTTTGTCGTTCCACCTTTTATTACGATTGAAATTTCCACCTCCGTGCCACTTCCAATTGACCTTGTTATTTCCTTCACCTTCACTCTTCTTCTTCTTTTTGATCTTGATTGTACTTGGTCACCGCGATCGCTTCCTCCTTCAATGAGGATGGCCTTTTCCAATACTCGATGAAACGTGTTTAAATTTGAAACATTGATACCTTCTTTGTACACCCAAGGCTTTAGTCCTTTTCAAACCGTATCGCTTTTCCTCTCATCCGTGTGAACTTGATACGGGGCAAACCTTGCTAATTCGTTGAATTTAGCCGCATAGTCAGGCACGCTCATATTTCCCTACTTCAACTCTAGAAATTGAACCTCTTCTGTGAACTAGTTGGGAAATACATTTCGAAAACACATCTCTTTAAATCTCTCCCACATAATTATACCTTCACCTCCTCGCACTTTGTTTGATTGCCACCAGTAGCTAGCCTCAGACTTCAGCATAAACGTTGCAAAAGCGGTCTTCTGGTCTTCTCTAACCCTAGCAACGTCAAAAACCTTCTCCATTTCCATAACCCACGTTTAAGCCTCGATTGGGTTCATGGAACCTTTGAACTCTGGCGGTCCCACCGCCTTGAAGTCCTTAAACGTTGTGTTTGGTGGAGCTTGAGGTTGGTTATTCATGGCTCCAGTCAGCAAGTTCACCAACTGCTGCACGGGATTAGCTTTGGCATAATTGTTATTATTGGTTGACTCTTCCTGAGCCGGTTGACGTTGTTATCTTCTCCTTGGCGGCATTTTTCTCTTAAATAAACGCTTTATTAGAACTTTATTTGTTTCTCTAAATAGTTAAGGCAATACTCAATAATTTAACATATCACTTAACACATCATCTCAAACAACTTGATATATTTGCATTCAAATCAAAGTTTTAACATTAAACGATAGCATAACTGCTATTTACATCAACTATCTCGGAATAAAGAATCCACATGAGATTTAAAACATTCAAATATTCTTTTCGTTCATAAACACGCCGAATTTACATATAAAAACTAATTAAGTCTTTCACATAATTAAACAAATTATATCACCGCATCATCAAGGTCTTTGAATAGCCTTGCCACGCTCCTCATCCATGATACGAGACATCGATCCTGCGATCCAAAGATATCGATGGAAGTCCTTCAAGCCCGAATGGGGTACCTCAAAACTCGATCTTGGGCCTCATCCATTGCATGATTAAGTGTAGAATATGTCTCTTCAAGCTTTGCCTTCTTTGCACGACTATCATCTTACGCACGATCATTTCGACGCGATTCTCTTACCCATCCCTCTTCTCGCTATGTTCGGTCTTTTCGGAGGTTTCCTTGGTTCCTTCTTCACTTTTTCTATCTCCTCGGTCTTATCTTGGTTTGACCCCTCTCATGGACCAAATCCCATTCTACATTTGCCGATCGAGAGTGAAGAGTCGAAATCTCCTCTCTTACGCTTCTAAAGTAATATCTTTGAATAACCAGCTTCGCTTTCGGTCAAATCTCGGACCTTGTCTCAGTAACTCCACGTACTACGGTCGTATAACGTGTCATACATCTCAGCATCAACGGTGTACCGTGGTAACTCCTCTTCTTCTTCTTCCTCTTCCTCAAAAAATTCCTCCTCAGGATCCTCCTCAGGATCAGTCTCAGGCACATGCTCCTGACCAACAACGGTGATCAATGGAGATGACTCCCTCTGTACCAGCTACTCCCTAACGACATGAATGTCTCGGGGCTCCTCCTCCTCTGTCAAGACTATAGGTACACGGGTTCTTCCTCCCCAGCTTGACTAGCTTCTCCAACATTCGACATCCTGACACAAAATTTTAAGTTTTAGTTACTAAGTCGTATCATCTAACACATACTTTAACACATAAACACATAAGGTCTTTTATTATCTTCAATGAATTACATAAATTCATTTCTTATAACTCGATAAAAGTTTTCCATCACTATCTTCTTTCTATAAGGCTACTACCTAAGGTTGTTCCCCCACCTAAGGTTCATAACCTAAAGCTTTGATACCAACTTGTGACACCCCCAAATTCGGGTACTTCAATTCCACGGGATTTGGTGTTCACTGTATAAATATCATCTATCTATCTACCTATAATAAATGCAAACCATGCAATAGATAAAAATAATAATAAATCTCCCCTTATGGGGTTACATCAACTACATAAAAATTACAATCCCAGGTTACTCTAACCTTAAACATCTGTGCGGAATCATAAACAATTAAGTCTTAAACAACATCATTAACTTAAGTCTAACCTAAATACATCATCAAATAAAATAACAAGTCTTCAACACTTGCTAACTTTTGCCTTGCCTTTACTTAGTGGAAGGTTCAATCAGGTTCTTTTCGTTCTTAACTTCAATGTTATTATTAGCAAGAGTGTGCACAAATGCCCACAAGTATAACAATGAAATAACAAAGTATAATAACATGCGAGTGAATCAAAGACATCTCGAATAAAAGCTCAACTTTTGAATCAAGAATGAATAACAAGAATCAAAAGATTTACGAGGGTCATAAGACCTTGAACTATGTCCTAGGTTATCAAGGGTTATACTTGAAACCTTTAATAGTCATAAGACTATGGACCTTTCTACTGCATTTTAGGGGGATCAGCCCTTAGTACCATCATGCACAATATCTTAACGCTTAACGCATAAGTAAATCCCTTTGCGGGGTTGTTCATCTCGGTTTGACATTCGAGTCCGCTTTTAAAGGAAGTTTGGTTTGGACAATTCATCAAGGTTTCGAAATTTAGAACGTTCATCAACTATGGACTAGTCGAATCAATAAGGTTCTTTACTACCTAACAAGATTCAACAATAATGATATTTAAATTGAATAATAATCTCAAGAAGTATACAATAGGACAATTATTGTATAACTGAATCATGCTTTGAAAAGATAATCAATCTTTAATATAACATTTGAACTTGAATAATAATAATGATAATTTACTCGAGGTAAATAATAAACTTGAACAATAATGACAAGTAGGGTTAGGAAACTTGCCTTCGCAAATCGTAGGCTAAACGATTACTACTTCCGTTCACCACAAATCCTACACACATACCATAAGTATTCACGACATTCATTAGTTACATTTTCACTTAATTATTTAATATAAACTCCACTTTATTTAACACATCATTACCCTTCTAATTTAATTACTTAATTAAATTAGAATATTTTCATTCTCTTACTATTATTACACTCGAATAAATTATTTCATAATAATTTCCATCGAATATTTAATTTATTCCATAATATCTCAATTAAAATATTTAATTTATTTTATAAATATTTTAATAATAATTTTCATCGAATATTTATTTTATTCCATAATATCTCAATTAAAATATTTAATTTATTTTATAAATATTTTAATAATAATTTTTATCGAATATTTATTTTATTCCATAATATCTCAATTAAAATATTTAATTTATTTTATAAATATTTTAATAATAATTTTCATCGAATATTTATTTTATTTCATAAATATCTCAATTAAAATATTTAATTTATTTTATAAATATTTTAATAATAATTTTCATCAAATATTTATTATTATTATTATTATTATTATTTTATTTATTTATTTATTTATTTATTTTGATCACGTAAGTGGTAATTTAGTTTAGTAACGCCATAGGAAGTAAGGGTTACTGTGCTCATTCTCTGGTTCATATTCTGCAGTCCTCATGAACATAACAAGGCCAAATTAGGCCAAAATCAATCACACGTAAAATTATACATGAATATGGCCATAACTTCCAATTAGTTATTTTTTTACACGAATTTAAACTTACCCAATCATTATAATACATATATAATCGTTACTTAACCCATCTAGCATGATTTTTAACAAGTTACAACAGATAATTTGCAAAATCAACACATTTACTTTCACTGATCTTGAAGGTTTTGAAAATAAAACATGAAAATTGTCACTACGGATTCGTTATAACAACCGAATCCGTTTATTTAAACTTTGGTCTCTTCAGTATCAACATGTATATAATAATATACGAGTGTAAAATTTAGGGATAACATACGATCAATACATAAAATATCACGTATAAGGCCATAAGGCCAAAACCCATACTCTGTAAATTTTGAAATAGCAATTCATAGTATTATGAAAGCGATGACATGATAATTCATTAATATATATATATATATATATATATATATATATATATATAATCAAATACGATTTGATACATCTTAACCCATAGTCACATAAATAATTTTCTCATTAATAAATAATGTCAAATTATTAATTCTCTAATTAATAATTAAATTAATTAAAATACCAATATGCTTATTAAATATTTCTTTTAATACAATAAGCTCACATAATCACATACTTTGATAATAAAAACTCTCTACATTAATTTAATAATTGTAACACATATAATTAAATTAATCTACCACAATTACGTTAATTAATTATTTAATCTAATAATTAAATCATCGAAAAATATTTATTTAATTCAATAAATATTAAAATTAATTATAAAATTCTCGTTCGTCACAACCTAGCCCGATTTTGTTGTTCACCGAAGACAAGTTCAGCTAGGATGAAGGCACCAAAGGACGTCCCAGAAAAGTCAAAGCCAGTAGTGCAAGGGAGAGCGTTTGTCGTGACCTCCCAGAAAGCAAGGAACCCGAACGATGTCATCATTTAGTAAGTTTTATCATAAACTCTAAAGCGAAGTTTATACCTTATTTGATCTGGGTTCTACCCATTCTTTTATTTCTCCTACTTGCGCTCAACGTTTAAATTTGACCCCGGAGAAATTAGACTTTGACTTATCTGTTGAAACTCCATTGGGAGAATCCTTCTTTACATCCACTGTTTATAAGTCATGTTTGGTTCAAATCGGTACCCTCACATTACCTGTCGATCTTATTTCATTGAAAATACTTGAATTTGACGTAATTCTATGGATTGATTGGTTAACAACTCATCATGCAAAAATTGATTATTTTCGTAAGGTTGTTAGCTTTCATATTCCTAACCAACCTATTATGCGAATTCAAGCAACCAATGCATTAAAATCAATCACTGTCATCTCAATCCATAAAGCTATTCGTTTATTGAAAAACGGATGTCAAGCTTTCTTAGCTCATGTCACGGATCTAAATAAAAATACGTCTGTTTTGAATGATATTTCTATTGTTAATGAATTTCTGACGTATTCCACGAAGAACTTCACGGCCTACCCAGAATGTGAAATTGAATTTTGTATCGACCTTGAACCCTAAGATAAAACCCATTTCCAAAGCCCTTTATCGAATGGCTCCTATTAAACTTCAAGAGTTAAAGACCCAACTGCAGGAATTGTTAGACATCGGTTTCATTCGTCCTAGTACGTCTCTTTGGGATGCTCCTGTTCTATTCGTGAAGAAGAAAGATGGGAGTATACAACTTTGTATTTATTATCGGGAGTTGAACCATGTCACTTGTGACGCCCCCAAAACAGGTATACATCGCCCATCTTGATTCGCCAAATACATGGTACAGAATACAAATACAAACTTAATTATACAACCGTCATGTAATATACGACAATACATAAACTGAGAGTTTAATAGGAATATTGTCATCTAGACAATATCCACACTCAAAGGAGTCTTCATTACATTTATTATCACACTATTTAACAGAATAGTGAGGACTACTAATGCTATCATCTGGACCGTCACTCCTTTCCCCGACTCGTCCCAGCTATATTCTCATTTCCAGAAGAGAACAATGAAAGAAAGAGTGAGCTCAACTAGCCCAGTAAGAAATATTATGACTATGATAATGAAGAATAAATTATCGATAGTCTTCAACAATGTTAAACTGATAAAACATAATAGACATCAAGTTTAACTGCAGCGGAATAAGCAATCCATTAGAAAAGTCAAGTAGAGAATAAAATCTACTATCTTCTATGATTTAAAATGTTTTCATCAATTTTTATCGCTGAGACTCTGCTTAATAAATAAACCACATCATCGAATCATCCCTGCACTACGGGCTAAGGATATTCATGAAATCATCAATGGTCATTACTATACCGAATAATCCCTGGTCATAATCATACCAAGTCCATCTCTGCACGTAAGCCAAAGATATACAACTATAAAACCAATAATCAACAGTCCATCTTTGCACGTAAGCCAAAAATATATAATTCAATAATCAACAGTCCATTTTTGCACGTAAGCCAACCAAAGATAACTTTCATCATCATATAAGCATGAGGATGATGACAATGAGCATTAATCAAACAAAAACAAGGATAAATATTAAAGACTTTAAATTTATCCAAATATTATCCACCACTCATAATCTAATATTATTAACATCATAACAATATTTGAATCACTTCTTAAACTTATAAACAATTTATTTTAATTGTTTTCACTTTACCAAACAATGCATTTAATCATTCAAAAAAGTCATACTCATAAGATTTCATCACCAATGATTAAATCCCTCATCAAAAAATCTGCATATACCTTATATAGGATTCCCAAGCCATAAAATCCTATTTTCCAACTTTGTTACTTCACATAACATATTTAACTCATATGTTCGGAACTAAACTATTTACATAAAAAATACCAAATCAGTCCCAAAATATTTCTTTTCTGGGATTTAGCAGAATATAGTCCCATAATGAACATATATTTTTCTCAGAATTTTTAAAATTCATTTACTATATTTGAAAAATCAATTTCTAATTAATTCCTTAAGAAATTAGCTACTTCAAGTTTAACTCCAGAAATTCCCAAATCTTGGCAAGATCTTACACATGTTAACGTGATCTTCCAGTTTAAATTTCATAGTCATCGGAGTTATAGAACTCCGGTTATAGCGTTTTTCGTCGAAAAAACCTAAATATTGAAATGGTCATAACTTGCTCATTTTAAGTCGGAATGAGTTTATTTTTGGACAGGAGGTACTTTATAACATATATTTTCATGTCCCAAAAGGCCGGAATTTTTCCCACAAATTAAGTGGCCGAAAATTCCCTTTTAAAAATCTGGGCAGTAGCTTTTTTGAAATTGACAGTTTTTTACTCCTTTGCTAAAATCAGTCCACACGAAAATCTACAACACCTTTTCCAGTGATTCCACTTGTATAAGTTAGTAAACTCATAGATCTAACTCTAGGACTTGACCACACTTATAAATTCAAAATATAATAGGAGATATGGTCAATTGAATTTCATGTTCCATTTTCACCAAAATCTGATTTTCAACCTTTTGTGATTTCTAAGAAACTTTTATGTTTTCACATAATAACCAACATAACTTATCATGACAATGACATAATAATTCAATAAAACAAGTTCAAGAATAAATTTTAAAGACTTATAAGTTAATTTATCCTGAACTCAATAATGTCCAAATTGTCAACATGATACTTCTTTGTAGAGTAAAATTTAAGAATGCTCAGAAGAATATTTCCATGAAAAGATACTGGATGAAGCGCAAATATCAAGGATATTCTACTAATTTCATGGAGTATAGAATCCAAAGCTTTAATCAACTGAGTATAATAACGAATATATGAAACTACAAATGGATTTTCACATACGCGGTAATCCACGATATCTGAGATCATTTCCACAATTTAATAAGGAATTAATACAAAGGATCATTCACCGTGCATGTGGTAATCCACATGACGAGTTATTCCAACGAGAATAATAAAGAATGAAATAATGAAGGATTCACCATGCATGCGATAGAGACCGCACGCATGACGGAGTTATTCCCAATGAATAATAAATAATGGAACCGGTCCGGCGTAGAAACGCACGCACGTGATATTAAGACGGAAGAATAAATAATGGAACCGGATCTGGCGTAACGCATACAGATGAGGATATTCCGGCGAATAATAAATAATAGAACCGGTCCGGCGTAAGCGCTTGCACGAGGATATTAGAAAGAATAATAAAGAATGGAATAACAATGAAATCACCGTGCGTGTGATAGACCACACATACAAAGTTATTAAAAGCAGTAATAATAAATATTGAAACCAGTCCCAAGATAAAACATACGACGGGATATTTTGAAAGAATAATAATGAACGAAATAATAGAAGAATTTCACCATGTATGTGGTACTTTGCATAAACAGGTTATTCCAACATAATAATAAAGAACGGAACTAGGTCAGGCAAAATTCGCACCGACAGGATATTCCAACAGAATAATAAAGAATGAAATAATAGAAGAATTTCACCATGTATGCGGTATTTCGCATAGACAGGTTATTCCAATATAATAATAAAGAATGGAATAAAAACTCTTACGAGTATTGAAAGAAAGTAATTCTCTTCATGAAAACGAAAGAATAATACCCCTTACCTTAGAAGAAACTGGATATTGGAATAGAAAGGTAGGTGAACTTCTCTTCTTCTTTCTCTATAATTTCTCTCTAGAGAGTTTCAATTGAATTCGTAAGAAATAATGAAGGAATGAGCTTCTATTTATAGGAGAATGGACTGAATAGTAACTAATTCACGAACGGTCCAGATTGATTTACTTTTAAACGGACGGTCTATATTAAAACTTAAAACAATGGTCCATACTGATTCACTATTAAAACTTTAAAACAATGGTCCATACTGATTCACTATTAAACTTTAAAGCAACGGTTCATATTGATTTACTAATATAATTTCAACCAACGGTCTGAAAAATTAGCACATCTCCTCATGAAATAATATTATACCCAAAAATAATTTAGACCGAAAAGAAATATATTGTTCGGGTGAATAGTACCCCGTGAATAGTAACTCATGAATAGTAACTCGTGAATAGTAACTCGTGAATAGTAACTCGTGAATAGTATTCCGACACAAAAAGTGCCCCGAATACCCGATTGAACAATATAACCTCCAGACATCAATTATCATCGGAATAGATGTCAATTTCTACTAACACAAATAATCCCAACACAAAAAACTATCAAATTCATCTTTAATCAACACGAACTTATTCATCATTAATATTATAACTCACAATATTTAACAACCAAGTTGTTCCCAGGAAAGAGGGGGCTTTCCGGTAAGGATTTCTCCTATTATCGCCTTGATTAGGTGACCAAACGTAAGAGACCGAAATTTTTTAAATAAAGGAATTTCCTTTATTTATTATTTTGAAATAGTAAGGGTTGATTTGATTAATGTGGATAGTTAAAGGGTTAAAATCCAAGATAAATATTTCAAAATAAGCAAGTGGTTATAAAATATTCATTTTTAAATAAAAGGGGGAATATTAGTTTGGTAAAGCAAGTGGAATATTAAATGAATATTCGTTTTGTCGGGAATATTAAATGGGAATATTAAATGCGTGATGATATGTGGGCCCATGTGAAAGCGATTGGATGAGGAAAGCGACAAAGTTTGGGTGGTTATAAATACTTGGCGTAGTTATTCTGAATTAAAGGCATTGGAATACCCGGTGGTTTAAAATCTGATGTCTGGCGTGGTTGCTTGATAGCTGCGGTATTATTGCATGATTGTTGAATTATTGATCCTTACGTGAAGGCCTTTACTCGATAATTTTCACGATGAATTCTTATTGATATTTTATTTTATTGATTGATAATTGTTGCGTTGATATTTTATATTATTATTGTTTGATAATTGTCCTTTTTTGATATTTCCCATTATCGGATCGATAATTCATATTATTTGAATAATATTATTAGATAACATTATTGGCAATGTCTAGAAAGTTACATCTAAGGAGAGGTTTGGTCACTAATTTGCGCTTGATGAGTAGAGAGATCCTTATTGGAAAGCCCCTCTTTCAGGAGCGACTGGTTGTCATAAATGTGATTACGTAATATTATTTGTGAATAATTAATTATTGATTCATATGATAAAGAAATATTTATTTTATATGAATATAAATGATGGATTTATTTATGTGGTTATTAATGAAGGAATTAATCTTTGAGATGTTTTATTTGTATTTTATCGGATTGGAGGTATTAAAAGATCAAATCGGTGTTATTACTGACTTTATTGTGTGAGTTATAATATTTAATCAAATAGTTGGATCGTTGTAATTTTTGGATATGTTATACATATATAAGTTGAGTATATGTCCACAAATTTTGAGCCGAATTAAAAATGAGCGTATAATTTATTATGAATTTTAAGAGGTGGTGATTAGGAAATTAGGTTATAAATGATTTTGGTGGAAAATTCTAGAATTGGTGGGCCCCACTTGTGGTTGGTGAAAAAATGTGCTGAATTTTATTTCAAATGTGGTGGGTGGCAATAGTAGCGAGGTAAAGCCATCGAGTTGCGAGGTTGAGTTAAATGCCTTGACGTCTTAACATTTTCCTATAAATAGAAGGCTAAGTTAGAATTGAAAATCACACACGAAACAAGTTTTTCTCTCTCTCTCTATATTATTGAGCGTATTTTGTGAGTATTTAGATACTTTGAGAGTTCTTTATTCGATACAAGTTTCATTGACATCACTTGAGCCTTTCCTTAGAAATCTTGATTCTTTGAGGTAAGGGATATTATTTTTTTCGTAATGATATTATTTCTTGATATCATTATCTTTGAAATATTGATCTGAAGTTTTTATCAAATTTGGAACTTTTTCATATCGGGGTTACTATTCATGAGTTCTTATTCACGAGTTCTTATTCATGAGTTTCTTATTCACGAGATTCTTATTCACGAGTACTATTAAATGAAGCGTGAAGATGTTTTTGTGGAATTTCTATCTTTTGGTGTAAGATTCTTATTCACGTATCTGGCCTTTATTCACGTATCTGACACTATTCACGTATCTGGCACTATTCTTAGAAAAATAAAATTTCTTCTTTTAGTCCAAAATATCTATTACGGATACTAGCTTTGATTGTATCCGTGTTTTGATCATTCTTGAATTTTACACCACTTATGATTATTTTTGAGGTATTGTTGGACATGGATAAAACAAAGTACGAATCCTTAATCCTTAATCCTTGTCATTTTGTTTCCTTTGGATTCGTTCTTTAAAATATTTTCATCATCCTCGGTCTTAAATGATGATATTATTGAATATCTTTGGCACTGTAGTGCAAAGATGAATGATTTCTGAAGAATATCTTTGGCTGTAGTGCAAAGATGAGCAGTGTTTAAATGAACATAATAGGTGATGAATATCTTTGGCCTTTAGTGCAAAGATGAGCAGTGTTGAGATGAACATGATGGATTGATGAATATCTTTGGCTTTGTAGTGCAAAGATGAATATTTGATTTGAGATGAATATTGATTGATGTTCTGAGGATAAAATATTGATGATGAATTTATTAAATTCATAGATTATAGTAGATTTCATTTCTACGTAACTCTTACATGAATTATTATTTTCATTGCGAATATTGATGCGAAACTTGTTGTCTGTTGTATTCTATCAGATTTTTCCTGTTGGAGACTAACGATAATTTGTTGTATATTATCTTAGTCGTAGTATTCTTCTTGGGCTAGTTGAGCTCACCCTTTTCCTTGTTGTTCCATTTTTTCTTCTCGGGAGGCGAGAATGTAGCGAGTCTTAGTCGGGGTATGGAATGAAGGTTCTAGAGAGAGTTGTTTAGTAGTCCTCTCCATTTTTGTAAAATAATGTATTAATAATTATGATGGGGATTTATTTGCGTGTGGATATTATCTAGAAGACAATATTATATTTAAACTCACGGTATATATTGTCGTATTTCACACGACATTTGTATTATTGAAGTTGTAGTTTGTTTCTTGTACCATGTATTTGGCGATTTCGAGAATGGGTGTTGTGTATACCTATTTTGGGGGCGTCGCGGTTAATATCGAGCTTAGGGATATGATCTCTGGCGGAGATCGGGGAATAGAACTAGGAGGGAGGCAGAGTAAATCCTTCCATTTAGTGTGTCTACTAAGCTTATTTGTTAGTTAGTCGATATATAGGGATATTATGTGATATATTGATTTCCTTAATTAACCCTTATTTTATGGCGGTATTTGAGAATGTCGAATGAGAATATTAATGATGGAGTAAATGAGGCCAGTGGAGATGCTGTACTCACCAGCGAGGAGAAGCGTCTGACGGTGGCAATGTTCCTCTGTGAACAACACCCTTTGAGCGAGATGAGGAGCGAGGGATGTTTAGAAGTTTTTTGCGGTTCATGCAAAATCGGAGGCGAGGAGACTTCGTGTTCAAAATCTGAGGAGGAAATGATAGCAATTCACGGGTTGTCGACCCAAGCGATTCGAAGTTGGGACCACGAATTTAAGGGAAAGCGGATCCGATCATGGCGGAAACATGGGTCAAACAAATTACAAGATATTCGATGTCTTGGGATGCGGAGGAACGAAGGTTCCATTCGCTACTTTTATGTTAAAAGTGGCGGCGGACTCTTTGGTGGGAGATGCGTGAAGCGTACCCATCGGTACGCCTTTTCGGCATGTCGTAGGAGACATTTGAAGCAGTTCGATGACAAGTACTTCCACGAAAGTATTCGTCGTATGAAGGAAGTGGAGTTTATTAGACTAGAAGCGAGAATAACATGGCGGTGTCCCGATGCGAGGTGAAGTTAGCGGAGTTATCTAGGTTTACACCTCATTTGGTGGAGAATGAGGAGCGTATATGGCGGATGTTTCTTAGAGGTTTGAAACCGGCGTCGTCGGTATCTCATTTCTCATAAATTTTCTCTATGACCGAGATGTTGTCAGCGGGGCTCGGTTGTTTTAGGCGAGATAACGATACGTTCAATGAGGGACCATAACGAGGATCATCACAAGAAGATAGCGATCATCGAATAACGATAACCGGCGGAGAAAGAAGAATACGGACAAAGGCGGTAACCACTCTGGTGGTAATCGTGGCCGTGAAAATAGAAGAAGCGAGTCGGGAGGAGATTTTAAAAGGAGATTCAACAACGACCATTTGAAGGCGTCGGCGCCGGTGCAACTAGTTTTAAGGGAGGAGAAGCGACCACCGGTCGTATGTTACAAATGCGGGAAGAGGACATATCATTAAGCGCCCACAATAGTTTAAGGTATGCTATAATTGTGGAAAAGAAGGACATATCGCTTTCGAGTTATGCGATATCGAAACCGATCCAGCAGGAATGGTGACTCAAAGGATGTCCCGAGAAAAGTCAAAGTCAGCGGTTCACTGGAAGGCGTTTGTCGTGGCCGGTCAAAAAATCGAGGAACGACGAAGTTAGCAGGTTAGTTAATTATAAATTCTTGCGAAGTTTATACCTTACTGAATCTGGGTTCTACCCATTCTTTTATCTCTCTCTTGCTTGCGCTCAGCGTTTGAACTTGACTACGGAGAAATTAGACTTTGACTATTTATGGAGACTCGTTAGGAGAAACTTTCATTACATCAGTTGTTTATAAATCTTGCTTGATTAGGTTGGCTTTATCACATTACTGTTAACCTTATTTCTATAGAGATATTTGCTTTTGATGTGATTTTTGGGATTGATTGGTTAACTACTCATCATGCCAAATTGATTGCTTTTGTAAGGTTGTTAGTTTTCATATTCTAAGCAACTTTGTTATTGAATTCAAGCAATCAAACCATTGTAGTCAAACATTTTCATATCAAGCCATGAAGTCATTCGTTTATTACGGATGTCAAATTTTCTTAGTCCGTGTTATGGATTTGAATAAAGACACGTCGATTTGAATAATATTCTTGTTGTTATTGATTTTTTTCTGCGTATTTTTGAAGAATTTCTTGGTTTACTCCAAAAGCACGATATTAAATTTTGTATCGACTTTGAACCCGGTACAAAACTCATTTCTAAAATCTCATATCGAATGGCTCTATTGAACTTGAGTTAAAAATTCAACTATAAATTTGGTACTGAGCCTTTATCTTGTGACTTCCTTTGTGGAATTCACTAAGCGAGACTCTCTGTAAGGGGCGTCATATTAGATGCGATAGTAAAGCGATAGGTGTCATTGTGACGTCTTTATCAAGATTGGGATATGAGTCGCGGTTGAGAGCAACCTAAGTCGATGTCGAAATCGTAGCTTTCTAGAGGCTTAGTTGGTTATTATCGGAGATTCGTTGAAGGATATTCTCGAATCGCTATTCCATTAACGTGGTGACTTCGTAGAGATACAAAAATTGAATGGAAGCAAAGAATGTGGGAAGAGCTTGAAGAACTCGAGAGGAGACTCATTTTAAGACGTATTACGACCATACCATCTGGAAAAGCGAGCGTGGTAGGCGGCGCGTTGAGTAGAAGATCATATCGATATTTATCGAGGACTAAGTGCGATGATGTAGAGATATCGCGTAGAGCGTGACTTTAATAGAAAAGTTAAAGTTGCTTTCGAAGCCAGGCTTGGGCGGGTGATGCGTATGAAGAAGAAAGTCTGAAGAAGGAGCTATTAGGGCGAGAATTGATGAAGAAGGAATACTTGAGTCCACTCTAGACTTTGTGTTCTAACGACTACGATTTGAAGAACAAGATTATGATGGAGGCACACACGATACACCATTTGCAATCCATCACGGAAGTACTAAAATGTATCGTGATCTTGACATACATTTTGGTGGAACAATATGAAGAGAGAGATTGCAAAGTTTATCTCGATGTGTTTAACTTACTTAGCGTGTAAAGGCGGAGCATCTAGTACCTAAGGGTCCGTTGCAACCACTTGAGATTCGGAATGGAAGTGGGAACACATTACCATGGATTTCGTTACGGGTCTTCCTACGGTTTCTCAAGGCATCAATCTTATTTGGGTCATTGTTGATAGATTAACCAAATCTGCTCATTTCTTGCCGGAATCTGGGAGACTTATTCCTTGAGCGTCTTGCTAGTATATGCGTAAATGAGATTGTGAGGTTGCATGGCATACTGTATCCATAGTTTTGGATAGTGACCCAAGATTCACTTCAAGATTTTGGGTTAGCTTGCAAAAAGCTATGGAGCGCAGTTTGCGATTTAGTTGACGCATACCATCCCCAAAGCGGATGGACAATCGAGAGAGGACTATTCAAACTCTTGAAGATATATTAAGACTACGTGTCCTAGACTTCAAGGGTAGTTGGGATAAGTATTTACCATTGGTGGAATTCTCTACTACAACAACAGTTATCGAGCGAAGTATAGGTGTAGCTCCATTGAAGCATTATATGGGCCGAAAATGTCGTTTTCTCGATATGTTGGGATGAGGTGGGTGAAGCAACATTGTTGGGACTAGAGAGTTAATGCGATATGACTCTAGAAAAGATCGAATGATTGACAAGCGTATACAAAGCGGCACAAGATCGACAAAAGAGTTATGCGGATCTTCATCGAAAGGGCGTGGAATTTAGTGTAGGGGATCGTGTATTATTGCGAGTTGCTCCATGGAAGGGAGTTACAAGATTTGGGAGAGAGGAAAGCTCGATCCACGATTTATTGGTCCATTTCAAATTCTTGGTAGAGTAGGAAATGTAACCTATAGACTTGCAGTATGTCTCGTGTTCATAATGTGTTTCACATATCGTGCCCGTAAATATGTGAAAGACCGAACCACGTTATAGAGTTAGAGCAGGACGAGATAGTAGAAGACTTAGCGTATGAGGAGGTACTGTCAAGATTTTGGATAGGAAGGAAGCATGTCCTACGCCTGAAAGGTCATACCACAAGTTAAAGTTTTGTGGAGGAATCATGCTATAGAGAGAAATGACACAGGAATTGGAAAGCGGAAATGAAAGCGAGGTATCCTCACCTTTTGAAACACAGTGCGTCGTCGATTTCGAGGGCGAAATTTCATAAGAGGGAGGTTGTAAGACCGAAAATTTTTTAAATAAAAGGAATTTCCTTTATTTATTATTTTGAAATAGTAAGGGTTGATTTGATTAATGTGGATAGTTAAGGGTTAAATCATAAATATTTCAAAATAAGCAAGTGGTTATAAAATATTCATTTTTTGTCGGGGAATATTCGTTTGGTGGTGGAATATTAAATCTTTGTCGTGGAATATTCGTTTGGTCGTGGAATATTAAATCGGGGAATATTCGTTTGTCGGGGAATATTAAATGCGTCGGGAATATTAATGCGACCATGTGTGTGAGGCCCATGTGAGCGATTGGATGAGGAAAAGCGACAAAGTTTGGGTGGTTATAAATACTTGGCGTAGTTATTCACAATTAAAGGCATTGGAATACCCGGTGGTTAAAATCTGATGTCTGGCGTGGTTGCGATAGCTGCGGTATTATTGCAGTATTGTTGAATTATTGATCCTTACGTGAAGGCCTTTACTCGATAATTTTCACGATGAATTCTTATTGATATTTTATTTTATTGATTTGATAATTTTGCGTTGATATTTTATATTATTATTGTTTTAATAATTGTCTTTGCCTGATATTTCCCATTATCGGATCAATAATTCATATTATTTGAATAATATTATTAGATAACATTATTGGCGATGTCTAGAAAGTTACATCTAAGGAGAGGTTTGGTCACCTAATTGCGGCGCCCGATAAGGAGAGATCCTTATTGGAAAGCCCCTCTTTCTGAGGAGAGCTGACTGGTTGTCATAAATGTGATTACGTAATATTATTTGTGAATAATTAATTATTGATTCATATGATAAAGAAATATTTATTTTTTATATGAATATAAATGATGGATTTATTTATGTGGTTATTAATGAAGGAATTAATCTTTGAGATGTTTTATTTGTATTTTTGTCGGATTGGAGGTATTAAAAGATCAAATCGGTGTTATTACTGACTTTATTGTGTGAGTTATAATATTTAATCAAATAGTTGGATCGTTGTAATTTTTGGATATGTTATACATATATAAGTTGAGTATATGTCCACAAATTTTGAGCGAATTAAAAATGAGCGTATAATTTATTATGAATTTTAAGAGGTGGTGATTCGGAGAAATTAGGTTATAAATGATTTTGGTGGAAAATTCTAGAATTGGTGGGCCCCACTTGTGGTTGGTGAAAAAAAATGTGCTTTGAATTTTATTTCAAATGTGGTGGGTGGCAATAGTAGCGAGTAAAAGCCATGAGGTTCTTGAGTTTAAGTCTGCTTGGCGTCTTAACATTTTTCTATAAATAGAGGCTAAGTTAGAATTGAAAATCACACGAAACAAAGTTTCTCTCTTTCTCTCTATATTATTGGCGTATTTTGTGAGTATTTAGATACTTTGAGAGTTCTTTATTGATTACAAGTTTCATTCGACATCACTTGAGCCTTTCCTTAGAAAATCTTGATTCTTTGAGGTAAGGGATATTATTTTTTTCGTAATGATATTATTTCTTGATATCATTATCTTTGAAATATTGATCTGAAGTTTTATCAAATTTGGAACTTTTTCATATCGGGGTTACTATTCATGAGTTCTTATTCACGAGTTCTTATTCATGAGTTCTTATTCACGATTCTTATTCACAGTACTATTATTAAATGAAGCGTGAAGATGTTTTTGTGGAATTTCTATCTTTTGGTGTCGAGATTCTTATTCACGTATCGGCCTTTATTTGACTTTATTCACGACTTTATTCATAGAAAAATAAAATTTCTTCTTTTCGTCCAAAATATCTATTACGGATACTAGCTTTGATTGTATCCATGTTTTGATCATTCTTGAATTTTACACCACTATGATTATTTTGAGGTATTGTTGGACATGGATAAAACAAAGTACGAATCCTTAATCCTTAATCCTTGTCATTTTGTTTCCTTTGGATTCGTTCTTTAAAAATATTTTCATCATCCTCGGTCTTAAATGATGATATTATTGAATATCTTTGGCTGTAGTCAAAAGATGAATGATTTCTGAAGAATATCTTTGGCAGCTGTAGTCTGAAGATGAGCAGTGTTTAAATGATGCATGGCCATGTGGTGATGAATATCTTTGGCCTTTAGTGCAAAGATGAGCAGTGTTGAGATGAACATAATAGATTGATGAATATCTTTGGCTTTGTAGTGCAAAGATGAATATTTGATTTGAGATGAATATTGATTGATGTTCTGAGGATAAAATATTGATGATGGTATTAAATTCATAGATTATAGTAGATTTCATTCTCTACGTAACTCTTATGAATTATTATTTCATTGCGAATATTGATCTGAAACTTGTTATACATTGTATTCTATCAGATTTTTTTCCTGTTGGAGACTAACGATAATTTGTTGTATATTATCTTAGTCGTAGTATTATTCTTCTTGGGCTAGTTGAGCTCATCCTTTTCCTTGTTGTTCCATTTTTCTTCTCGGGAGGCGAGAATGTAGCGAGTCTTAGTCGGGGTATGGAATGAAGGTTTAGAGAGAGTTGTTTAGTAGTCCTCACCATTTTGTAAAATAATGTATCAATAATTATGATGGGGATTTATTTTGTGGTGTGGATATTATATTTAAACTCACAAGATATTATATTTAAACATTTGTATTATTGAAGTTGTAGTATGTTTATTGTACCATGTATTTCACTCGGAATGGGTGTTTGTATTATTGAAGTTGTAGTTTACTTCTTGTACCATGTATTTGGCGACTTCGAGAATGGGTGTTGTGTATACCTATTTTGGGGGCGTTTAAGTCGCCAAATACATGGTACGGAAAGCAAACTACAACTTCAATAATACAATTGTCGTGCAAAATACGACAACACATACTGTGAGTTTAAATATAAATATTATCTTCTAGATAATATCAACACTCAAATAAGTCCTCATTAAAATTATTCATACACTATTTTACAAAAATAGTGAGGACTGCTAAAACATCTTTCTAGAACCATTACTCCATACCCCGACTCGATCCTGCTATGTTCTCACCTCCTGAGAAGAAAAATGGAACAAAAAGGAAAAGGGTGAGCTCAACTAGCCCAGTAAAGAATATTATGACTAATATAATATACAAAAAATTATCATTAGTCTTCAACAGGGAAAAATCTGATAGAATATAATAGACAACAAGTTTTAGATCAATATTCTGCAGTGGAAACTGCAATCCATTAGAAGAGTCACGTAGAGAATGAATTCTACTATCTTCTAAGATTTAAAAGTCCATCATCAATATTTTATCCCTGTAACATCAATCAATATACATCTTTAATCAAATATTCATCTTTGCACTACAGGCCAAAGATATTCATTTGTATCACCAGTTGATCATGTTCATCTCAACACCTGTTCATCTTTGCACTACGGGCTAAAGATATTCATCAGTTAATCATTCATCTTTGCACTACAGGCCAAAGATATTCAGTAATATCATCGTTTAAGACTGAGGATGATGAAAAATATTTTAAAGAAAAGCGAATCCGAAGAAGATGAAGGACAAATATTAGGGATTGAATAACGGTTTATCAAGATCAAAATACTTCATAATAACCAATTGTGAAGCGAGAATTCAAAAAATAACGATCAAAACATAGATATCAATCAAAGATGGTAGCCAAAATAGACATCTTGGACAAAAAGGAAAATTTTTATTTTTGGTGAATAAGTGTCGTATTCATGAATAATTGTAAGTATACGTGAATAAGGCAGTATACGTGAATAGTAACCTCGACACAAAAAGTTCCAAATTTGATTAAAAAGTTCATCGATATTTTGGCATAATGATATTGAAGAAAATAATATCATTTAAGAAGAAAATAACATCACTTACCTCAAAGAATCGAAGATTTGGAATGAAAGATTAGGAAGTGATCTTTGAATGAAACTGTATTGAACAAAGAACTCTCAAAGTATCTAAATACTCACAAAATAAGCTCGATAATATAGAGAGAGAAAGAGAGAAAGAGAGAAAACTTGTTTCTGGTGTGATTTTCAATTCTAACTTAGCCCTCTATTTATAGAAAAATGTTAATCGCCAAGCAGACTTGACACGCTGCACGATGGCTTTACACGCTACTATTTCCACCCACCACATTTGAAATTCAGTTGAGCACATTTCTCACCAACAAATTCTAGAATTTTCCAAAATGTTTTATCATTTAAACAATAATCAGAAACTTTAATAATTCATAGAAAATAGCCCGTTTATCAGAAAAATACGAATTTTATGTCCATTCCACACGAAATCGAATTCTCAAAGTATCTAAATACTCACAAAATAAGCTCGATAATATAGAGAGAAAAAGAGAGAAAACTTGTTTCTAGTGTGATTTTCAATTCTAACTTAGCCCTCTATTTATAGAAAAATGTTAGCATGCCGAAGCAGACTTGACCTGCTACCTGATGGCTTTACCTGCTACTATTGCCACCTACCACATTTGAAATTCAATTGAGCACATTTCTCACCAACAAATTCTAGAATTTTCCAAAATATTTTATCATTTAAACAATAATCAGAAACTTTAGTAATTCATAGAAAATAACCCGTTTATCAGAAAAATACGAATTTTATGTCCATTCCACACGAAATTGAATTCTTTACAACTTTGCAGAAGAAAGTTTTTCCAAATTTCAAACAGAAAATATCTAAAATCCACAAACGGGTGATTTTTAATACCTCCAATCTGACAAAATACTGATAAAACATCTCAGCATTAATTATTTCATTAATAACCATATAAAATAAATAAATCCATCATTTATATCCACATCAAATAAATATTTTCTTATCATATAAATCAATAATTAATTATTCCCAAAAATAATACTGAGAATCACAATTATGGCAACGGACCATTTTTAGGAAAGAGGGGCTTTCAATAAGAATTTCTCCTCATCGGCGCCAGCAATTAGGTGACCAAACCTCTCCTCGATGAACTTTCTAGACATTGCCAATAATGCTATCTAATAATATTATTCAAATAATATGAATTATTGATCGTTAATGAGAAATCTTCGTGCGTTGACAATTATTGAAACAACAATAATATAAAATATCAACGCAACAGTTATTGAATCATAAAATAAAATATTGAGCAAGAACTATCTGTAACAATTATTGAGTAGTGCCTTCTACGCATTTAATCAATAATTCAACAATCTTGTCTTGCAATCTGGTATCTTCTTCGTGCAACCACGCGTATTATCGTATTTTAACCACCGGGTATTCCCAGCGTTGTTACTTGGTAACCATTACGCCGTTAATTATAAAAACTCATACTTTGTCGTTTTCTTCATCCGACAATTATCCTGTTATGGGGCCCACGAATGGCTGCGCCGTCGTATGAATATTCCCCGACAACAAGAATATTCCACGACCAAACGAATATTCCCCGACAAAAAATGAATATTTTATAACCAATTGCTTATTTTGTAAAATTTGCACATTTCACCCATAACCAAAGTATTATTTCAAATTAACTCCTTATTATTTCAAGATAATAAATAGGGAAAATTTTATTTTTATTCATAATAAGCTGGGTCTTACACTAAGTATGTAGCTTGCACGACTTTAACTTTATCGATTAAAGTCGATTCTACTCGTATATTTGATATCACCACGTGGGTCTTTAAAGTCTTTAACTCTATCTTCATCATTTGTAAGTTATACGAAATGGGTTTTTGTGTTAACAACATCGCACTCGTAAACGCATAAGATCTTCTATTCAATGCGTCAGCTACCACATTCGCTCTTCCACAATGATATTGAATGGTACGATTGTAATCTTCAACAGCTCGAGTCAAAGTCTTTGGTGCATTATATGTTCATTTTGGTTTAAGAAATACATTTGAGGATTTTAGAAATGGGTTTTGTACTGGGGTCAATACAAAATTCGATTTCACGCTCTAAGTAGGCTAAGAAGTCTTCAAGAATACGTCAAGAAATTTATTAACAATAGAAATATCATTCAAAACTGTGACTCTCATCCAAGACTTGGATAACACATGTAATGAAGGTTTCTCCTAACGGAGCTTCAACCGATAAGTCAAAGTCTAACTTCTCTGGGGTCAAATTTAAACGTTGAGCGCAAGCAAGAGAGATAAAATAATGGGTAGAACTGGTATCTAATAAGGTATAGACTTCACAAAAATTTATAATTAACTAACCCGTGCTAAATTCGTTCGGGTTACTCGATTTTTGAGAAGTCACGAAAAAAAACTCTTCTGAAACCACCGAGCTTTTTTTTGTCCGTGTAAAGCCTTTGGTGCCACCGTCCCAGTTGGACTTGACTTTGGTGCACGAAAAAATCGAGCTAAATGACCTTCTCTTCTTGAAATTTTCACTTCTATTATCTTGGCCATGATAATTTCCCCCACGATGGTCATCATTGTTCCGATGACCATTGCCACCGGTACGATTATTATCGTGTTGTTGGTCGTTACCTTTTGGTTGTGCTAACTCATTATCGCGCTCTAATAACTGAGCCCTATTCACAACATCTGAATATAAACAAAGTTTACGAGAAATGAGGTATTGACGTATATCGGGTTTCAAATCTCTTAGAAATATTCGCGTCATTCGCTCTTCATTATCGACCAAATGGGATGCAAACCGGGATAACTCTGCAAACTTAGCCTCGTACAGCGATACGGTCATATTATTTTGCTCCATTGCTTATCTCAACATTTTCGGATGCCATTTTCAAATACTGCAACAAAAAAAGGGTTAATTAACATATCATATATTATCCTTATACTCTGACGGACCAATTAAATACCAAATAAACTTAGGTTGGTCATACTAGCGAAGGAATTCCCCGTCTCTCCCCTCCTAGTTCTTGTCTCACATCTCAACCAGGGATCATATCCTTAAGCTTTGATATTAATCGTAGCGCCTCAAAGCAGTATACATCACCCATCTTGAGTCGCCAAATACATGGTACAGAATACAAATACAAACTTAATTATACAACCGTCGTGTAATATACGATAATACATAAACTGAGAGTTTAATAGGAATATTGTCATCTAGACAATATCCACACTCAAAGGAGTCCTCATTATATTTATTGTCACACTATTTAACAGAATGGTGAGGACTACTAATGCTATCATCTGGACCGTCACTCCTTTCCCCGACTCGTCCCAGCTATATTCTCATTTCCTGAAGAGAACAAATGAAAGAAAGGGTGAGCTCAACTAGCCCAGTAAGAAATATTATGACTATGATAGTGAAGAATAAATTATTGATAGTCTTCAACAATGTTAAACTGATAAAACACAATAGACATCAAGTTTAACTGCAGCGAAATAAGCAATCCATTAGAAAAGTCAAGTAGAGAGTAAAATCTACTATCTTCTATGATTTAAAATGTTTTCATCAATTTTTATCGCTGAGACTCAGCTTAACAAATAAACCACATCATCGAATCATCCCTGCACTACAGGCCAAGGATATTCATTAAATCATCAATAGTCATGACTATACCGAATAATCCCTGGTCATAATCATACCAAGTCCATCTCTGCACGTAAGCCAAAGATATACAACTATAAAACCAATAATCAACAGTCCTTCTTTGCACGTAAGCCAAAAATATACAATTCAATAATCAACAGTCCATCTTTGCACGTAAGCCAACCAAAGATAACTTTCATCATCATATAAGCATGAGGATGATGACAATGCTATAAGCATTAATCAAACGAAAATAAGGATAAATATTAAAGACTTTAAATTTATCCAAATATTATCCACCACTCATAATCTAATATTATTAACATCATAACAATATTTTAATCACTTCTTAAACTTATAAATAATTTATTTCAATTGTTTACACTTTACCAAACAACGCATTTAATCATTCAAAAATGCCATACTCATAAGATTTCATCACCAATGATTAAATCCCTCATCAAAAAATCTGCATATACCTTATATAGGATTCCCAAGCCATAAAATCCTATTTTCCAACTTTGTTACTTCACATAACATATTTAACTCAAATGTTCGGAACTAAACTATTTTCATAAAAAATACCAAATCAGTCCCAAAAATATTTCTTTTCTGGGATTTAGCAGAATATAGTCCAATAATGAACATATATTTTTCTCAGAATTTTTAAAATTCATTTACTATTTTTGAAAAATCAATTTCTAATTAATTCCTTAAGAAATTAGCTACTTCAAGTTTAACTCCAGAAATTCCCAAATCTTGGCAGGATCTTACACATGTTAACGTGATCTTCCAGTTTAAATTTCATGGTCATCGGAGTTATAGAACTCCGATTATAGCATTTTTCGTCGAAAAAATCTAAATATTGAAATGGTCATAACTTGTTCATTTTAAGTCGGAATGAGTTCATTTTTGGACAGGAGGTACTTTATACCATATATTTTCATGTCCCAAAAGTCCGGAATTTTTCTCACAAATTAAGTGGCCGAAAATGCCCTTTTAAAAATTTGGACAGTAGCTTTTTTGAAATTGGCAGTTTTTGACTCTTTTGCTAAAATCAGTCCACACGAAAATCTACAACACCTTTTCCAGTGATTCCACTTGTATAAGTTAGTAAACTCATAGATCTAACTCTAGGACTTGACCACACTTATAAATTCAAAATATAATAGGAGATATGGTCAATTGAATTTCATGTTCTATTTTCTCCAAAATCTGATTTTCAACCCTTTGTGATTTCTAAGAAACTTTCATGTTTTCACATAATAACCAACATAACTCATCATGACAATGACATAATAATTCAATAAAACAAGTTCAAGAATAAATTTTAAAGACTTATAAGTTAATTTATCCTGAACTCAATAATGTCCAAATTGTCAACATGATACTTCTTTGTAGAGTAAAATTTAAGAACGCTCAGAAAAATATTTCCATGAAAAGATACTGGATGAAGCGCAAATATCAAGGATATTCTACTAATTTCATGGAGTATAGAATCCAAAGCTTTAATCAACTGACTATAATAACGAATATATGAAACTGCAAATGGATTTTCACCCATCATGCGGTAATCCACGTATACAGATCATTTCCACAATTTAATAAGGAATTAATACAAAGGATCATTCACCCACGCATGTGGTAATCCACATGTAGCGATTTATTCCAAATGAATAATAAAGAATAAAATAATGAAGGATTCACCGTGCATGCGATAGAGACCGCATGCAGATGAGTTATTCCCAGCGAATAATAAATAATGGAACAAATCAAAGGCCGCCAGAACGCAGCACGAGGATATTACGACAAAAGAATAGATAATGGAACCGATTACGGCGTAAACGCACGCAGACGTGATATTTCAGCGAATAATAAATAATGGAACTAGGTCCCGGCGAACGCATACGATCATGATATTCAATTGAATAATAAATAATGGAACCCGGTCCCGTAAACGCACGCATGAGGATATTCAATGTAATAATAAAGAATGGAATAACAATAGAAATCACCACGCATGTAATAATCGCATGCAGAAAAGTTATTCCAGCAGAATAATAAATAATGGAACCGGTCCGTAGTAAGAACGCGACGCATGGATATTAAGACGAATAATAATGAAGCGGAATAATAGAAGAATTTCACCATGTATCTTTGTTTTGCATAAGCAAAGTTATTCAACATAATAATAAAGAAACGGAACTGTGTCAAAGGCGAAATTCGCACAAACAGGATATTCCAATGAGAATAATAAAGAATGAAATAATAGAAGAATTTCACCATGTATGCGATATTTCGCATAGGCAAAGTTATTCCAACATAATAATGAAGAATGGAATAAAAACTCTTTACAGTATTGAAAGAAAGTATTTCTCTTCATGAATACGAAAGAATAATACCCCTTTACCTTAGAAGAAGCTGGATATTGGAATGAAAGGTAGTGACTTCTCTTCTTCTTTCTCTCTATAATTTCTCTCGAGATTTTCAAGTGAATTTGTAAGAAATAATGAAGGAATGAGCTTTATTTATAGGAGAATGGGGTGAATAGTAACTAATTCATGACGATCCAGATTGATTTACTTTTTAAGCAGACGGTCATTCATATTAAAACTTAAAACAATGGTCCATACTAATTCACTATTAAAACTTTAAAGCAATGGTCCATACTGATTCACTATTAAACTTTAAAGCAACGGTCCATATTGATTTACTAATATAATTTCAACCAACCCATTCGAAAAATTAAGACATCTCCTCATGAAATAATATTATACCCAAAAATAATTTTTAGGAAGAAAAGAAATATATTGTTTGGGTGAATAGTACCCCGTGAATAGTAACTGCGTGAATAGTAACTTCGTGAATAGTAAGTCGTGAATAGTAACTTGTGAATAGTATTGAGACCACAAAAGTGCCGAATACTGGATTGAACAATATAACCTCCGGACATCAATTATCATCGGAATAGATGTCGATTTCTACTAACACAAATAATCCCAACCTGATAAAACTATAAAATTCATCTTTAATTAACACGAGCTTATTCATCTTTAATATTATAACTCATGATATTTAACAACCGGGTTGTTCCCAAGAAAGAGGGGCTTTCGGTAAAGATTTCTCTCCTTATTGGTAGCATGATTTGGTGACCATTAATGGAACTTCTAGACATTGTAAATATTGCAATTTAATAATATGAATAACTTTATCGTCTCAATTATTAATTTAATAATATATCATATAATGCGAGATGATCTTTGTGGCGATAATCGAATCAATAATATGAGAGATATGATCGGCAATTCTTTAGCAATAATTGAGTATAAGCGGGTGACTTATCACGTAAGCATCGATAACAATACAGGTGTCTTCTTATCTGACCCGCAGCGTATTCTTGTACTTTACTCTGAGTATTTCAGCGGTTTTAGCGGTAAAACTTCCGTAGTTATTTTCATAAAAATAATTCTGTCATTTTATTACTACGACAATACTTCCATTGTGGGTTCACCAATGATTGTGCCATTGTACGGATATTCCTGACAAAAAGAATATTCTCCGACCAAACGAATATTTTATAACAACTTGCATACTTTACAAAATTTATAAACACTACCCACAACTATAACATTATCTCAAATCCATACCATAATATTAAAAAAAAATTCGAGAAATTTAAATCTTTATTCATAAAATCCGGGGTCTCACATCACTATCAAAAATAGATATCCATTGCCTCGCATTGATGACCTGTTTGACCAGTTATAAGACGCCAATTTTTTTTTAAAGATTGATCTTCGTTACGGATATCACCAATTGAAGCTTAGAACCGATGACATTCCAAAGACTTTTCGAACTCCGATGACGGCATTGTGAATTCATAGTCATGTCTTTTGGATTGACTAATGCTCCTGCTGCCTTCATGGATATGATGAACCGAGTATTCAAGGAATATTTGGATCACTTTTTGGTTGTCTTTATTGATGAAATCCTTATTTATTCCAAAAGTCGTGAAGATCATGAGCAACACTTGAGGCTGATACTCCAAAAGCATTCCTTGGGCACGTGGTATCACGTCATGGAATATTTGTTGACCCAGCAAAGATTGAAGCTATTCAAAGCTGGGAACAACCTAAATCAGTGACCGAAGTACATAGCTTTCTCGGCTTAGCTGGTTATTATCGGACATTCGTAGAAAGGTTTTCTCAAATCGCTACTCCCTTAACTCAACTGACTCGGAAAGATACTGTGAGACCCCAGATTTTATGAATAAAGATTTAAATTTCTCAAAATATTTTTTTGAATATTATGGTTTGGATTTGAGATAGTGTTATAGTTGTGGGTAGTATTTGAAAATTTTGCAAAGTATGCAAGTTGTTGTAAATATTCGATTGGTCGGGGAATATTCTTTTTGTCAGGGAATATTCGTACGAAGACACAATCATTGATGGACCCATTAACGTAAAGAATCATCATTTAAAAAATGACAGTAATTATCTTTTATAAAATAACGCTAAGTGTTACCGTTAAAACCGCTGAACTACCCTAATAGTAAAAGTAATAAAGAATACGCCGTGTTTGCATAAGAAAGATACCAGATCGATTATCGATGCTTACGTAAGAAGTCACCCATTATACTCAATTATTGCTATATAGTAATTGGTGCAGATCATATCTCTCATATTATCGATTCGATTATTATCACAAGATCATCTCGCATTATATGTTAAGTTATTAAATCAATAATTGAGACGATTAAAGTTATTCATATTATTAAATGCAATATTTACAATGTCTGTAAGTTCTCACAAGGAGAGGTTTGGTCACCTAATCAGGCGCCAACAGGAGAAATCCTTATCGAAAGCCCCCTTTTTCGGGAACAACTTGGTTGTTAAATATCATGAGTTTATACTAATGATGCCCCAAAATTTGGTCTACGTCACCCATCTTGGGTCGCCACTTACATGGTACATAAATTCAAATACAAACTTAATTATACATACGTGCGTAACATACGACAATACATACAATCGAGAGTTCTAATAGGAATATTGTCATTTAGACAATATCCATACTCAAGGAGTCCTCATTACATTTATTGTCACATTATTTAACAGTAGTAGTGAGGACTACTAATGCTATCTTCGAGGACCATCACTCGTTTCCCGACTCGTCCCACTATATTCTCATTTTCAAGAGAACGGTGAAAAGAAAGGGTGAGCTCAACTAGCCCGAGAAGAAATATTATAACTAAGATAATGCGAGAATAAATTATCAATAGTCTTCAACAATGTTAAACCGATAAAATACAATAGACAACCCGGTTTAAGCTGCAATGAATATCGCAATCCATTAAAAGAGTCAAGTAGAAAATAAAGTCTACTATCTTTTAGGTTTTAAAAGGTTTTCATCAATTTTTATCACTAAGATTCGGTTTAATGAATAAACCACAATATCTAATCATCCCCGCACCCACGGTCAAGGATTTTCATCAAACTATCAATGGTCATGACTATACCGAATCACCCCGGTCATAATCATACCAAAAACTATCCATCATTTGCATTACGAAGCCATCGAGGACTTTTATCACATCATTTGTAACATTGTCATCATGATTACACCGAATAATCCACAGTCATAATCATACCAAGTCCATCTACATACCTTCTGAGGCCTGTAGATGACTTTCAACATAATATAAACATGAGGATGATGACAATGATATAAGAATTCAATAAAACAAGTTCAAGAATTATTTTATCCAGGAATTATTAACGCCCAAATTATCAACGTGATCTATTGCTTTATAGAGTAAAATTCAAGAATCTCGAGAAGAATATTTCCATGAAAGGATCTTTGGATGAAGCCTTGCAAATATTAAGGATATTCCACTAATTTCATGGAGTATAGAAGTCAAAGTTTTAAACTATTTGGGTATAATAAAGAATGGAATAACAAAAGAAATCACCATGCATGCGATGAGATCCATACGGGAAGGTTATTCAATAGAATAATAAATAACGGAACCAAGTCGGTAAAAAAACGCATGACATGGATATTCAAATGAATAATAATAATAAAGAAGGAACCAGTCCCAGGTGTAAAACACATGCATGGATGTTCCAACGAATAATAATAATAAAGACGGAACCGAATTAAAGGTGTAAAACACATGCATGCAGGATGTTCCAACGAGAATAATAATAAAGGCGGAACCGAGTCCTGTAAAACACACATGCAGACGAGGATGTTCCAATGAATAATAGAAGAATGTCACCAAGTATAGGGTAAATCATGGCATATACTGAGTTATTCCAATAGAATAATAAGAAATGGAATAACAACAGTTCTCTTCATGAATAAGAAAGAATAACACCCTTCTTTAGTACAACAAATAATATTCCCTACCTTAGAAGAAGTGAATATTGGAAAAGTGAAGTAGCAAAATACTTTTCTTCTTTCTCTATATAGTTCTCTCTACAGAGTTTCGGTGAATTCGTAAGAAATAATGAAGGAATGAGCTTTCTATTTATAGAAAAAGCGAGGGTGGCTCTTAGTCTTAACAAAGGGTCAAAATGACTCTTGGTAATATGAAGAAACAACTACTATTCATGAAGGGTAATTAACCCTTGGAACAGAAGAGGCGATTAACTCTTGGTAATATTGAAGGACAACTACTATTTACGAAGGGGTAATTACTATTGACGAAGGTAATTACTATCGACGAAGGTAATTACTATTCACAAAGGTAATTACTATTCATAAAGGTAATTACTATCGATTGAAGGGACTCTTAGATGATGACATATGGCCCCCCCATAAAATAATCAAACTTACCACAAACTTCTCATAATGTGCTCTTTATATACATCAAGGATTGAATAAATATTACCACAAATCATTTTATTTTAATCAACACATATTTAATCTTTCAACAATTATTAATCATTTATAACTTGTCGTCTCAATTAATAATTTAATACTATAACATATTATCTGAGATGATCTTGTGACAATAATTGAACCAATAATATAAGAGATATGATGCAAAGAATTATGTGAAAGTAATAATTGAGTATAGGTGAGTGACTTCTCACGTAAGCATCAATAATCAATATCGTAAAAGGCTATCTACAACTACGTTAGACTTTCGTATTTTTTACTACCTAGGGTAGTTCAACGGTTTTTGGTAATAACACCTCTGTAGTTATTTTTATAGAAAAATAATTTTTGTCGCTTTTTAACTACTGAAAATACTTACATTGTGGGGTCCACTAATGATTGAGTAGTCATCTTAATATTCCCCGACAAAAGAATATTCCCAGACCAAACGAATATTTTATAACAACTTGCTTACTTTGCAAAATTTATAAATATTACCCACAACTATAACATTATATCAAATTTATTCCATAATATTCAAATATAATATTTATAAAAAATTCATCTTTATTTATAAAAGTTGAGGTCTTCTAACCTCCCTTCTTATGAAATTTAAGCCTTGAAATTAGAGTACGATACGATATGATAAAGAGGTGAGGATACCTTGAATACCTTTATCGTTAAAAATATTAAATTCATCTTGTAATCCGGCCAAAGATATTCATTAACAATTCATCTTTGCACTACAAGCCAAAGATATATACAATGTAAAAACCAATAATCTTTGAGACTTGACTTAATAGTATCACGACCACGAATTATCTATACACTCTTCGCCAATGATATTCGTGTTTTTCAATTACTGATCATGATTATACCGAATAATCCTTGGTCATAATCATACCAAGTCTATCAATGCACTACGACTAAAGATGACTTTTACCACATCCATGAATTAATATTTCATTCTTTGAGACTCATTTCAATAATTAATCCATATCATCGAATCATCCCCGCACTACTGAGGCCGAGGATATTCATTAAGTATCACGACCACGAATTATCCATGCACTACTACCAAAGATAATGGTGTATTCATTAGTATCACGTCCACAAATTATCCATGCACTACTACCAAAGATAATCGTGTATTCATTAGTATCACGACCACAAATTATCCATGCACCACTGACCCAAAGATAATCGTGTATTCATTAAGTATCACGACCACAAATTATCCATGCACTACGTGCAAAGATAATCGTGTATTCATTAGTATCACGACCACAAATTATCCATGCACTACGTACAAAGATAATCGTGTATTCATTAGTATCACGACCACAAATTATCCATGCAATACGTGCAAAGATAATCGTGTATTCATTAGTATCACGACCACAATTATCCATGCACTACGTGCAAAGATAATCGTGTTTTCAATTACGGCCATGATTATACCGAACAATCCACGGTCATAATCATACCAAGTCCATCTATGCGTGAGTCGCGAGATGACTTTCAACATAATATAAGTATGAGGATCATGTCAATGATATAAAGAATCAATCAAATGAGATAAAGGATAAATATTAAACATTTATAATATAATTTATCCAGATTCAAGAATATCCCATGTTATCAATCACTTAATAATCTCATAATCTAATATCATTAATATTATAACAATATTTTAATCACTTCTTAAATTTATAAATAATTTATCTCAATTGTTTACGCTTTACCATATAATGCATTTAATCATTCCAAAATGCCATACTCATAAGATATCATCACCAATTATCAAATCCCTCATAAAAAAATATGCATATACTCTATATAGGATTCTCTAGCCATAAAATCCTATTTTCAAACTTTGTTACTTCACATAACATATTTAACTCATATGTTCAGAATTCAAACTATTTTTATGAAAAATACCAAATCAGTCCCAAAAATATTTCTTTTCTAGGATTTAGCATAATATAGTCCCATAATGAAAATATATTTTTTCTCAAAATTTTTAAAATTTATTTACTATATTTTCAAAAATCAATTTCTAATTAATTCCTTAAGAAATTTGCTACCTCAAGTTTAACTCCAGAAATTTCCAAATCTTGGCGGGGACCTTACACATGTTAATGTGAGCCTTCATTTAAATTTCATGGTCATCGGAGTTGTAGAACTCGGTTATAGCATTTTAAATCGGAAAATCCTAAATATTGAAATGGTCATAACTTGCTCATTTTAAGTCGGAATGAGCTCATTTTTGGACACGATGTTCTTTATACCATATACTTTTATGTCCCAAAAGGCCTGAATTTTTTCACTAATTAAGTGGCCGAAACAGCCCTTACAAAAACGTGGCATGACTTTTTGGACATTTTGAAGTTTTGACTCCTTTGCTAAAATCAGTCACACCGAAAATCTACAACACCTTTTTCAAGTGATTCCACTTGGATTAGTTAGGTAACTCATAGATCTAACTCTAGGACTTGACCACACTCAAAAATTCAAAATATAATAGGAGATTTGGTCAATTGAATTTTATGTTACGTTTTTCACCAAAATCTGGTTTTAACTCCTTATGATTTTAAGAAACTTTCATGTTTTCACATAATAACCAACATAACTCATCATAACACTTACTAATACCACATGATACCCATGATTTTCATTAGTCCAATGCTTTTATTATGACTTTCATCATAAACCACGTAAAGCTATTCATTTTAGTTGAAGAAATATTTGAGGTTTAAGAAATGGGTTTTTCTTTGGGGTCAATCTGAAATTCAATTTCACGCTCTAAGTAGGCTAAGAAGTCTTCAAGAATACGCCAGAAATTTATTAATAATAGAAATATCATTCAAAAGCTGTGACTCTCATCCAAGACTTGGATAAGACGTCACATTGATACCAACTGTGACTTCTATCCTTAATCTAGATAGCACCTCACAATGATACCTATAAACTTGTCATCTTCATTCACGATGTCGCCTCTGAAAGTCGGCTTGATGCATTCCACACAAGGAAGTCAACAACGAAAGGTTCGGGGCTCTTTACTTATGGCTTGATATGACAATAATTGACTTTAGTAGTTTGGTTACTTGAATTCGCTTTAACAAGGTTGGTTATGAATATAAAAGCTAACAACCTTACGAAAAGCATGATGAGTAGTTAACCAATTGATTCCTAAAATCACATCAAAGGCAAGTATTTTCAAATAGATAAGATCGACAGGTAACGTGAAAGTGTTTATTTGAATCAAACAAGATTTAAAAATAGTAGCGGTAACGAAGGCTCAAAGTTTCAACCAATAAGTCAAAGTCTAACTTCTCCGGAGTCAAATTTAATTGTTGAACGCAAGCAAGAGAGATAAAATAATGGGTAGAACCGGTATCTTATAAGGTATAGACTTCGCAATTTATAATTAACTAACCCGTGCTAACTTCGTTCGGTTTACTCGCTTTTTGAGAAGTCATGAAAATGCACTTCCTAAAACCAACGACTTTGTTTTGTCCATATCCACCTTTGGTGCCACCGTCAGCTAGACTTGACTTTGGTGCACAACAAAATTGAGCTAAATGACCTTCTCTTCTTGCAATTTTCACTTCTATTATCTTTGCCATGATTACCAATCAAGTGGTTACCATTATTAGCATGATAATTTCCCCACGATGGTTATCATTGTTACGATGGCCGTTGCCACAAAGATGATTATTATCGTATTATTGGTCATTACCTTTTGTTTGAAATTTGAATCAACACTCTCATGTGCTTCATTGCTTATCTCGGCATTTTAGGATGTCATTCTCAAACCTTTGTCACAAAACAAGGGTTAATTAACATATCACATATTATCCCTATACTCAACGTGACCAATTAAATACCAAATAAATTTAGGTAGGTCATACTAGCGGAGGAATTCCCGTCTCTCCCCTCCTAGTTCTTATCTCAAGCATCTTAGCCGAGGATCATATCCTAAGCTCGATACCAACCGTCACGCCCCCAAAATTTGGTATCGTCACCCATCTTGGGTCGCCACTTACATGGTATATAAATTCAAATACAAACTTAATTATACATCCGTAAGTGTAACATACGACAATACATAAACTGAGAGTTCTAATAGGAATATTGTCATTTAGACAATATCCATACTCAAGGAGTCCTCATTACATTTATTGTCACACTATTTAACAGAATAGTGAGGACTATTAATGCTATCTTCAGGAGGACCATCACTCGTTTCCCAGAGCTCGTCGGCTATATTCTCATTTCACGAAGAGAAATGAAAGAAAGAAAGGGTGAGCTCAACTAGCCCGAGAAGAAATATTATAACTAAGATAATGCGAATAAATTATCAATAGTTTTCAACAATGTTAAAGCGATAAAATACAATAGACAACCGGTTTAATCTGCGGTGAATATGCGATCCATTAAAAGAGTCAAGTAGAAAATAAAGTCTACTATCTTTTAGGTTTTAAAAGGTTTTCATCAATTTTTATCACTAAGACTCGGTTTAATGAATAAACCACAATATCTAATCATCCCGTACCACTGGCCAAGGTTTTTCATCAAATTATCAATGGTCATGACTATATACCGAATCACCCCCGGTCATAATCATACCAAAAACTATCCATCAACTGCATTCTGTGCCACCGAGGACTTTTATCACATCATTTGTAACATTACGGTCATGATTACAATCGAATAATCCCCCAGTCATAATCATACCAAGTCCATCTATGCACTTCTGAGCCACAGATGACTTTCAACATAATATAAACATGAGGATGATGACAATGATATAAGAATTCAATAAAACAAGTTCAAGAATTATTTTATCCAGAATTATTAACGTCAAATTATCAACATGATCTTTGCTTTGTAGAGTAAAATTCAAGAATAATCGAGAAGAATATTTCCATGAAAGGATCTTTGGATGAAGCGCAAATATCGAGGATATTCCACTAATTTCATGGAGTATAGAAGTCAAAGTTTTAACCAATTTGGGTATAATAAAGAATGGAATAACAAAAGAAATCACCATGCATGCGATAGGCCAAGACAGGCGAGGTTATTCCAACAGAATAATAAATAACGGAACGAGTCCGGCGTAAAACGCATGCAGATGGATATTCAAGCAAGAATAATAATAAAAAGCGGAACCGGTCGGGTGTAAAACACATGATGAGGATATTCCAGCAGAATAATAATAAAAGCGAAACCAAGTCCGGTGTAAAACACGCATGAGTTGTTCCAACAGAATAATATAAAAAGGCGGAACCAGTCGGTGTAAAACACACAGAGCATGGATGCTCCAATGAGAATAATAGAAGAATGTCACCAAGTAGGGTAAATCAGCAGATACAAAAGTTATTCCAATAGAATAATAAGCAATGGAATAACAACAGTTCTCTTCATGAATAAGAAAGAATAACACCCTTTACGAGTATAACAAATAATATTCCTACTTTAGAAGAGTTGAATATTGGAAAAGTGAAGTAAGCAAAATACTTTTCTTTCTTTTCTCTCTATAGTTTCTCTCTAGAGTTTCAGTGAATTCGTAAGAAATAATGAAGGAATGAGCTTTCTATTTATAGAAAAATTGAGGGTGGCTCTTGGTCTTAACGAATGGTCAAAATGACTCTTGGTAATATTGAAGAGACAACTACTATTCATGAAAGGGTAATTAACCCTTGGAACAATCAAGAGGCGATTAACTCTTGGTAATATTGAAGGGACAACTACTATTTCATGAAGGGGTAATTACTATCGACGAAGGTAATTACTATCGATTGAAGGTAATTACTATTCACAAAGGTAATTACTATTCACAAAGGTAATTACTATTTACAAAGGTAATTACTATTGACGAAGGGACTCTTAGATGATGACATATGGGCCCCCACATAAAATAATCAAACTTACCACAAACTTCTCATAATGAGACTCTTTATATACATCAAGGATTGAATAAATATTACCACAAATCATTTTATTTTTAATCAACACATATTTAATCTTTCAACAATTATTAATCATTTATAACTTGTCGTCTCAATTAATAATTTAATACTATAACATATTATACAGATGATACTGTGACAATAATTGAATCAATAATATAAGAGATATGATGCAGAATTATGTAGCAATAATTGAGCATAGGTGAAAGTGACTTCTCACGTAAGCATCAATAATCAATATCGTGTGCTACTATACAACTGACGCCAGACATCTTTGTACTTTTTACTAGGGTAGTTCAGCAGTTTTGACGGTAACACCTCTGCCGTTATTTTTATAGAAAGATAATTTTGTCGTTTTCTAACTACGACAATACTTCCGTTTGTGGGGTCCACCAATGATTGAGCCGTCGTACGAATATTCCCCGACAAAAAGAATATTCCCTGACCAAAAGCGAATATTTTATATAACAACTTACTTTGCAAAATTTATAAATATTACCCACAACTATAACATTATATCAAATTTATTTCATAATATTCAAAAATAATATTTATAAAAAAATTCATCTTTATTTATAAAAGCTGGGGTCTTCAATAATATTAATGATGAATAAGTTCGTGTTGATTAAAGATGAATTTGATAGTTTCATTATGTTGGGATTATTTGTGTTAGTAGAAATCGACATCTATTCCTATGATAATTGATGTCTGGAGGTTATATTGTTCAATCGGTATTCGGGGAACTTTTCGGTAATTTGGAGTACTATTCACGAGTTACTTATTCACCCGATTCTTATTCACTCTAGTATTGTGCATTCGGTATTTGGGTACAATATTATTTCATGAGAGATGTGCTTAATTTTTCGAATAGTTGGTTGAAGTTATATTAGTGAATCAATATGGACCGCTGGTGGAAAGTTATAATAGTGAATCAATATGGATCGCTGGTTTAAAGTTTTAATAGTAAATTAGTATGGACCGTTGCTTTAAGTTTTAATAGTAAATCAATCTGGACCGTCCGTTTAAAAGTAAATCAATCTGGACTGTTTAGGAATTAGTTACTATTCAATCCATTCTTCTATAAATAGAAGCTCATTCCTTCATTATTTATTACGAATTCACTGAACTCTAGATAGAGAAATTATAGAGAGAAAGAAGAAGAGTATTCTGCTACTTCACTACTTCGATATCCATTATCTTTTACGGTAAGGGATATTATTTGTTATACCCGTAAGGGGTATTATTTCTTTCTTATTCATGAAGAGAACTTCTATTATTTCATTCTTTATTATTCTGTTGGAATAACCTGTTTATGTGAAGTACCGCATACATGGTGAAATTCTTCTGTTATTCTATTCTGTATTATTATGTTGGAATAACCTATTTATGCGAAGTACCGCATACATGGTGAAATTCTTCTATTATTCTATTCTTTATTATTCTGTTGGAATATCCTCGTTGGTGCTAATTTCGCTGGGACACTGGTTCCGTTCTTTATTATTCTCGTTGGAATAACTGTTTATCGCAATCACCGCATACACGGTGAAATTCGTTGTTATTCCATTCTTTATTATTTGTCGGAATATCACATGCGTGCGTTTCCTGGGACTGTTCCATTATTTATTATTCAGTATTAATATTCTCGCGGAATATCACATACGTGCGCTTTACGCTGAACACGGGTTCCATTATTTATTATTTTGTATTTATTATTCGCCGAAATATCACGTTACGTGCATTTACTTGGGACTGGTTCCATTATTTATTATTTCATTGGGAATAACTATATCATGCGGTCTCTATCACATGCATTGTGAATCCTTCTGTTATTCCATTCTTTATTATTTTGTTGGAATAACCTGTCTATGTGGATTACCACATGTATGGTGAATGATCCTTTGTATTCATTCCTTATTAAATTATGGAAATGATCTGTATACGTGGATTACCGCATAGCGGGTGAAAATCCATTTGCAGATTCATATATTCGATATTATACTCAGTTGATTAAAGCTTTGGCTTCTATACTCCATGAAATTAGTGGAATATCCTTGATATTTGTGCTTCATCCAGTATCTTTTCATGGAAATATTCTTCTGAGCATTCTTGAATTTTACTCTACAAAGAAGTATCATGTTGACAATTTGGACGTTATTAGTTCTTGGATAAATTAATTCTTGAACTTGTTTTATTGAATTCGTATATCATTGTCATCATCCTCATGTTTATATTTTATTGAAAGTCATCTGTGGCCTGTAGTTCGGAGATGGACTTGGTATGATTATGACGAGGATTATTCGGTATAATCATGGCCGAAGTAATGTTACAAATGATGTGGTAAAAGTCCCTCGTTGGCCCGTAGTGCATTGATGGACGATTGTTGGCATGATCATGACCATTGATGAATACACGAATATCCTTGGCCCGTAGTGGATGGATAATTTATGGTCATGATCTTAATGAATATCCTTAGTAGTAGTGCGAGGATAATTTGGATTATTTATTGTCGAGTCTCGTGAATAAAAGTGATGAAAAACTTTTTAAATCATAAAAGATAGTAGATTTTATTCTCTACTTGACTCTTTTAATGGATTGCTTATTCCACCGTAGTTAAACTTGATGTCTATTGTATTTTATCGGTTTAACATTGTTGAAGACTAATGATAATTTATTCGCATTATCTTAGTCATAATATTTCTTCTTTGGGCTAGTTGAGCTCACCCTTTCCTTCAATCGTTCTCTTCAAGAAATGAGAATATACCGGGACGAGCCTCGGAACGGATTGACAAATCCGGATGATAGTATTAGTAGTCCTCACTATTCATTAAATAGTGTGACAATAAATGTAATGAGGACTTATTTCGAGAGTGGATATTGTGCAGAAGATAATATTTGTATTAAAACTCATGACTCTCTTGTCAGATATTAAAGATTATATTTGTATTACGTACCATGTATCTGGCGACTCAAGATGGGTGATGTATACCTATTTTGGGCGTCACGGTTGGTATCAAAGCTTAGGATATGATCCCAGCTAAGATGTGAGATAAGAACTAGGAGGGAGAGACGGGAATTCCTTCGTTAGTATGACCTACCTAAATTTATTTGGTATTTAATTGGTCACGAGTATAGGGATAATATATGATATGTTAATTAACCCTTGTTTTGTGGCAGTATTTGAAAATGGCATCCGAAAATGTTGAGAACATCAATGGAGCACAGGAGACCGTTGAGTCTCCACAGATCAATAATCAGGATAATGTGCATCAGGAAGACGACAATACTCAGGCAAACAACAACACTGACCAAATGATGAACGATGGAATGTTCCGATATTTGATGTCTTGGGATGCTCCGAGGAGCAAAAGGTTCCCTTTGCCACCTTCATGTTGCGTGCAGAGGCAGATTACTGGTGGGAATCTGTAAAGCGTACTCAACCTGCCGCACTGAAGATGACTTTGGAGAAGTTCCAAGAATTTTTCAACGACAAGTAATTTCCAGAAACTATTCATCACATGAAAGAGGTAGAGTTCATTAAACTGGAGCAAAACAACATGGACCAGGTGTCGCAAAGACGAAGCCAGTTTTTGCCGAAAGTTATCCCGGTTTGCGTCCACGCGGATGTTTGTAAGAGGTTTGAAACCCGAGATACGTCAATACCTCATTTCTCATAAACTTTGTTTGTATTCAGATGTTGTTAATAGGGCTCAGTTATTGGAGCGCGATAGTGAGTCAACCCAACCAAAAGAGAGCAACCGACAAAATGATAATACAAGTGATAGAAGTAATCAAAGTGGTGACAATAAGCATGAAAGGAATTAACATGTCAGAAATGGTAACCACTTCGGTGGTAATCATGGCCAAAATAATAAGAATGGACATTTTAAGAAGAGGAGATTCAACAATGATGGAAAGACGTCAGCACCATCACCCGTTGTTAAGGAAGGAGAACGACCACCTATTATATGCTTCAAATGCGAGGGAGGACATATCGGTCCAAAGCGCTGCGATGCCATCCAAAGCATGTTATAATTGTGGAAGAGAAGGACACCTAGCCCGATTTAGTCGTTCACCGAAGACAAGTCCAGCTAGGAAGGAGGCACCAAAGGTCGTCCCAGAAAAGTCCAAGCCGGTAGTAAGAGGGAGGCGTTTTTGTGACTTTCAAAAAAGCGAGTAACGAACGAAGTTAGACGCAGGTTAGTTAATTATAAATTCTTGCGAAGTCTATAACTTATAAGATACCGGTTCTACCCATTATTTTATCTCTCTTGCTTGCGTTCAACGTTTAAATTTGACTCCAGAGAAGTTAGACTTTGACTTATTTGTTGAAACGTCGTTAGTAGGAGCCTTCGTTACCTCCACTGTTTATAAATCTTGTTGATTCAAATCGACATTTTCACGTTACCTGTCGATCTTATCTCTTTGAAAATACTTTCCTTTGATGTGATTTTAGGAATCGATTAGTTAACTACTCATCATGCTTTTCGTAAGGTTGTTAGCTTTCATATTCTTAACCAACCTGTTATGTGAATTCAAGTAACCAAACCACTAAAGTCAATCACTGTTATATCAAGCCATAAGTAAAGAGCCCCGATCTTTTTGTTGTTGACTTCCTTGTGTGGAATGCACGAAGCCAGACTTTCTGTAGGTGACGTCGTGAATGAACATGGCAAGTTGATAGGTATCATTGTGAGGTGCTATCCAGGTTAAGGGATAGAAGTCACAGTTGGTATCAATGTGACGTGTTATCCAAGTCTTGGATGAGGGTCACAGTTTTGAATGATATTTCTATTATTAATAAATTTCCTGGCGTATCCTTGAAGACTTCCTAGCCTACCCCTAGAGCGTGAAATCGAATTTTGTATTGACCCTAGTACAAAACCCCATTTCTAAAACCCTTAAATATTTCTTCAACTAAAATGAACGTAACATGCGCCAAAGACGTTGGCTTGAGCTATTGAAGATTACGATCGTACCATTCAATACCATCATGGAAAAGAGAACAAGGTAACTGACATGTTGAGTAGAAGATCGTATGTGTTTACAAGTGCGAATATATGAAACCACATGAAGATAACAAATATGCGAGTAGAATCGACTTTAATCGATAAAGTTAAAGCCGCTCAAGCTACACACCCTAATCTGATGAATGTGAAGAAGAAGGTTCAAGAGGACGTTTTCTAGAAGCAAGAATCGACGAAGAGAGGAAATCTTAACCCTCGATTTAATTGGCCCGTTTGAAATACTTGATCGAGTAAGAACTGTGGCCTATAGACTCGTTTTACCGCCAAATATGTTGCTTGTTCATAACGTTTATCACGTACCAATGTTACGTAAATATGTGGATGAATCGAACCATATTATTGATTTAGAACCGGACGAGATAACAGAAGATTTATGTAAGACCCCGAAAATTTTTTAAATAAAAAGGAATTTCCTTTATTTATTATTTTGAAATAGTAAGGGTTGATTTGATTAATGTGGATAGTTAAGGGTTAAATACGCAAATATTTCAAAATAAGCAAGTGGTTATAAAATATTCATTTTTGTCGGGGAATATTCGTTTGGTCGTGGAATATTAAATGCTGTTGGGAATATTCGTTTGGTCGTGGAATATTCGTGATTGTCGGGAATATTAAATGCGAAGGCGTATGACCGTGTGTGAGCCCATAAAAGCGATTGGATGAGAAAAGCGACAAAGTTTGGGTGGTTATAAATAAACGGCGTAGTTATTCTCAATTAAGATCATTGGAATACGGTGGTTAAAATACGATAATCTGGCGTGTGGTTGCACAAAGTAGCACCGCGGTATTACAAAAGATTGTTGAATTATTGATCCTTACGTAAAAGGCACTTCTCAATAATTTTCACGAGTTATTCTTTATTCAATATTTTATTTTATTGATTCAATAATTGTTGCGTTGATATTTTATATTATTATTGTTTCAATAATTGTCACCGCATGATATTTCTCATTATCGGATCAATAATTCATATTATTTGAATAATATTATTGGCAATGTCTAGAAAGTTCATCTAAGGAGAGGTTTGGTCACCTAATTGCGGCGCCATGAAGAGAGAGATCCTTATTCGAAAGCCCCCCTCTCCAGGGAGCAAACACTGGTTATCATAAATGTGATTACGTAATATTATTTGTGAATAATTAATTATTGATTCATATGATAAGGAAATATTTATTTTATATGAATATAAATGATGGATTTATTTATGTGGTTATTAATGAAGGAATTAATGTTGAGATGTTTTATTTGTATTTTGCCGGATTGGAGGTATTAAAAGATCAAATTGGTGTTATTACGACTTTATTGTGTGAGTTATAATATTTAATCAAATAGTTGGATCGTTGTAATTTTTGGATATGTTATACATATATAAGTTGAGTATATGTCCACAAATTTTGAACCAATTAAAATGAGCGATAATTTATTATGAATTTTAAGAGGTGGTGATTCGAGAAATTAGGTTATAAATGATTTTGGTGGAAAATTCTAGAATTTGTAGGCCCCACTTTTGGTTGGTGAGAAATGTGCTCAATTGAATTTTCAAATGTGGTGGGTGGGAATAGTAGAGGTAAAGCCATCGAGGTTGCGAGGTTAAGTCCGCTTGGCGTCTTAACATTTTCCTATAAATAGAGGCTAAGTTAGAATTGAAAATCACACCGTAAACAAAGTTTTCTCTCTTTCTCTCTCTATATTATTGAGCGTATTTTGTGAGTATTTAGATACTTTGAGAGTCTTTGTTCAAGACAAGCTTCATTCAAAGATCACTTGAGACCTTTCCTTCCAAAATCTCGATTCTTTGAGGTAAGGGATATTATTTTTTCAGTAATGATATTATTTCTTCAATATCATTATCTTTGAAATGTTGATCTGAAGTTTTATCAAATTTGGAACTTTTTCATATGTCGGGTTACTATTCATGAGTTACTATTCATGAGTTACTATTCATGAGTTACTATTCACGAGTTACTATTCACGAGTACTATTCATGAAGCGTGAAGATGTTTTTGTGGAATTTCTATCTTTTGTGTGTGAGATTCTTATTCACGATACGGCAAGACTATTCACGATATCTGACACTATTCATAGAAAAATAAAATTTCTTCTTTTCGTCCAAAATATCTAATTCGGATACTAGCTTTGATTGTATCCATGTTTTGATTATTCTTGAATTTTACACCACTATGATTATTTTTGAGGTATTGTTGGACATGGATAAAACAAAGTCTGAATCCTTAATCCCTAGTCCTTGTCATTTTGTTTCCTTTGGATTCGTTCTTTAAAATATTTTTCATCATCCTCGGTCTTAAATGATGATATTATTGAATATCTTTGGCACTCAGTAGTGCAAAGATGAATGATTTCTGAAGAATATCTTTGGCTTTGTAGTGCAAAGATGAGCAGTGTTTAAATGAACATAACCGATCGATGAATATCTTTGGCCTTTAGTGCAAAGATGAGCAGTGTTGAGATGAACATGACCGATTGATGAATATCTTTGGCACCGTAGTGCAAAGATGAATATTTGATTTGAGATGAATATTGATTGATGTTACGAGGATAAAATATTGATGATGGATCGTTAAATTCATAGATTATAGTAGATTTCATTCTCTACGTAACTCTTCTATGAATTATTATTTCACTGCGAATATTCATCTGAAACTTGTTATTCGTTGTATTCTATCGATTTTTCCTGTTGGAGACTAACGATAATTTGTTGTATATTATCTTAGTCATAGTATTCTTTCTTTGGGCTAGTTGAGCTCACCCTTTTCCTTGTTGTTCCATTTTCTTCTCGGGAGGTGAGAATGTAATGAAAGTACTAGTCGGGGTATGGAATGAAGGTTCTAGAGAGAGTTGTTTAGTAGTCCTCACCATTTTGTAAAATAATGTATCAATAATTATGATGGGGATTTATTTGCGTGTGGATATTGTCTAGAAGACAATATTATATTTAAACTCACAGTATATATTGTCGTATTTCACACGACATTTGTATTATTGAAGTTGTAGTTTGTTTCTTGTACCATGTATTTGGCGACTCAGAATGGGTGTTGTGTATACCTATTTTGGGGGCGTCACAATTTAACTTATGAGGAGATACTTGTTAAAATCTTGGATAAAAAGGATCGTATTCAACACTCAAAGGTTATACTTCAAGAGTTAGAATCTGAAAAGAAGGCAAGGTATCCTCATCTCTTCGGCATACCAGGTACGTACGTAAATTTTGAGGGCGAAATTTCATAAGGAGGGGAGATTGTGAGACCCCAGATTTTATGAATAAAGATTTAAATTTCTCAAAATATTTTTTTGAATATTGTGGTGTGGATTTGAGATAGTATTATAGTTGTGGGTAGTATTTGAAAATTTTGCAAAGTATGCAAGTTGTTATAAATATTCGATTGGTCGGGGAATATTCTTTTTGTCGGGGAATATTCATACGAAGACACAATCATTGGTGGACCCACAACAGAAGAATTGTCGTATTTAGAAAACGACAGAATTATCTTTTTATAAAATAACAACGGAAGTGTTACCGTTAAAACTGTTGAACTACCCGGTAGTAAAAGTACAAGAATGTCGATGTCTGGCGTGGTTGCATAGTAGCACACTCAGATTGATTATTGATGCTTACGTAGAAAGTCACTCGGTTATACTAAATTATTGCTACAAAGAATTCTTTGCATCATATCTCTCATATTATTGATTCGATTATTGTCACAAAGATCATCCGCATTATATGTTATGTTATTAAGTCAATAATTAAGACGACAAAGTTATTCATATTATTAAATTACAATATTTACAATGTCTAGAAGTTACATCACAAAGAGAGGTTTGGTCGCCTAATCAATTGGCATGATAGGGAGAAATCCTTATTGAAAGCCCTCTTTCTTGGGAACAACTTTGGTTGTTAAATATTGTGAGTTATAATATTAATGATGAATAAGTTCGTGTTGATTAAAGATGAATTTGATAGTTTCGTTATGTTGGGATTATTTGTGTTAGTAGAAATCGATATCTATTCCGATGATAATTAATGTCTGGAGGTTATATTGTTCAATCGGGTATTCGGGAAAATTTTCATGTCGGAGTACTATTCACGAGTTGCTATTCATAAGTTACTATTCACGAGTTACTACTCATGAGTTACTATTCACGAGTTACTATTCATGAGTTACTATTCATGAGTTACTATTCACGAGTTATTATTCACTCGGTTACTATTCACTCTAGTATTGTGCATTCGGGTATTTGGGTATAATATTATTCCATTGAGGGGATGTCTTTAATTTTTAGAATCAGTTGGTTGAAGTTATATTAGTGAATTAATATGGACCGCTGGTGGAAAGTTATAATAGTGAATTAATATGGATCGCTGGTTTAAAGTTTTAATAGTAAATCAGTATGGACCGTTGCTTTAAGTTTTAATAGTAAATCAATCTGGACCGTCAGTTTAAAAGTAAATCAATCTGGACCGTTCAGGAATTAGTTACTATTCAATCCATTCTCCTATAAATAGAAGCTCATTCCTTCATTATTTCTTACGAATTCACTGAAACTCTAGATAGAGAAATTATAGAGAGAAAGAAGAAGAGTATTCTGCTACTTCACTACTTCGATATCCAGTGTCTTTTACGGTAAGGGATATTATTTGTTGTTCCCGTAAGGGGTATTATTTCTTTCTTATTCATGAAGAGAACTTCTATTATTCCATTCTTTATTATTCTGTTGGAATAACCTGTTTATGTGAAGTACCGCATACATGGTGAAATTCTTCTGTTATTCCATTCTGTATTATTATGTTGGAATAAATTGTTTATGCGAAGTACCGCATACATGGTGAAAATTTTATATTATTCCATTCTTTATTATTCTGTTGGAATATCCTGTTGGTGCGAATTTTGCTTGACCTAGTTCCGATCTTTATTATTCTATTGGAATAACCTGTTTATGCGAAGTACCGTATACATGGTAAAAATTAAATTGTTATTCCATTCTTTATTATTTCATTTCGGAATATCCATGTAAATGCGTTTAAGTGGGACTGGTTCCATTATTTATTATTTCGTATTTATTATTACGTTAAATATCACATACGTGCGTTCTGTGGGACACGGTTCCATTATTTATTATTTCGTATTTATTATTACGCCGGAATATCCTCGTCATGCATTTACTTGGGACATGGGTTCCATTATTTATTATTCATTGGGAATAACTTTATGCATGCGGTCTCTATCGTATGCATGGTGAATCCTTCATTATTCCATTCTTTATTATTTTTCTTTGGAATAACACATCATGTGGATTATCACATGCATGGTGAATGATCCTTTGTATTCATTCCTTATTAAATTGTGGAAATGATCTGTATACGTGGATTACCGCATGGCGGGTGAAAATTCATACTCCATGAAATTTGATATTATACTCCATGTATAGTTTCATATATTCGATATTATACTCAGTTGATTAAAGCTTTGGCTTCTATACTCCATGAAATTAGTGGAATATCCTTGATATTTGTGCTTCATCCAGTATCTTTTCATGGAAATATTCTTCTGAGCATTCTTGAATTTTACTCTACAAAGAAGTATCATGTTGACAATTTGGATGTTATTAGTTCCTAGATAAATTAATTCTTGAACTTGTTTTATTGAATTCTTATATCATTGTCATCATCCTCATGTTTATATTTTATTGGCCCGTAGTGCATTGATGGACAGTTATTGGCATGATCATGACCATTGATGAATACACGAATATCCTTGGCCCGTAGTGCATGGATAATTTATGGTCGTGATCTGAATGAATATCCTTGGCCAGTAAAGTGAGGGATGATGTGGATTATTTATTGTTCGAGTCTCAAAGAATAAAAGTGATGAAAAACTTTTTAAATCATAAAAGATAGTAGATTTTATTCTCTACTTGACTCTTTTAATGGATTGCTTATTCCGCTGTAGTTAAACTTGACCTGGGAGTTAGAATCTGAAATGAAATCAGGGTATCCTTACCTCTTTGACATACCAGGTACGTACCCTAATTTTGAGGGCGAAATTTTATAAGAAGGGGATATTGAAGACCCCAACTTTTATGAATAAAGATGAATTTTCTATAATTATCATTTTTTTTGAATATTATGGAATGAATTTGATATAATGTTATAGTTGTGGGTAATAGTTATAAATTTTTGCAAAGTACGCAAGTTGTTATATAATATTCGATTGGTCGGGGAATATTCGTTTTAACAGGGGAATATTCGTGCGACGTCACAATCATTAGTGGACCCTACACGGAATTATGCCGGATTGAGAAAGCGACAAAAATATTTTATGAAAATAACTACGAAAGTTTTATCGTTAAGCTGTTGAAACACTTGGTGTTAAAAAAATGCAGGAATCTGGCATTGGTTGCATAGTAACACACTGCAGTATTGATTATTGATGCTTACGTGAGAAGTCACTTAGTTTTGTTCAATTATTGCTTCAGTAATTGTTGCATAGTATCTCACGTTAATTGATTAAATTATTGTCGATATTTTATATATTATTAAATCAATAATTGAAATGACAGAGTTATTAATATTATAATTTGCAATATTAACGATGTCTAGAAGTTCTGCCAAGGAGAGGTTTGGTCACCTAATTGCGCGCCAATAGGGAAAAATCCTTATTGGAAAGCCCCCTCTTTCCTGGGAACGACCTGGTCGATTAATATTGTGAGTTATAATAATGATGATAAATGTTGTTAAAAATATTAAAGGGATTTTTATAAAGTCTTGTTATAAGTTTGGGCATATTATTTGAACCCCTACTTACCCACTTTTTCAAAATAATTGGCAGAAAAATATTTTATATAATAAAGGTGGGGCCACGTGTGGGGCCTACGTGGAATGAAATAAATTGAAATGGGGGGGGGGAATCCTGAATAGTCCATGTGGGATTTATAATTTTATATATATATATATATATATATGTATGTATGTTTGTTTGTAACCCGTGGGTGGGTGGGTGGGTGGGTGGGGGGGGGGAAAGGTTAGTTATTATATATATATGGTATATAAGGAGTCAGGGGATATCACGGGTTCATCCCACCCGTGAATAAATAGTATAACATATGTTATATATATATATAATAAATATAATATATATTATATTTTATTTAAAAGATTTTGTTTTATTAGAATATTTTATAGTAAACCAACTGGATAGATTCGTTTTTAAAAGTAAATCAATACGGACCGTTCATGAATTAGTTACTATTAGGTCCATTCTCTTATAAATAAAAGCTCATTCCTTCATTATTTCTTACGAATTCTTTGAAACTCTGTAGAGAGAAAACTATAGAGAGAAAGAAGAAAAGTATTCTCGCTACTTCACTACTCCTATATCCGATTTGTTCTAAGGTAAGGGGTATTATTTCTTTCGTATTCGTGAAGAGAACTTCATTATTCCATTTTTATTTCGTTAGAATAACTTTTACACGCTGTGATCACCCTATACTTGGTGAAATTCTTACATTATTCCATTCTTTATCATTATATTAGAATAACTTTACATCAAAAGTACGCATACATGGTGAAATTCTTCATTATTCCATTCTTTATTATTTTGTTGGAACATCATGTCTATGCATTTATGCATGACCGGTTCCGATTATTTATTATTCTCATTGGAACATCCATCGGTGCATGTAATTTTTGCGACCGGTTACATTATTTATTATTATTCATTGGAATATCCATGCATGCGTTTACGCATGACTGGTTCCGTTATTTATTATTCATTGGAATAACTTTGTCTATCTTGTCTATCGCATGCCGGTGATTTCTTTTGTTATTCCATTCTTTATTATATTAGGTTGGTTAAAGTTTTGACTTCTATACTCCATGAAATTAGTGGAATATCCTTGATATTTGCGCTTCATCCAAAGATCTTTTCATGGAAATATTCTTACGAGCATTCTTGAATTTTACTCTACAAAAAGTATCATGTTGACAATTTGGACGTTATTAGTTCTTGGATAAATTAATTCTTGAACTTGTTTTATTGAATTCTTATATCATTGTCATCATCCTCATGTTTATATTATGTTGAAAGTCATCTCGTGGCCTATAGTGCATGGATGGACTTGGTATGATTATGGATTGGATTATTCGGTATAATCATGACCGTAATGTTACAAATGATGTGGTAAAAGTCTTCATTGGCCCGTAGTGCATTGATGGACGGTTGTTGGCATGATCATGACCATTGATGAATACACGAATATCCTGGCCCGTAGTACATGGATAATTTGTGGTTGTGATACTAATGAATATCCTTGTCAGAAGTGCGGGGATGATGTGGATTATTTATTGTCGAGTCTAGCGATAAAAGTGATGAAAAACCTTTTAAATCATAAAAGATAGTAGATTTTATTTTCTACTTGACTCTTTTAATGGATTGCTTTTGTTCACTGTGATTAAACTTGATGTTTGTTATAGTGTATCGGTTTTTAACCTTTGTTGAAGGCTAACGATAATTTATTCTCGTATTATCTTAGTCATAATATTTCTTCTTGGGCTAGTTGAGCTCACCCTTTTACTTTCATTGTTCTCTCTTGAAATGAGAACGTGTAGCGAGGACTAATCGGGGAGCGGGTGGCGGTCCGAGATAATAGCATTAGTAGTCCTCACTATTTACATTAAATAGTGTGATAATAAATGTAATGAGGACTCAATTGAGTGTAGATATTGTCTAGATGATAATATTTTTATTAAAACTCACAGCATATATTTTGTCGTATTTTACATGACTGTTGTATAATTAAGTTGAATTTGAATTTTGTACCATGTATTTGACAACTCAAGATGGGTGATGTACCTATTTTGGGGGCGTCACATAAACGCACGGACAGGATATTCCAAAAGAATAATAAACAACGGAACTAGGTCATGCGTAAACGCACAGATAAGATGTTCCAATAGAATAATAAATAACGGAACCAGGTCATGCGTAACGCACAGACAAGATGTTCCAGTAGAATAATAAAGAATGGAATAACAGAAGAATTTCACCATGTATGCGGTACTTTGCATGAGATTAAAAGTTATTCCAACATAATAATAAAGAATGGAATAATGTAAGAATTTCACCAAGTATACTGTAAGATTATAGACATGTTATTCCAACATAATAACAAAGAATGGAATAATGTAAGTTCTCTTCATGAAGACGAAAGAAAGAAATAATACCCTTAACGTAAAAAAAGAGTATTCAATTTGGTAAGTAGGGATATTCTTGAAGAAAACTTCAGACTACGCTCAAAGCTTCTTAAAACTCTAAAGAAATACGCTCAAGATTATGAAGAATTCTCGAATTTACGGTGTGGTTTTCAATTCTAACTAAGCATCCTATTTATAGGAAAATAAAAAGATACTATGCGCACTATGAAATAAAATATAATATATTTTATTTATAATGAAATAAAATAAAACTTTATAAAAAGTATTTTGTTTTATATAAAAAAATTTACTATCTGCAAACACTACGCAGTAATTTATGCAAATACTATGCATAATAAAATATAATATATTCTAATTATTGTCTAATAAAACAAATAACTTTATAAATGTATTTTGTTTTATATAAAAAGATTTTATTATGCAAACACTATGCATAATAAAATATAATATATTCTAATTATTGTCTAATAAAATAAATAACTTTATAAAAGTATTACATTTTATATAAAAAAGATTTTACTATACAAAACACTATGCATAATAGAATATAATATATTCTAATTATTGTCTAATAAAATAAATAACTTTATAAAAGTATTCTGTTTTATATAAAAAGTTTTTCTATTTTATTACATTAATAATACTAATAAAAAAAATTTATATATATATATATATATATATATATATATAAACTTCCGCGACTTCATAAAAAGACATCTTAATATATCTAACAACATTTATCATTATTATTATAATTCACAATATTAATCGACCAGGTCGTTCCCAGGAAAGAGGGGGCTTTCCAATAAGGATTTCTCCTTATTGGCGTGCAATTAGGTGACCAAACCTCTCCTTGGCAGAACTTCTAGACATTGTTAATATTGCAAATAATAATATTAATAACTCTGTCATCTCAATTATTGATTTAATAATATATAAAATATCGACAATAATTGAATCAAATAACGTGAGATACTATGCAACAACACCATGAAGCAATAATTGAACAAAACCGAGTGACTTCTCACGTAAGCATCAATAATCAATCTGAGTGTGCTACTTATGCAACCACGCCAGACATCAGCATTACTTTTACTACCGAGTAGTTCAATGGTTTTAATCGTAAAACTTCCGCAGTTATTTTCATAAAATATTTTTGTCGTTTTCTCAATTCGACAATAATTTTGTTGTGGGGTCCACCAATGATTGTGTCTTGCATTTAATATTCTCTCGTTAAAACGAATATTCCCAGACCAATCGAATATTATATAACAACTTCACGTGATTTTGCAAAATTTATAAATATTACCCACAACTATAACATTATATCAAATTCATTCCATAATATTTAAAAATGATATTTATAGAAAAATCATCTTTATTAAAAAGTTGGGGTCTTACACTTTGAGTGTTGCTATACGGTGCAAGTTTCCTTAAGCGTTATATCTCATATTCCAGCTAGAAGTACTATTCTTTTGAGGTAAAGAATGTTATTTTCTTTGTAAATGATATTATTTATTTCAATATCATTATGCTGAAATATTAGTATAATTTTTCTTGTGAAATTTCTACCTTTTTCGTGTTAGGGGTTACTATTCACGATACAAAGACTATTCACATATATGATTAATTATTTACGAATCGACTTAATAATTATTCACGTAAAAAATTAAATTTTTGTTCTCGGTCCAAGATGCCTATTATGGGTACTATCTTTGATTGTATCCATGTTTTGATCTTTATTCTTGAATTTTACTTCACTATGATTTATTATGGAGTATTTTTAAACTTGGATTGTCTAAAGTACGAATCCCTAATCTTTGTCCCTTTATTTCACTGGATTCGTTTCTTTAAAAATATTTTTCATCATCCTCAGTCCTAAATGATGATATTACTGAATATCTTTGGCCTGTAGTACAAAGATGAATGATTTCCTGATGATTATTTTTGGCTCGTAGTGCAAAGATAAACATGTGTTGAGATGAACATGACTAACTGATGAATATCTTGGCCTGTAGTGCAAAGATAAATATTTGATTCAAGATGTATATTGATTGATGTTACAGGGATAAAATATTGATGATGGACTTTTAAATCATAGAAGATTTAATTCTCTACTTAACTCTTCTAATGAATTGTTATTTTCGTTGCGAATATTGATCTAAAACTGTTGTCGATTATATTCTATCAAATTTTTCCCTGTTGAGGACTAACAATAATTTGTTCTATATTATCTTAGTCATAATATTCTTTACCGTGCTAGTTAAGCTCACCTTTTTTTTTTGTTCTATTTTTATTCTCAGGAAGCTAGAATATAGCGGGAAGTAGTCGGGGTGTGGAATGATGGTTCTAGACAGTTGTTAGCAATCCTCACTATTTTATAAAATAATGTATCAATAATTGTAATGAGGGCTTCTTTGAGTGTGAATATTGTCTAGAAGACAATATTTGTATTTAAATTCACAGTTTATATGTTGTCGTATTTTGCACGACAATTGTATTAATGAAGTTGTAGTTATTTCTGTACCATGTATTTGGCGACTCAGAATAGGTGATGTATACCTATTTTGGGAGCGTCGCAGAAAAGGTCTAGTCCAAATTGATTGGACATCACAAAATTGACCGAGTATATCTCATTTGATTATATATATACATATAACGCGGCTCTCTCCAGCGAACTGGAGGGAGCGAACCGACTATAGCGACAGTTTTTTTCGTCATTATAGCATAAAAAATCAGCTTTCTATGCTATAGCGACGGAAAAAATCGTCGCTATAGCCGAAAGGAGCGAACTAAGAACAAACCAGCTATAGCGACGATTTTTTTCCGTCGCTATAGCATTGATTTCTTAGTTACCCTCCGATTCATTTGGAGAAGTTGAGAATATATATATATATATATATATATATATATATATATATATATATATATATATATATATATATATATATACCTCTTTCGTTGTTTTTTATTTGTAGTTTTAAAGGGTGAAATTTATTTCTTTTTTATTTGTCATTTATAGATTTTAAAGAAGTATTAATGATTTAATTTTTTTATTACTCTTACATTAAATAATAATTTGTTTCTCTTTTATCTTTTTCAATAATTTTTAGAATGGTGATATGAAATTTTATAACCTCTTTGATTTATCCATTAATTGTATTTGTCTTTGTTTTTCTCATAAAACGTCGAGAAAAAAAAGAACTGATGGAGTAATATATGTTCCTAAAAAACGCTAATTGAGGGAGGAAAACTGAATAAAAAATACGATGTCTAATTAATCCACATTTAAGACTTAAAATTTTGACTAGTCTAACATTACCCGATTATTTATGATAACCACTACGATGAAAAAAAGCATGATTAATTCAAAGTCATTAAGAAATCTAAGTTAGTGCAAGAATCAAACCCCCCCCCCCCCTCCCCCAAAAAAAAAGATCTGCACGGTTTCCAAATAAAGTTTTAGTTTGCATGTCAAAAATGAATTCGGATTCCGTTCTTCTCTAATATGTTTTTCATTCAATTTTTTTTGGATACATATTAATTGAAAATAATAATTTCACAAGATAAAAATAATACTCCAATAAATAAATATAGTATGAACGATAACCCTCTCTCTCTCTATATATATATATATATGAATTATTGGGATTAACTAATATTTCTACGATTCAATTAATGATCACTACGGCAACTTAATTGGGGTCTAGCAAATTTATTAATAAATCGGACATGATATGTGGATATAATAGCGTGTGTTAAATTTAATAAATCTGAGTATATCATGTGTCTATTATTTTTTGTCATCTGTTTTTTTGTGAGATTAGTGTGTGATTCTTTCTTCATTTCTAATATGAATTTAAAACTTTTTGAAGGCTAGCTAGAAAGAGAGAAAAAAAGTCAGAGATCGAGGGTGGTGACGTTCGAACTTGGATGTTCCATTTTAATGATATTTCGATCAGTATTGAACTCATGTCCCTACCGCTACGTAGAAGGTTTGAAAGTTGAAGAAGATGAAGGCTTCTAGAATGTTGTTAATTACATTATATTACACGTATATGACTAGTGCGCTGATGCGACCAACAACAAATCAGCATGGTGACGTTCTTGTGTATATCACCCAGCACTTTTACTGATTTGCTTCAACTAATATATATATATATGAACTGGTCAATTATATATACAGCGGCTAGCTAGACTTGGACTTTTTGTCTATCTAATTAATATTGGACGACGCAGTACACAATTCTTTTTAATACTAATACACTGCTAGCATATGTTCTTCTGACTCCTCATAGGCTCATACACACACATTTATTTAATTGAAATTAATGAAAAATGCCTTCTATTAATATATATATAGAGAGAGAGGTTAATGAATGAACTAAATGTTGATGGTAGATGCTTGTAAATGGAGGGTTTGGTTCAGTGCTCAGCTAACTACGTACCTTTGTCTCCCATAAGCTTCTTAGAGCAAGCAGCATTTGTGTATGGTGAAAGGGTGTCAATCATTTATGGAAATACAAGGTTTTCTTGGAGACAAACCCATGAAAGATGCCTCAAGCTCGCCTCTGCTCTATCCCTATTGGGAATTAGACGCGGCCATGTTGTAAGTTTTCTTGATTCATCTGCGCGCATGCTACCTATTTTTTTTCTTTAATCAATCAGGTTCCACACTGACATATGGTATGGTGATATATATGATACCGATTTAACAATTTTCTTGTGTTTTTCTTACATGCCATAGATTTAAAATGTTCAAGTCTCTCAAATTTCTGTCTTCTTAATTGATCATCTTATAATTAATTTTCTCATAAGCTAGCTAGCTAGCTATCTAAACTTTGCATATACATTCAGCTTGCTCGAATCGAATTAATTCTGTAATTGCAGTAATTAATTTTCTTATAGCTAGCTAGCTAAACTAAACTTCTATAGGAGAAATTTCATATGTTTGAAACTAAGCATAGATGGGAAGCACCACGGAAATTTCTTGATGTGACAATGTCAAACCGCAAGTGTCAACGACTTCCGATCGTGACATGTTGTCAAACTAATTTACTTTTATATATATATATATGACAATATGGTTAGTGGTCCCAAAAAAAAATGTTGGATGTATAAAATTCTGTCCAGTTGATTTTGTTGACCTGCAGCTATGCTACCTTATTTTTCAAATTGTAAATGAAAGGAGGAATGGGTAATTAAGTACTTTATATAGAAAAGACAATTGGCACATGAAATTACCAGTTTTCCCTTACTGTGCACGATGTTGCAAGAATTCAACATTTGATTAATGAGATTAATTATATACCCGACAATTTGTTCATGAACTATGTATGTGTCAATAATATTCAAGAAATTGTCGTAATTTTGTCAAATTTCACCTATATATGTAGTAAAATCACCTATATATGTAGTACGTATATATCAATTTGTTTACTGATGTATACATACATGTTAGTAAAGGTTGCAGCTTTGGCCCCAAATATTCCAGCACTCTATGAGCTGCGTTTTGGTGTTCCAATGAGCGGTGGTGTCCTTTCGGCACTTAACACAAAGCTGGACGCAACCCTGTTAGCATTTTTACTAGAGCAGTTGGAAGCTAAAGCTATTTTTGTAGACTATCAGTATGTTGAAGTTGTGGTTGAAGCATTAGAAACTCTTTCGCAGCTGGTAAAAAACAAGACACCAATCCTAATCTTGATACCCGAAAGTAATGATGATGATGATGATGATGATGGTCAACAATTAGTATCTACACAACTCCCAATTGGTAGCCTGGCTTATAGTGGCCTACTTTCTATGGGGGGAGGACAAACTGACTTCAAGGTTATACATCCCGAAAATGAATGTGATCCAATCTCGGTGAGTTACACTTCTGGCTCCACGGGGATGCCTAAAGGAGTGGTATATAGCCATAGAGCAGCCTATCTCAATTCTCTGGCTGTAAATTTTAGGTTTGATATCAGCACAAAATTGCCCGTGTTTTTATGGACAGTTGACATGTTTCGCTGCAACGGTTGGTGCTTCACTTGGGCATTGGCTGCTCTCGGTGGCACAAATATCTGCATCAGAAACGTCACGGCAAAAGTCATTTTTGATGCCGTAGCTCTTCATAAGGTAACACACATGTGCGGTGCACCCACAATCTTAAACAAGATTGCAGAGGCTAGCAATTATATACCGAGGAGCGCTTGCAAAGTGGAAATAGTAGTTGCGGGAGCATTGCCACCTTTTCGAGTTGTAACTAGAGTTGAGGCTTTAGGATTTAATGTCACTCATGCATATGGAATGACAGAAGCCCTTGGTCCCGTGACAGTTAATAAATTTCAGCAAGTACGGGATGATCATAGGTCGGCCGCAAACATAATAAAGTACTACCCACAAGGGATCCTGCAGGAACAAGTTGATGTAAAAGATTGGGTGAGCATGAAAAGCGTGCCGGCTGATGGGAAAATCATTGGGGAGGTGATGTTTAGGAGCAATACCATGATGTCGGGTTACCTTAAAAACATTGAAGGAACTCGACAAGCCTTTAAAGGGGGTTGGTATAGAACTGGGGACCTTGGAATTAGACACCCTGATGGTTGTATACAAATGAAAGATCGCGCTATCGACATGATCAAGTCCGGGGGAGAGACTATAAGTTCGCTCGAGGTTGAAGCTGTTATAGTTGGTCATCCTAAGGTTTTGGAGGCTGCTGTTGTTGCGAGGCCCGACAATATTTTGGGGGAGACGCCGTATGCTTTTGTCAAGTTGAAAGAGGGCTACTTTGTTGAAGATAATGAACATGAACATGAACATGAAGTAATCACTAGTGAAGAAGCGATTATAAATTTTTGTATGGAAGTATTGCCGCGTTATATGGCTCCTAAGACCGTAATTTTTGATGATTTGCCGGTTAATTCAACTGATAAGATTCAGAAATTTGTTCTCAGGGAGAGAGCCTTGGCCATGGGTAGCCTTCCAGATAGTAGTACTCCATCAGCATAGAATCACCTTAATTACGTACATGTCACATTAATTCTTACGCTTCCTATTAATTATACAAGTATTTTGGATCCAGTTCCTCACTCCATGGCATAGATTGATATATCTCTAAAGTTATTTTCAAAAAATATTGAGATAAGGAAGGAAAAATGCATTTACTCTTCACTTATCCTAACAGATTATTAGAGAGGGAAAATGATATCCGACTAAATTGGATTGGTGTTAAAAGTATATAGGATAAGATAGAATAAATTAAAGTGAGACACTTATCTCATTTACATACGTTACCATCATAATTCGACTCAAAATTTTAGCAATATATAACATGACTGGTTAGAAAAGAGGAGACAGACATGTATCATAAAAGAAAGTTGAGAGAAAAAGGAAAGGAAGAAAAAATTTACTCCTCAACTAATGTAAAAGAGAGACGATAGATAGAGGAAGTGCTAAACTTTAAATTTTCACACTTTTTATCTTTCCTTTCCTTTTAAAAAAGAAGACTTCCAAAAAGTTTATATATATATATATATATATATATATATATATATATAAATAAAGAGTGCTTCTCAATGATCATTAATAAGCATAATTTAGCAAATTTATTCATTTTTTCAATATGTCGAAAAAGTTAAAAGAAGTGTTAACGCCAAATTTTAATAAATATTATAAATATGATTGAAATTTAATAAATTTGAGAGATTTAACATTTTTAGAGAATTATATTATATGGGTGATAGGACACATAAAATAACTGATTAAATTGCAAATCTAACTCTCATATTTGTCATATTTTTGTTAAACTGTTCCCTAAACTTTTTTTTTAGCATAACTGTTCCTCATAGGTGCATTAGTCATGCAAAGGTGTTCCTTCAATGTTCCATAAAAAAAAATTTCGCATAACTATTCCTCATAGATGCGTTAATCATGCAAATATGTTCCTCTAATTTTTTTAACCTATTAAATTTGATTTTCTCTCTCCTCTCTCCTCCGTCCTCATTTTTTTAATTTTTATTTTTAAAATATATGTAAAAAGTATACTCTTCTTCCTTTTTTTATTTACTTATTTTTATATTGACATTTTGAATTCAATATAAAATATCTTTAAATTCAAAATTAGTATAAATTAATTAATTTTAAACAATATAATTATCAAAATTCTAAACTTTACTATTTTTTTTATTTTATCTAAATGACACTAATAAAAAAAATAGTAAGGTTTATATAAACTAGTATTTTTTTATTAATTATATTTTTTCATCATACCGTTATCAGAAGACCCCGATTTTATGAAATAAAAGTATTCAATTTTTCTATTTAGTAAATGGTTAAATTGAAAAAAGTTAAAGTTAAGGGTGATATATATAAAATTTTTTAAAATACGCAAGTGGTTATAAAATACTCATTTTATCACGAGAAATATTCGTTTGGTCGTGGAATATTCTTGTTGTTGGGAATATTCGTATAAATGGCGCATGACCATTTCAGGGCCCCTTAATGTAATAACCGCATCGGATGAAGAAAACGACAAATTTGAATTTTTTATAAATAACTGCGTAGTTATTATCAATTAACACTGTTGGATTACTCGGTGGTTAAAATACAAGAATACGCGTGGTTGCACAAAGAAGCACACCAGTATTGCATGTAGATTTTGAATTATTGATTCTTACGTATGAAAGCACTACTCAATAATTGTTACAGTAATTACTGTTCAATATTTTATTTTATTGATTCAATAATTGCAGCGTTGATAGTTTATATTATTGTTGTTTCAATAATTGTCACGCACAAAGATTTCCCATTATCGGATCAATAATTCATATTATTTGAATAATATTATTAGATAGCATTATTGGCAATGTCTAGAAATTTCTGTCAATGAGAGATTTGGTCACCTAATTGCGCGCCAGTAAAGAGAAATCCTTATCGGAAAGCCCTCTCTTTCCTGGGAACCACCGGTTGTCATAATTGTGATTCTGTAATATTATTTATGAATAATTAATTATTGATTTATATGATAAGGGAATATTTATTTGATGCGGATATAAATGATGAATTTATTTATGTGGTTATAAATAAAGAAATTAATGTTGAGGTATTTTATCAGTATTTTGTCAGATTGGAGGTATTAAAAGATCAAATCGGTGTTCTTAAAGCTCTATTGCGTGAGTTATAATTTTTAATCCGACCGTTGGATCGTTGTGATTTTTGGATATGTTATACATATATAAGTTGAATATATATCCACAAATTTTGAACTGTTGAAAATTAACACATGATTTGTTATGGATTTTACAAGGTGTTAAAACGGTGTTGAAAATCATCTGTTTGTAGATTTCGGATATTTTCTGTCTGGAATTTAGAAAAACTTAAAGCTACATAGTTGTAGAGAATTCGATTTCGTGTGGAATGGACATAAAATTCGTATTTTTCTGATAAACGAGCTATTTTCTATGAATTATTGAAGTTTCGGAAAATAATATGATTTTTATTAAAATTGGGTGGGACCCATTTTTTGGTTGGTGTTGAATGCACATGGGCTGCTATATTTTTTCAGAAATAAGGGTTGGTTTTGTGGTGGCATGCGTAGAAGGTTGATAAATAAATAATATATTTTTATTAATTTAGTCTCCTTTCGCTGTTTCTAAAGATTTTCCTATAAATAAGTGCTTATGTTAGAATTGAAAATCACATCGTAAACAAGTTTTCTTCTCTCTATATTGTCGAGAGTATTTTTGTGAGTATTTAGATACTTTTGAGTTTGCTATTCAAAGGTAAAGGTTCCTTGGCTTTTCATCCGATATTCCAATGTAAGATCGCTTTTTGAGGTGGGGGATTTTAAGGGTCATTATGTTTTTCAGTTTTGTAATTTTTTCGGACCTTCAAAAATTCTGAAAAAATTTAAAATGATAATTTGATGAGCTTTATTGATTGTGTCCAAAAATAGCGATTTTTGAATGTATAGATTAGGATTTATGAATTTTATGAGACAAGACTATTTTAAAAGTAAACCCTTATAACTCCTTGTGGTTAACTTCAAAATTGATGAAATTTTTATTGGGAGTACATCTATATAATATCAGTATACCCTGTAAATTTCAGAATTTTTGGACATAAGTAAAATTTATGATAAATGTCTAAATATTCGGCAGTTTTGGCCATACGAAAAATAGTAAATGAATTTTAAAAATTCTGAGAAAAATATATGTTCAATATGGGACTATATTATGCTAAATCCCAGAAAAGAAATTTTTTTGGGACTGATTTGGTATTTTTCATGAAAATAAACTAGTTATGATTAAATGAATTAAATATGTAATGTGAAGTGACAAAATTGAAAAATAGGATTTTATGGCTTGGGAATCCTATATATGGTATATGCAGATTTTTGATGAGGTTGTTGGTTATTGGTGATGAAATCTTATGAGTTTGGAATTTTAGTATGATTAAATGCATTAATTAGTAAAGTGTAAACAATTAAAATAAATTGTTTATAAGTTTAAGAAATGATTAAGATATTGTGGTAATATTAATAATATTAGATTATGAGATTTTAAAGTGATTTATAAAATTTGGATTAAGGTGCTATAAATATTGATATGGATTTTATTGTGAAACTTTATATATTTCAGGTTTCAAGTTACTATTCACGATATATAGGTACTATTCATGATATAAAATTGATTTTTTTCTCTGACCAAATTATCGTTGATTTATGAATCTTACTCTTAAGATTAAATCCATGTTTGGATCATATTATTTTTATTATCATATATAACATTTTTATAATTTCGGAGATGAAATTTCTCTTTGACTTAAGTGTAAAGATGGGTAGATTATTGGTATGATCGTGACTATGGGTTCTCTTTGGCCAGTAGTGCAAAGATGAATGGTTGACTAGTATGATCATGACCATTGAATTTACAATTGAATATTTTTAGCTTAAGTGCAAAGGTGAATTGATCAACATGATTATAATTATGGTTTATATAAATTTTGAAATGATTGTATGTTTCTTTGAGATATGAATATCTTTGGCCTGTAGTACAAAGATCAATTATTGATGAATATCTTTGGCCCGTAGTGCAAAGATGACCTGTTGTTGAATATCTTTGGCCTGTAGTGCAAAGATGAACTGTTGTTGAATATATTTGGCATGTAGTGCAAAGATGACCTGTTGTTGAATATCTTTGGCCAGTAGCGCAAAGATGAGCTGTTGATGAGTATCTTTGGACCGTAGTGCAAAGATGAATTTATTAGTATGATTATGAACAGGAACTGTGATTTGGTATAACCCTGATCTTTGATGTTTCAGGTAAAGATAGGTGATGAAAATTATCTTCGTCCTGGATGAGAAAAGGAATTTGAAAGCACAAATATGATTATGAGTTATTCATATGATTGTGGACAGGAACTGTTGATTGATGTTACAAGGTTAAAGCATTGTTGGTGGACTTTTAACATGTAGAATATAATAGACTTTATGGTCTATTTGACTCTTCTAATGGATTGTTCGTTCCGCTGCAACTATGGTTGAAAAGTTTTATCATCTACCATATGTTCTAAATCTCTGATTTATAACTGATGAAGGCTATTGATAATTTAATTATCTTTAGTCATGATATTCTTTACTGAGCTATTTGTGCTCACCCTTTTGCTTCACAATTCCTTTCAGGTAATAAGAGTGTAGCTGGGTCGAACAGGGATAATAGGGGAATAGAACGGTGGTCTATAGCTGTTGATGTTCTTCCTAAATAGTATGGAAATAATTGTATTGAGGACCTAAGATGTGTGTGTCGTATATTATACTACACTCTGACTGACCAATTAAATACCAAATAACTTAGGTAGGTCATAATAACGAAAGAATTACCCGTCTCTCCCCTCCTAGTTCTAGTCTCACATCTCAGCCAGGGATCATATCCCTAAGCTTTGATACCAACTGTGACGCCCCCAAAACAGGTATACATCACCCATCTTGGGTCGTCAGATACACGGTACATAAATCAAATACAACTTAATTATACAACAGTCGTGTAAAATACGACAAAACATAATCTAAGAGTTTTAATAAGAATATTGTCATCTAGACAATATCTACACTCAATGGAGTCCTCATTACATTTATTGTCACACTATTTCACAGAATAGTGAGGACTAATAAAGCCACTTATACTGGATCATCACTCCATTCCCCGACTCGTCCCAACTATATTCTCATTTCCTGAAGAGAACAATGAAAGAAAGGGTGAGCTCAACTAGCCTAGTAAGAAATATTATGACTAAGATAATACAGAATAAATTATCCTTAGCCTTCAACAGTATAACAACTGATAGAATACAATAGACAACAAGTTTTAGATCAACAACTGCAGCGGAATAAACAATCCATTATAAGAGTCAAGTAGAGCATAAAATCTGCTATCTTCTATGATTTAAAAAGTTTTTCATCAACTTTATCGCTGAGACTCAACTTAATAAATCAAATCAAATCATCCCTGCACCGCAGCCAAGGATATTCATGTAATCATCAATGGTCTTAATTATACCGAATAATCCCTGGTCATAATCATACCAACAACTGTCCATCAATGAACTACAGGCCAGTGAAGACTTTTATCACATCATTCGTTACATTACAGTCATGATTATACCGAATAATCCCTGGTCATAATCATACCAAGTCCATTTATGCACGTAAGTCAAAGATGACTTTCATCACAATATAAGCATTAGGATGATGAAAATGACATAATAATTTAATAAAACAAGTTTAAGGATAAAGTTTAAAGATTTATAATTTAATTTATCCAGAAATCAATAACGTCCAAATTGTCAACATGATACTACTTTATAGAGTAAAATTCAAGAATAATATTCATGTACCAAAAATATTTTGGACATAAAATGTAAGACCCCAACTTTAATGAATAAAGATGATTTTTCTATAAATATCATTTTTGAATATTATGGAATGAATTTGATATAATGTTATAGTTGTGGGTAATATTTATAAATTTTGCAAAAGCACGCAAGTTGTTATATAATATTCGATTGGTCTGGGAATATTCGTTTTATCGGGAATATTAAATTTACCTACATAATCATTAGTGGACCCCACAATAGAATTATTGCCGGATTGAGAAAACGATAAAATATCTTTTTATGAAAATAACGGCGGAAGTTTTACGGTTAAAACCGTTGAACTACTTTGTAGTAAAAGTAAAAGAATACGATGTCGTGTCGTGACAAGAAGACACCAGATTGATTATTGATGCTTACGTGAGAAATCACTCGCTTTTGTTTATTTATTATTATAAAGAATTATCAGATAAGATCTCACATTATTTGATTCAATTATCATCGATATTTTATATATTATTAAATCAATAATTGAAATGATAGGTTTGTGACGCCCCCAAAATTAGGTATACGCCACCCATCTTGGGTCGCCACTTACACGTGGTACATAAATTCAAATACAACTTATTAACATAATGCCGGTGTACTATACTTACATAAACTGTGAGTTTGAATACAAATATTGTCTACTAGATATTATACAAACTCAAAAGGAGTCCTCATTACAACTATTATCACACTATTTCACGTAATAGTGAGGACTACTAATGCTATCCTCTCGGACCATTACTCCGTTCTCGACTCGTCTCCAATTTATGTTCTCATTTCCTCAAGAGAAAAAAGTGAAAGAAAGGTGAGCTCAACTAGCCCAAAGAAGAAATATTATGACTAAGATAATGCAGAATAAATTATCATTAGCTTCAACAATGATGTTAAACCGATAAAATACAATAGATAAACCGGTTTAATCTGCAGAATGAATACGCAATCCATTAAAAGAGTCAAGTAGAAAATAAAGTCTACTATCTTTTAGGTTTTAAAAGGTTTTCATAAATTTTTATCACTAAGACTCGTTTAATGAATAAACCACAATATCTAATCATCCCCGCACTACTTGGCCAAGGATTTTCATCAAATTATCAATGGTCATGACTATACCGAATCACCCTCGGTCATAATCATACCAAAAACTATCCATCATCGCATTACAAAGCCACCGAGGACTTTTATCACATCATTTATAACAAGCCACGATTATACCGAATGATCCTCGGGGGTCATAATCATACTAAGTTCATCTATACACGTAAGCCATAATATAACACGAGGATGATGATAATGACATAATAATTCAATAAAACAAGTTCAAGAATTAATTTGTCCAGAATTAGTAACGCCCAAATTGTCAACATGATCATCGTTTTGTAGAGTAAAATTCAAGAATAATCGGAAGAATATTTCCATGAAAAGATCTTTGGATGAAACGCAAATATCAAAGATATTCTACTAATTTCATGGAGTATAGAAGTCAAAGTTTTAACCAACCTGGGTATAATAAAGAATGGAATAACAAAAGAAATCACCATGCACGCAGAGTTTGATGCATACATGGAGTTATTCCAATAGAATAATAATAATCGGAACCAGTCGTGAAATTCACAACCAAGCAGGATGATCCAAATGTAATAATAAATCTTTGAATAATAAACAATGGAACCAGTCCGTGTAAAACACACACGCAGTGATATTCCAAGAATAATAATAAATGCGGAATAATAAACAATGGAACTAAGTCCCGGTAAAACACATGCATACGAGGATATTCCAATGTAATAACAAAGAATGGAATAACAAAAGAAGATCACCAAGTATAGGGGATTAAGCACAGATACTGAGTTATTCCAATGAATAAATAAGAATGGAATAATATAAGGATTTCACCAAGTATAGGTATGCCGCCAGATACAAGTTATGTATAGGGTATGCCACTTTTACAAAAGTTATTCCAATGTAATAATAATGAATGGAATAATGAAGTTCTCTTCATGAATAAGAAAGAATAACAACCCTTACGGTACAACAAATAATATCCCTTACCGTAAAAGACTTTGGATATCAAAGTAGTGAAGTACTGTAATACTCTTCTTCTTTCTCTCTATAGATTTTTTCTCTATAGCTTCTCTCTATAATTTTCTCTCTGAGTTTTAGTGAATTGTAAGAAAATAATGAAGGAATGAGCTTTATTTATAGGAAAATAGAATGCATAGTAATTAATCCATGAACTATCCATATTGATTTACTTTAACTGATGGTCCATATTTAAATCAAAATCTTTTAAATAAAATATCATATATTCTATTTATATAAAAACATTTTACTATGCAAACACTATGCAACACTATGCAAAGCACTATGCAAAATACTATGCAACACTATGCATAATAAAATATAATATATTCTATTTATGTAATAACTTTAATAAAGTATTCTATTTTATATAAAAAGATGTTTCGCTTTTATTACGTTAATAATACTGAATAAAATAAAACGTCATTATCGCTATAATAATTCATATTATTAATGATAATGGAATCAAACCGAGTGACTTCTCACATAAGCATCAATAATCAATACCGTGTGTGCTACTACGCAACCACACGACATCGCATTTCTTTTGAAAGTAGTATGCATTAACAAGCCAATCATGTTTGATGATAAAGCATATACTTTGTAACAATCTTATTCATTTATTAATAAAAAGTATTAATTTATTAAAGGCTTTTAATTATCTACATGATCTTCGCTTTTATAATATGTGATAAACCCATAGTTTTAAGCAATGCTTTTAGAATAATGATGATGATCATTCTAATGAGATCTAAATTCTTAGAAAGCTTAAAACTAAAATAGTTCCCAATCATTGGATTACTAAATTGGGGATTAGTGAATCCGGATAGATTGGTACATACGTTGTTGCTTTCATGGATGAGGATGATTGATCTCACGATCATTTGTGTGGAGACACTAAAGCAAGTATGTAGGTGCTTATTAGAGAATAAGTTCATCGAACGTGGCTCGCTAAGGAATACCTAATGGAGTTTTATTTTCCGTCAATAGGAATTCTCAGTAGTAATAGTAAAGACAAGTAATCCTTGGACTCGAGATCATCATAAGATCTTGTGTATGATGAGTTATACTTTGACTTATTCCTTAAGACCCTTAGGGTATATCAAAGGTATGCTTGGGTATAATAAGTTGTATATGGAGATAATGTATGATCAATAAAGAATCTACCACTTCTAATAAAAGAAGAGAAATGTCCTATGTGATTCGATAAATGATACCCCAAAGAGTCCTCGGTTAAGCAGTAATGAAATTAGAAAGGAGTTTCTAATTTGCATTATTTGGAGTTCATGCATTTAAGGATCGAAATACATATAATTAAATAAAATAAGACTGACAAGAATTCCACGCCTTATATTTAATTGGGACATCAGTATGGTGGAAGGATTGAATTGTATGCAGAACTATTTACTCAAAGGTTCTTTAATGATTAATGTTGAAATCTATATTATCCGGAAAGTCGTTGATCGCTAGTGAGGCTTATCCCTATTGTAGAATAAATATTATTTAAATAAATTAATTGTTTAATTTATTTATTTAAATAAGATTAGAATTGTTCTAATTGATTTATTCACAATAGGCTTAATATGGAGAACCTAAAGGGTCACACCATAAAAGGAAGAATAATTATTTAAGAAGTTAATGGCATAATCGTAATAATATGTTATGTATATTTAATTTAATCTATGGTGATAGAATAAATTAAATAGTTTAATATTTATTATTTAATATTTTAGAAATATTAAATATAAATTAATAAGAGGAGTCTTATTAATATTATTACAATTATTATTATTTTAATTTCTAAAAGAGTTTAGGAATTAATTTAATATAAGTACTTTCATTTATTCCTAATTGGATTAGGAAGGAAAATTAGTTAAAGGAGTTTAATTAATTATCCCTAATAAGATTAGGGAGCTTAATTAATTAAAAGAATTTAATTAATTAAATAAAACCCAATTCCTTAATTGTTAAGATGGGTTGCCCACATCTATAAATAAGAGAGTCTTTATTATGGGTGGGTATGGGTTGTTGATTTTTTCAACATACGTAATAATTCCAAGTTGTTGAGACACGCTTTTCTATGTAGAGATAGAAAATTAGGGTTAGCCATAACACCCATCTTCTTGAATTTTATTCTTCCTGGTGGATCACCTCAGAGGCCAAACATTTGGGTGGCTAACGTTGATCAAAGGAAGGAACCAAACCCATGGATTCAAGATTGAACGCGAAAAGGATTTGGAGGTGAACTTCATGCGAGGAAGCTTCGATCTTCAAGGTATGATTTTATTCTTTATCTTTTCTTAATTAATAATTGTGCATAAAGGATGATCAAGGTTATATGGTTTGTAAATTTTTAAACTCGATTTTTTACACGCTCAAGACTTTTTATGCAATTTGATTGCGTTATGAATATTATAAACCTAATAAATGTATCGTGAGCCAAACCTTTATGCTAATTATTAATTATTTTAATTTATATATTGATATGTGTTTAGAACAATTTTATTGGGCATAATTTATTGTATAAAATTTATTTAAAAAAAAAAAAAAAAAAAAAAAAATTCTGCCAAAGACTTTTGCAAAACAGGTTGCTTTATTTCTATTGACCGCAGTCAGCAACATGCTCACGGAAATCTAAGCATTATTAAATGGGCCACGTGAATTAAAAAAAAAAAGGTAAAGGATGCACGGTTTTTGAAGCAACAGGGAATATATACATGTTGCTGGATACAATTTAACAAGGTGGTTATATATATAATATAATATCCCACTTAGAAATCAATTTGGCAAGCAGCAGTATTAAAGAGCAAGGAAATCATGCACATAACAATAAAAAAAAAAACGGAAGCAGCAGTATTAAAGGCAAGGAACGGATTACATTAAGTATTACTATTTATATTATATATCTAGTATGGTTATTGTATATAACCTGCTAGTATTATATAATATAATATTTTTAATAATTTTATAATTAAAATAAATAATTTATTTTAATCTTAAAATAAAAAGTTTATTTTAATTTTAAAATAAAAGGATTTATTTTAATTTTAAAATTAAAATTCATGCTAACTAATTAGAGTTGGAATTGGATTCCATGCTAACTAATTGGAGTTGAAATTGGATTTTATTTTTCCTAAAATAAAGGAGTTTATTTGTGAATAGAAAAAAAATCCATCTTTCCTTAAATAAAGGAGTTTATTTAAATATGAAATAAGATTTCATATTATTCAAAATAAAAATGAGTTTATTTGTGAATAGGAAATAATATCAAGTGTTTCCTTTAATAAAAGATTTTTTTTACATGGAATTGGATTCATAATTAATTAAAATAAAAGAGTTTATTTTAATTAAAATTTTTTTTACATGGAATTGGATTCCATAATTAATTAAAATAAAGGAGTTTATTTTGATTAAAGATTTTGATTAAAATAAAATAGTTTATTTTATTCAAAATAGGATAAATTAAAATAAAATAGTTTTATTTTGATTTAAATTTGATTAAAATAAAGGAGTTTATTTTGATTCAAAAATAGATTTTATACTAACTAAATTTGCCCATTAAATGATATCATATATATATATTAAATGTTTATTATTCATGAGATGAATGTTATTTATCGATGCATATATATGATGATGTGTATGATAATAAATGGGATTGATTATGGACTATCGACCAATGCGATTGGATTTTATTTTAGTTGGATGCATTGAATGTATGGGTTTTATTAAATGGGGTCTCACAGACTCGCCTTCTCTAAATTTTTCTTAATGTAAATTCTATCTCCTCCTATGTATTTCCCTCGATCACGATCAAGGTTTCTATTTATTTTAAATAGTTTTGTAATAGAATAGTTAGAATTAATTTTGAAAAATTGGAGATCGAGGACAAGAAGCGCTTGAAGAACCCGCTTTGTAATAGAGCCCTAGGGTTTAAATGTAATAGTTATATTTAAATATTATTTTTGCACCCCTAGAGTTCAATTTTTGGTTCACTTGGTGGCTCTAGTGAACCAAACTAGAATAAAAGTCCATAATCAATCTGGGTAGAATATAGTATTCTATATGTGCATGCTTATACTATATATATATTATATATTATGCAAACATGCTTCGCAGATGTTCATTAATACGACGCGTATTTTATATATATACGTACGTACGCTTAAACAAGATGAGACAAATTAATAACAAACCCCTCAATTTTTATATTAAGTCCTAAGCGCTCAAAGATATTTGGAATATCGAACGTCGCCTTTCAAAGCATGATAAAATTAATAGAGTATTAAATATTTAATATGAGTTTGTTGTGTCACCACAAGGCAAGTATTAAGTATTTAAGATGTTAATTTATCACATTTGATGCTTATAAAGAAAATTGAACAATATTGTTTTCTTCAGGTCACCACAAGGATGATATTTTTCTTTTTGAATATATGGAGTGCTAGGTCTGACTTAACTTGGATAATTTTGATTCGGATGTGCCACCACTGATCAAAATAATCTAAGAGGCAAAATACAAGGAGTTACATAGTTGATGTAATTGACAAAAGTTGTCTACCTATTTATTTATATATAGTTTGTTGTGTCACCACAAGGCTATATACATTTGAAATGGGATCCTTATTCTCACTAGCAAATCTTTAATAAGATTTTGCTTAACTATATAAGTGAGGTAATATAGTTTGAAGAAAATAGTGGGAGATACCAATTTAAAACAAGACCCAATTTATTTTGGTAATTAATAAAAGAATGTATGTTAAAATGTTGTTAATTACAAATTCATTTACGTAATTTTACAATGTCTAAATTACTATCATCTGCAGAAGCATATTAGATGCTAAATTAACTGAATCAATTAAATGGATTGGTTAAGGAATATGAGAATAGTTCATCATGGTCAAAAGCTATCTTATGTCCTTAATACGCCTATCCCCGCAATGGTTGCAGATAATGCCTTGAGGAAGAGATTGCTACTTTTAGAAAGTGGCAAAATGATGCACATTGGCTCAATGCATCATGCTCAGATCCACGAGTAACGAGCTTCAGCCACAAGATGAAACTATGGATGCTCCTACTATATTCCCGCACATCAAGTAGTTGATGGTGAGGAAAGTAGGACCGATAGATATCGAGATATCTAAGGAGCTCTTCCGATCTAGAATGACCAATGACACTATAAGATGATAAAAGTCCTTAACATTATCAATTTGATTGATCAATTAGACAACGAGTTTTGTCAAGGATGGAGAGTTGAGCCAAGATTTGATCTTGCACTCACTCCCAGGACTCCTTTCTCACAATTGTTGTGAATTTTTCATATGAACAAGCTAGATATCGCCCTCATTGATTTGCTTAACATATTAAAAAAGGTTGAGAGTCACTTTCCAACCAAGAAAGATCAAGTCTTCACCGGTAGGGGCCAAAGGATCTTCGAAAAGAAGAACGATTCAAAGAAGGTAAATAGAAAGGCGTAAACAAAGGATAATAAGAACAAAACCGACACGGATAAAGCAAAGGAGTTTGCTTCCACCGCAATAAGCTCAGACAATCGGAAAGAAAGCGTGAGAAGCATCTTGCAGAGGCTAACCAAAGAAGCTTAGTGAAGTTTCTAATTATAATATACGCTTTTTGTTCATGATTGAAATAAATTTTTCTTTAAGTCAAGGTTCTACTTGGATATTAGATATCGACTTTGGTTATCATAAATATAGATTTATGAAGGACCAAGCGGTATAGAAAGTTAAACAAAGATAAGTAATTCTATATATGGAAAATGAAGCAAAGGTTGTCTATGATTAGCTATATGAAACTTATAGTTTGAAGATCGCTTACGAGCAAATCTATTAAGTCAATAAGTTGTTATTGTATTCCAGATTCTTGTTAAAAATATTATTTCCATTTTATTGTTGGACAATAAAATTTTGGTATTATAATTAAGAACAATTGTTGTTCTATTTATAATAATAATGTTTTGTATAGAACTGAAATATTACTTAATAAATTTTGTATACTTGATTTACGTGAAAAATATATTTTGTAAATTGAACAAATTAGTATAAGAAAAGGAGATGATCATTCAAAGAGTTGAATGTGTGTATTTTCTGAAATACAAGTATGAATTATTTGAAAGGTTCAAAGAATTCAGAAGTGAAACAAATTTGCAAAGTATTAAGACTCTTTGATTAGATCAAGGAATAAATACTTGTGCAATAAGTTTCTAGATCATCTCAAATGGTTTTTCTCATAATGGACACCTCATGATACATAATAATTGATTGATGTATCTGAATGAAAAATCGTATCTTGTTGGACATGGAAAGGTCCATAATGATTTTACCGACATTCCAAAGATCCTTCGGGATAATGTCCTAGAAATGGTCGTGATATCTCATTTAAAATGGTAACCTCAAAATCCTACCCCAAGACTCCATAAAAGTTATGGATGGGGAGGATTCTAATCTTAAGTATGTTAAGATAAGGGTTGTCCAACTTATGTGAAAAGGTTTCAAAGGATAAGCTTGGGACAAAATTTGACATGTACATATTTGTGGGACATCCTAAAGTAAGTTTAGGTATATGTTCTATAATTCTACTTAGAAAAAGGTGTTTGTTACTTAAACACGCCGCCTTCTAAGATAAAGGTGTTTATCATTAAAGGGCTAGTGGGAGGATAATAGATCTTGAAGAGTTCAAGAACCACAAAATACTATAAGTCAAATAAGAGGAACTCAGTAGATAGACCTATTGTACCACAACCGAATCAGAACTGAATAAGATCAAGATACCTAGAGGTATGGATTCATCATGATGGATGATGATGATGAGGTACACATCATAGAAGATGATGATCCGAGTTACATACGATGAGGTAAGAGTTCTAGTGTGTACAAAAGGGTCGATTTTGGGAGCGCCGTGACATTCCTAATATTATATGTTGATATACTACGGATAAGGAATGACATACTAATGCTACAATCAAGAATGATAAAGTTGTCTAAACATTCCTCCATGAATGGTTTGGGGAAGAGTATCTTAATTGGGGATAAAATCTATATAGATAGATACAAGAGGATGCTCGACTTAACCCAAGGAACGATATTCATTTGATGCTAAAGTCGTTTAGCATGGCAAACTCCAAGAGATGTCTCATGTTGATGAGCTATGGAGTGTATCTCTTAATAGTCCCCATAGACTCCAAAAGGAGAGGTCGCATGAGTGACAATCATGTATGCAATGAAATGTACGAGACCGATGTTGATCGATCATATATTTCGGAGAAGATCATCAGAAGGCAGTGAAAACATCTTAAAGTTCTTAACCCAAGCACTAAAGATGTGATCATATACATGGTGGGTCTAAATTAAAACTAGAGGGCTTAACAGACTCAAGTTTTTCAGATGCACTCAAGATGATGTAAAAATCCACTTTAAGGTAAAAGTTATCTTGAACAAAAGCAGCAAGTTGAATTGAAAGGTTCCAAACAAAGAAAGAGTTGTTGGTTTAGTGATAAAGACAAAGTAAATAGCTATAAATGAAGCTGCAAGTTGATTGTTTGGATTAAAAGTTTATTATAGAACTAGGAATAGTTCCTAAGTCTCATCTTGGATCTAAACATGTGTTGTGGCACTTTCATTTGATTATAAGAATCATTGAAAGAAGGGAAATCACTATAGAGATGGTGGACTCTCAAGAACAACATTACATATCCATTAACTAAAGCTTATCCAATGCCAGGATAATCGCCACTTTAGAGAAGAAGAGTATAAGATACCATGACGATTGGCTTTTAGTGCAAGTGGGAGATTGAAAGTAGTATGCACACAAGCCAATCATGTTTGATGATAAAGCATATACTTTGTAACAATCTTATTCATTTATTAATAAAAAGTATTAATTTATTAAAGGCTTTTAATTATCTACATGATGCTGTTTTATAATATGTGATAAACCCATAGTTTTAAGCAATGCTTTTAGAATAATGATGATGATCATTCTAATGAGATCTAAATTCTTAGAAAGCTTAAAACTAAAATAGTTCCCAATCATTGGATTACTAAATTGGGGATTAGTGAATCCGGATAGATCGGGTACATACGCTGTTTGCTCATTGGATGAGGATGATTGATCTCATGATCATTTGTGTGGAGACACTAAAGCAAGTATGTAGGTGCTTATTAGAGAATAAGTTCACCGAACATTGGCTCGCTAAGGAATACCTAATGGAGTTTTATTTGCTCGTCAATAGGAATTCTGTAGTAATAGTAAGTACAAGTAATCCTTGGACTTGAGATCATCATAGTATCTTGTGTGTATGATGAGTTATACTTTGACTTATTCCTTAAGACCCTTAGGGTATATCAAAGGGTATGCTTGGGTATAATAAGTTGTACATGGAGATAATGTATGATCAATAAAGAATCTACCACTTCTAATAAAAGAAGAGAAATGTCCTATGTGATTCGATAAATGATACCCAAAGAGTCCTCGGTTAAAGCGTAATGAAATTAGAAAGGAGTTTCTAATTTGCATTATTCGAGTTGTGCATTTAAGGATCGAAATACATATAATTAAATAAAATAAGACTTGACAAAGAATTCCATGTCTTATATTTAATTGGGACATCAGATGGTGGAAGGATTGAATCAGACTAAGAACTATTTACTCAAAGGTTCTTTAATGATTAATGTTGAAATCTATATTATCCGGAAAGTCGCTGATCGCTAGGGAGGCTTATCCCTATTGTAGAATAAATATTATTTAAATAAATTAATTGTTTAATTTATTTATTTAAATAAGATTAGAATTGTTCTAATTGATTTATTCACAACCGCTTAATATGGAGAACCTAAAGGGTCACACCATAAAAGGAAGAATAATTATTTAAGAAGTTAATGGCATAATCGTAATAATATGTTATGTATATTTAATTTAATCTATGGTGATAGAATAAATTAAATAGCTTAATATTTATTATTTAATATTTTAGAAATATTAAATATAAATTAATAAGAGGAGTCTTATTAATATTATTACAATTATTATTATTTTAATTTCTAAAAGAGTTTAGGAATTAATTTAATATAAGTATTCTCATTTATTCCTAATTGGATTAGGAAGGAAAATTAGTTAAAGGAGTTTAATTAATTATCCCTAATAAGATTAGGGAGCTTAATTAATTAAAAGAATTTAATTAATTAAATAAAACCCAATTCCTTAATTGTTAAGATGGGTTGCCCACATCTATAAATAAGAGGAGTCTTATTATGGGTGGGTATGGGTTGTTGATTTCAACAACATACGTAATAATTCCAAGTTGTTGGGAGTACACCTTTTCTCTGAGATAGAAAATTAGGGTTAGCCATAACACCCATCTTCTTGAATTTTATTCTTCCTCGTGGATCACCTCAGAGGCCAAACATTTGGGTGGCTAACGTTGATCAAAGGAAGGAACCAAACCCGGTGGATTCAAGATTGAACGCGAAAGGATTTTGAGGTGAACTTGCACTCGAGGAAGCTCGATCTTCAAGGGTATGATTTTATTCTTTATCTTTTCGTTTAATTAATAATTGTGCATAAAGGATGATCCCGGGTTATATGGTTTGTAAAATTTTAAACTCGATTTTTACCACGCTCCGCACTTTTTTATGCAATTTGATTGCGTTATGAATATTACAAACCTAACACTTTTTTTACTAGAAAGTAGTTCAACAAAGATCAACAGTAAAACTTCCGCCGTTATTTCAATAAAATATTTTTTTTCGCTTTTCTCAATCCGACAATAATTTCATTATATGGGTCCACCAATGATTGATTAGCATACGAATATTCCCTCGCTAAACCGAATATTTCCCGACCAATCGAATATAATATAACCACTTGCATACTTTGCAAAATTTATAAATACTACCCACAACTATAATATTATCTCAAATTCACACCATAACATTAAAATTATTTCGACAAAATTTAAATCTTTATTGATAAAACTGGGGTCTCACAATCTCCCCTCCTTATGGAATTTTTGCCTCAAATTAGGGTACGTGCACTGTATGATAAGAGGTGAGGATACCTTGAATACCTTTATCGTTGAAAACATTAAATTCATCTTTGCAATCCGCCAAAATATATCATTAACAATTCATCTTTGCACTACTACCAAGCCAAAGATATATACAATCATAAAACCAATAATGTTGAGACTCAACTTAATAAGATCACGACCACGAATTATCCATGCACTACGGGCCAAGGATAATTGTGTTTTCATTAAGATCACGCACCACAAATTATCCATGCACTACATGCCAAAGATAATCGTGTATTCATTAAGATTATCACGACCACAATTATCCATGCACACACGTACAAAGATAATCGTGTATTCATTAGATATCGCATCACCACAATTATCCATGCACCACGTACAAAGATAATCGTATTCATTAAGATCACGACCACAATTATCCATGCACTACGTGCCAAAGATAATTGTAGTATTCATTAAGATATACGACCACAAATTATCTATGCACTACTACCAAAGATAATCGTGTTTTCAATTACAGTTATGATTAAACCGAACAATTCTCGGTCATAATCATACCAAGTCCATCTACGCACTACGAAGCCACGAGATAACTTTCAACATAATATAAGCATGAGTATAATGATATAAAGAATCAATCAAATGAGATAAAGGATAAATATTAAACATTTATAATTTATCCCGGATTCAAGAATATCCCCATGTTATCAATCACTTAATAATCTCATAATCTAATATCATTAATATTATAACAATATTTTAATCACTTCTTAAATTTATAAATAATTTATCTCAATTGTTTACGCTTTACCATATAATGCATTTAATCATTCAAAATGCCATACTCATAAGATATCATCACCAATTATCAAATCCCTAAAAAAAATATGCATATACTCTATATAGGATTCTCTAGCCATAAAATCCTATTTTCAACTTTGTTACTTCATATAACATATTTAACTCATATGTTCGTAACTAAACTATTTTCATGAAAAATATTAAATCAGCCCCAAAAATATTTCTTTTCTGGGATTTAGCATAATATAGTCCCATAATGAAAATATATTTTTCTCGAAATTTTTAAAATTCATTTACTATTTTTCAAAAATCAATTTCTAATTAATTCCTTAAGAAATTAGCTACATCAAGTTTAACTCCAAAAATTCCCAAACCTTGGCAGGACCTTACACATGTTAATGTGAGCTTCCAGTTTAAATTTCATGGTCATCTGAGTTATAGAACTCCGGTTATAGCATTTTAAATCGGAAAAACCTAAATATTGAAATAGTCATAACTTGCTCATTTTAAGTCGTAATGAGCTCATTTTTGGACAGGAGGTAATTTATACCATATACCTTCATGTCCCAAAAGGACAGAATTTTTCTCATAATTTAAGTGGCCGAAACAGCCCTCTAAAATCATGGCAAAGCAGCTTTTTGGGTTTTGCAGCTTTGCACTCCTTTGCTAAAATCAGTCCACACAAAAATATACAACACCTTTTTCAGTAATTCCACTTGGATTAGTTAGGTAACTCATAGATCTAACTCTAGGACTTGACCACACTCAAAAATTCAAAATATAATAGGAGATATGGTCAATTGAATTTCATGTTACGCTTTTCACCAAAATCGATTTTCAACTCTTTGTGATTTCTAAGAAACTTTCATGTTTTCACATAATAACCAACATAACTCATCATAACACTTACTAATACTTCATTTACCCATGATTTTCATTAGTCCAATGCTTTTATTATGACTTTCATCATAATCCTCGTAAAATGATCCTTTTAGTTGAAGAAATATTTGAGGGTTTAAGAAATGAGTTTTTTCAGATGGGGTCAATACAAAATTCGATTTCACGCCTAGGGTAGGCTAGGAAGTCTTCAAGAATACGCCAAGAAATTTATTAATGATAGAAATATCATTCAAAAATCATATTTCTCGTCCAAGACTTGGATAAGACGTCACATTAATACCAATCGTGACTTCTATCCCTTAACCTGGATAAGACCTCACAATGATACCTATCAACTTGCCATCTTCAGTCACGACGTCGCCTACAGAAAGTCTGGCTTTGGTGCATTCCACACAAGGAAGTCAACAACGAAAGGATCGGGGCTCTTTACTTATGGCTTGATATAACAATAATTGACTTTAATGGTTTGGTTACTTGAATTCGCACAACAGGTTGGTTATGAATATAAAAGCTAACAACCTTACGAAAAGCATGATGATTAGTTAACCAATTGATTCCTAAAATCACATCAAAGGCCAGTATTTTAAAAAAAAAATAAGATCGACAAGTAACTTGAAAGTGTTTATTTGAATCAAACAAGATTTAAAAATAGTAGAGGTAACAAAGGCTCCTACTAACGAAGTTTTAAACAATAAGTCAAAGTCTAACTTCACCGGAGTCAAATTTAAATGTTAAACACAACTAGGTGAAATAAAAGAGTGGGTAGAACTGGTATCTAACACGGTATAGACTTCGCAAGAGCTTATGATTAACTTACCCGTGATAATTTTATTCGGGTTCCTCGTCACGAGAGAAAAAACGCTCTCTTAAACTACGTGCTTTGGTTTGTCAGGGATGACCTTTGGTGCCTCCACCCTAGTTGAATTTGTCTTGATGAAACGCACAAAATCGAGCTAAATGACCTCTCTTCCACAATTATAACATGCTTTAGACGGCATGGCGCAGTCGGATCGATGTGTCCCTCTCCTCCGCATTTGAAGCATATGACAGTGGTCGGTTCTCCTTCCTTAACAACGGGTCTTTGGTCTTTGACGTCTTTCCATCATTGTTGAATTTCTCTTCTTGAAATTTCCATTCCTATTATCTTGGCCATGGTTACCAATAAAATGATAATTTCCCCACAATGGTTATCGTTGTTCCGATGGATGGGCCGCCACTTACTGCACGATTATTATTGTGTTGTTGGTCGTTACCTTTTGGTTCTCTGACTCATTATCGCGCTCCAATAACTGAGCCCTATTCACAATATCTAAATACAAACAAAGTTTATGAGAAATTAGGTATTGACGTATATCGGGTTTCAAACCTCTTAAAAACATTCGCGTCATTCACTCCTCATTATCGACCAAATGGGATGCAAACCGAGATAATAACTAAGCAAACTTAGCCTCTCATCGTGACACTGGCCATATTATTTTGCTCCACTTGATAAACTCTACCTCCTTCATGTGATGAATACTTTCGGGAAAGTACTTGTCGTTGAACAACTCTTCGAACTTCTCCCAAGACATCTTGAGTATGTCATCTGGGTACATTTTATGATTCCCACCAAAGAATCGCCTTCTTCACGCAATAACATAAAGGTGGCAATGGAACCTTTTGCTCCTCCGAGCATCCCAAGACATCAAATATCTTGGTGATCTGCTTTTAACCACGCTCTCGCCTTTAAGTGGTTACGGCTTTCCCAAAAACTCCGGTGGTCCCAGCTTGAATCGCTTATGCGGTGACCCAATCGTGGGTTGCCATTATTTTCACCGCTTTATGAATGAGAGCCGCGCTTCATTCGATGTTGCATGAATTCTAAAACTCCTAAACGCACTGTCGTTTCATCATTTGATCGGTGTTGTTGTTTATGGGAGGATTATCGCCATCCCATCGCACATTATCCTCGATTATTGATCCGTGGAGACTCAAACGGCCTCCGTGCTTCATTGCTTATCTCAACATTTTGGATGCCATTTTCAAACACCGCCACAAAACAAGGGTTAATTAACATGTCACATATTATCCCTATACACCGATCGACCAATTAAATACCAAATAAACTTAGGTAGGTCATACTAGCGAAGGAATTTCCGTCTCTCCCTCCTAGTTCTTATCTCATATCTTAGCCAGGATCATATCCCTAAGCTCGATACCAAATAGCGCCCCCAAAATTAGGTATATCGCCACCCATCTTGGGTCGCCACTTACATGGTACATAAATTCAAATACAACTTACTAACATAACATTCGTGTATTATACGACATAAACTGTGAGTTTGAATACAAATATTGACTACTAGATATCATACAAACTCAAAAGGAGTCCTCATTACAACTATTATCACACTATTTCACGTAATAGTGAGGACTACTAATGCTATCCTCGGACCATTACTCCGTTCCCCGACTCGTCCGCCCCTATGTTCTCATTTCCGAAGAGAACAGTGAAAGAAAGGGTGAGCTCAACTAGCCCAAAGAAGAAATATTATGACTACGATAATGCGTAATAAATTATCATTAGCCTTCAACAATGTTAAACCGATAAAATACAATAGACAACCGGTTTAATCATAATGAATATGCAATCCATTAAAAGAGTCAAGTAGAAAATAAAGTCTACTATCTTTTAGGTTTTAAAAGGTTTTCATAAATTTTTATCACTAAGACTCGGTTTAATGAATAAACCACAATATCTAATCATCCTCGCACTACTGGCCAAGGATTTTCATCAAATTATCAATGGTCATGACTATACTTAATCACCCCCGGTCATAATCATACCAAAACTATCCATCATCGCATTATGTGCCACCGAGGACTTTTATCACATCATTTATAACAAGCCATGATTATACCGAATGATCCCTGGTCATAATCATACTAAGTTCATCTATACACGTAAGCCATAATATAACATGAGGATGATGATAATGACATAATAATTCAATAAAACAAATTCAAGAATTAATTTGTCCAGGAATTAGTAACGTCCAAATTGTCAACACGATCATTGCTTTTTGTAGAGTAAAATTCAAGAATAATCGGAAGAATATTTTCATGAAAAGATATGGATGAAACGCAAATATCAAAGATATTCTACTAATTTCATGGAGTATGAAGTCAAAGTTTTAACCAACTGGGTATAATAAAGAATGGAATAACAAAAGAAATCACCATGCATGCGGTATCAGCGCATGAAAGTTATTCCAATAGAATAATAATAATCTAAACCAAAGTCGTGAAATTCACAATCGCATGCAGGATGATCCAATGTAATAATAAATCTTTGAATAATAAACAATGGAACCGTGTCGGTGTAAAACACACGCATGTGATATTCCAAATGTAATAATAAATGCGGAATAATAAACAATGGAACCAGTCCTGTAAAACACACGCATGTGATATTCCAATGAATAACAAAGAATGGAATAACAAAAGAAGATCACCAAGTATAGGGGATTCACAGATACAAAAGTTATTCCAACAGTAATAAATAAGAATGGAATAATATAAGGATTTCACCAAGTATAGGTATCTGGCGATACAAAAGTTATGTATAGGGTATGCCACTTTTTATAAGTTATTCCAAGGAATGAGCTTCTATTTCACCAGAATGAGCTTCTATTTATAGGAAAATAGAATGTATAGTAATTAATCCATGAACGGTCCAGATTGATTTACTTTAACTCGACTATCCATATTTAAAGCAAAATCTTTTAAATAAAATATCATATATTCTATTTATATAAAAACATTTTACTATACAAACACTACGCAACACTACGCAAAACACTATACGCAACACTATGCATAATAAAATGTAATATATTCTATTTATGTAATAACTTTAATAAAGTATTCGCTTTTATATAAAAGATGTTTCGCTTTTATTACGTTAATAATACGAATAAAACAAAACGTCATTATCGCTATAATAATTCATATTATTAATCGACAATAATGGAATCAAACCGAGTGACTTCTCACATAAGCATCAATAATCAATACCCTGTGCTACTATGCAACCACACGACATCGTACTTTTTACTACCGAGTAGTTCAACAAGATCAACCAGTAAAACTTCCGTCGTTATTTCAATAAAATATTTTTATCGCTTTTTCTCAATCCGGCTAACAATTTCATTGTAGGGTCCACCAATGATTGAGCAGTTGCATTTAATATTCCCCGCTAAACCGAATATTCCCCACCAATCGAATATAATATAACCACTGTGCATACTTTGCAAAATTTATAAATACTACCCACAACTATAATATTATCTCAAATTCACACCATAACATTAAAAATTATTTCGACAAAATTTAAATCTTTATTGATAAAATCTGGGGTCTCACAGGGTTATTAATATTATAATTTGCAATATTAACGATGTCTAGAAGTTCTGCCAAGGAGAGGTTTGGTCACCTAATCAAGGCAATAGGAGAAATCCTTATCGAAATCCCTCTTCTTGGAAACGACCTGGTCGATTAATATTGTGAATTATAATAATGATGATAAATGTTGTTAAAAATATTGAGGGGATTTTTATGAAGTTATTGTTGTATTTGTGGACCCCACATTTATCCATTTTTCAAAATAATCGGTAAAAAATTATTCAGTATATTTTTATATAATAAGAGTGGGGCACATGTGGGGGACACATGTGGGGCCCACGTGTGTATATTGGAAACTGAAAAGGCTAGGATTCATGTAAAAGAAAGAAGAAAAAAAGACGGAGTGCATTATAAGTAATATATATATATATATATATATATATATATATATACATTTATATAATGACTTTTTTTCATTAAAAGTTGTCGAGGAAGGAATATCATTATGTTATATAATATGTATGTTATATGATCCGAATTGGTGGGGGGGGGGGGAATTGGTTGAAGGAGTAATATTTCATTATTATATATATATATATATATATATATAAGTTGAAAAGTTGGCAGAAGGAACTAAAAAGAGTTCACGAAGTTTTCACCCGTGATTTTTTTTGTGCATATGTTATTTATATAATATATATATATATATATTATATTTTATTTAAAATATTTTATTGCATAGTATCCTTTCCATTCTCCTATAAATAGAAGCTCATTCCTTCATTATTTCTTACGAATTCACTGAAACTCCAGAGAGAGAAAATTATAGAGAGAAAGAAGAAGAGAAGTCTGCTACCTCTCTTTTCCTATATCCAGTTTCTTCTCAGGTAAGGGGTATTATTTCTTTCTTTTCGTCTTCATGAAGAGAACTTCTGTTATTCCATTCTTTATTATTATGTTAGAATAACCTGTCTATGCGAAGTACCGCATACATGGTGAAATTCTTCTGTTATTCCATTCTTTATTATTCATTGGAATATCTGTGCTCACAGTATATTATTACGGACTGGTTCCAGTTTTTATTATTCTCGTTGAATATCCTCGTCTGCATGCTTTTCTGCCGGACCGGTTCTGCATTTTTATTATTCTCGCTGAATATCCGTCTGCGGCGTTTTACGCCGGACCTGATTCCGTTATTTATTATTCTATTGGAATAACCTGCATGGGCATTATATCGCAGGCCTGGTGATTTCTTTCGTGTTCATAACGTTTTTCATATATCCATGTTACGTAAATATGTGAAAGACCCGAACCACATTATTGAGTTAGAACCAGACGAAATAGCAGAAGATTTAACGTATGAAGAGGTTCCTGTTCAAATCTTAGATAAGAAAGAACATATTCTATGCTCCAAGGTTATACCTCAAGTCAAAGTTTTGTGGAGAAACCACGATGTTGAAGAAATGACCTGGGAGTTAGAATCTGAAATGAAATCAAGGTATCCTTACCTCTTCGACATACCAGGCACGTACCCTAATTTTGAGGGCAAAATTTCTTAAGAAGGGGAGGTTGTAAGACCCCAACTCTAATGAATAAAGATGATTTTTCTATAAATATCATTTTTGAATATTATGGAATGAATTTGATATAATGTTACAGTTATGGATAATATTTATAAATTTTTTAAAGTACACAAGTTGTTATATAATATTCGATTGGTCGGGGAATATTCGTTTTATCAGGAAATATTCGTACGACGGCACAATCATTAGTGGACCCCACAACGAAATTATTGTCGGATTGAGAAAACGATAAAAATATCTTTTTATGAAAATAACGGCGGAAGTTTTACAGCTTAAAACCGTTAAACTACTCGGTAGTAAAGATAAAGAATATGCGTGGTTGCATAAGAGTTACACACGATATTGATTATCGATGCTTACGTGAAAAGTCACTCGCTTTTGTTTAATTATTGCTACTGATGAATTGTTGCGATAAGATCTCACGTTATTTGATTCAATTATTATCGATATTTTAGATATTATTAAATCAATAATTGAAATGACAGAGTTATTAATATTATAATTTGTAATATTAACGATGTCTAGAAGTTCTGCCAAGGAGAAGTTTAGTCACCTAATGTTAATGCGCCAATAAGGAGAAATCCATATCGAAATCCCCCTTTCCGGGAACGACTGGTCGATTAATATTGTGAATTATAATAATGATAATAAATGTTGTTAAAAATATTGAGGGGATTTTTATGAAGTTTTTGTTGTATTTATGGATCCCCCATTTATCCATTTTTCAAAATAATCGGTAGAAAATTATTCAGTATATTTTTATATAATAAGAGTGGGGCCACATGTGGGGCCCACGTGTGTATATTGGAAACTGAAAAGGTTGGGATTCATGTAAAGAAAGAAGAAAAAAGGTCGGAGTGCATTATAAGTAATATATATATATATATATATATATATATATATATGATATAATGACTTTTGTTGCAAAAGTTGTCAAGAAGGAATATCATTATGTTATATAATATGTATGTTATATGATCTGAATGGGTGGGTGTTGGTTGATTTCACAATCAAAGCAAACGTGCAAGTATACACGGTCAACAAGTAGTAGAGTGATAAGGTAGAGTGTCGATCCCACAGAGAATTCTAATTAATAAATTCCAACTACTAGCACTATATCAATTCAATTTTATTTAAACAACCATAAATTCTGATTTTTCGAATTAAGAAAATTAAATTAAACAATTACAAGAAATTAAACTAAAAGAAAGCAAATAGACAAAACTAAAATTTGTTTGAATTCAGATAAATAAGGGTTAAGACTTCAATATCCCCAATTATGAACTATAAATCAATTATCCAATTATCCCAATTATTATGCCTACTGAATTGTTAACAAGAATTCTCAATTGCCAAAAGTCCTTTTCCAAGTGATCAATTGCCTTCAATTTAATCCAGATTAATCTTGTTATATTCCTATACAAAACAATTGAATTAAACTCTTTTCAATCCCAATTCCTTATGTGTTACATGCGGTGAACAGATATTTTCATTCAATTCACAAACCTAATTATTCACTTTGCAAATAACTAAGTCACATGTCACCATGCCCAGTTCTAACCCTAGAATTCCTCTTTCAATTCCTTCTAGAGTAACAAGGTAATTATTGGCCAGATAATTAATCAATAAATACAAAGCAAGATGAACAATTCACTTCAACATAAATAATTGGAATAAATCAAATAATTAATTCATAATCATAAAAAGATCAATTGGAATCTTAATTAAAGAAATTAGTTCATAACGGAAATTGAAACCAACAATATTTGAAAAATCTTCCTTAACGAATTACACAAATTAAAAGAATAAAGAAGAAGAAGAACTCTAAGTCAAAATCTTCAAATTCTCCTCTTGCTCCTTGATCAACCCCCAATTGTGTAGATTAGTCCCCTACTTTAATAGAAATAATCTTTATATACTTTACTTGTCCAACCACAATCCAATTCCAACTCAATTTTGTCACATAACCACCTCTTTAAAGCCTTTAATGCAAGTCAACATCCAGTCAAACACGCCTGCATGGTCAACCAAAATCCCGTCTCAGCACCCCAACGCTAGGGTTCAGAAAATGACTATTATGCCCTTTTCAGCTCAAATGCCCCCAAGTGTTCCTACAGTTCACAAATCTGCAATATCACAACTAAACACAGTAAAACGAATCTAAATACTTTGAGAATACAATAAATTAAGCCCAAATATATCCAACTCATGGGTATATTACCCAATCATCAAATACCCCCAAACTTAAATCATTGCTTGTCCTCAAGCAACAAAACACAAAACAACAAGAAATACTAACTATCATGCAAATGCAAACTATCTAAGTATTCTTAATTCCAGCAATCGAATAGCACACATATAATCATAGGCCTCAGAAAAATCACATAAACATGCTAATACATCAAGTTAAAACAGATCAATAATACCCCAACAATCAACAAATCTAAATCTGTTATCACTGATATCGTGAGTGTGTGTTCAACAACCATGCTAACCAATGAATAGCAAAATGTGAAAGATAATAAATTTCTTAATAGGCATCATACAGTTTCAACTCGAGAACTCATCAAATAAACTTGATTCAACTGAAATTAAATAATCACCAAAGTCCAGGGGTCAAAATGGAATACTTATGCTTGTTTTTGTTATGCGGGGGCTTTTTGCACTTTTCCCGCTTTATTATATATATATTTTTTTCTCATGACCATGCATTGTCTTATTCCCTTAGGCTTTTCAGTGTTACCTTAACGAGCTTTCGACCAATGACTTCCAAGCCATTAAGACCTTAGGGCGCTAGGTGTAGAGACAATCCCCTCGGGCTTACTTACTCAAGTAACAAAGGCCACAAAACTAGACAAGCACGCCACGGTTTTATTTTCAAAGCTTATATACTCCAAATATTTTTCCCCCAAACTTGAGTTTATATCTAAATTCAGTCTTCACTAGCTATTTAAATTATTCCTTCATTTCACTAGCATTCATTCTTTAGAACTCTATTATCTATCCATTTAAACTATCATAGCCAACATGGTCATTTTTCAAAACGTGTTATCCTTATAATATCAGTGTCAAACAGATGAAGATTTAAATCATATCACTAGCTTAACAATCCTTACTAGCCTTGTTCATGCAATTTTAATTTCATCATTGGCCCCAAACATACGTACTATCAAAGGCTGGAATTAACATGCAATCCTAAATGCAACATTTAACAAACAATAACAATTCAAAGCATCCACAAGCTATTAACAATAACAACCTACTAATGTAAATAAAAATAAACTACCCCCAAACTTATCTAGAGCAATGTCCTAATGCGAAAAATACAGCAAAAATAAAACAAAGGACTTCCTTGACAAGCTTAAGCCTCGGGTGGAGCATCTTCATCCTCGCTCATCTCTAGATCAGAAGGGGGAAACACCGACAGAATTGGAGCAGTAGGGAACTGACTGAGATTAACGCCCAGGAACAGTTGAGCGTTCATGGCATTTTAGGCTGCAAACTGGTCGACCAAGTACTTATAAATCACATCTTGACGTTCAGACAGGCGGACATTTTGGGACTCCAGATTGTAAAACCAACCATTAATTTCTTGTTGGACCGCTTCCGGAACCACACCATGATGAGCTATTGAGGAAGGGCCATAAGTAAGTGGAGCCTGAGGTGGTGGAGCTTGAGAAGCTTCAACTTGGGGAATTATGAAATCCAATCCCCTAGGGTGGTTTGCTCCACCTGTCCACACTTTATACCTGCTTATCAACTTATGGTCCAAAACTGGCATAGGCGTTTGAATCATCTCATCGAATTTCCATTTTACCCCAAACTTAGCACACAACACGCAGATAAGAGACGGATGGGGTAACCCTCATGTGGTCCCTCCTCGTGATGCTCTGAGAATAGACTGTTGGATAAGGTGGCCAACATCTATCTTTAATCATTGAATGATGGAATACAGCAGAACAGCCCTCTCTTTGGTGACATGGCTCATATGTGTGCATGGCATGAGTTTAGCGCAAATGAAAGCATACCACGCCTTTCCATATAGACTGAGGTTAGAGAGTTGAAAGGTCATGTTGCCACATTCATGCAATGTCCATGTGGTGCCCGGTTGACAAAGCTCGCGAATTATCTTCTCATAGTCTGGCCCATCACTCACAAGTCTAGCATACTCATCGTTCAGTCCCTCTAATGGTTGTTGATAGCACCCGTTTATGTCCTCTTCGCCAATCTCAATAGTTTTGCCCCTCACAAACACCCCATAGTGGCAGTGCTCGGGCACGTTGGCGTAGAACTCTTTTACAACTGCAATTACGGCTGGATCGGGCTGCTTGATGAGTGTGAACCAATTTCACTCGGCTATCATGATTGCTATGTCCCCGTCTTTGGATTGATCGGGCCGTAAACCTCGTTCGGGGATGAGAGATCGTGTAGCCATCTTGTTGTAGCGTTCTTGTGCCTCAGCGGAGACAAACCGTCGATTATCAAATTTATGGAGTCTGCAAGACTTAACCTTGGCCGATTGTCATTGAAGCCATGTAGAAAATTCTGCAATAAATCGCATTCACATGGATTAGATTAAAACAAGATGCAAATATGGATATATATGTCCAGAACACTACCCCAAACTTCTAAATGACTGTACGTTGTGTGTTATGATTGGGGATTTTGGCAATACATAGTCTCCAGGGAGTGCAAAATTGATCAAGCAGACCTATGGTGCTTTCAAATTCACTAGTGGCAAAAACACCCCACATGTGGCTCAAAAGGTGTATCATGTATAGTACTATTATCCCAAGTATGCATCAACATAATATAGCTTCTCCATAATAGTGATATAGATGTTTAGCCGATGATCCATGGTTTTAGGACGTCAAAACAGTAAGTAATTTCAGTGTGGGAATGATATTGTCTGAATTAGACAAACAATCTTGGGTTAGACAATATATCAAACACCTTGTGGGCAATTCATATATTACTTTGAATCACAACTAATTTCCTATCAATTCAAATCCCTTGTGTGACATCACACATATGTATGATATCTCATCTAAAAGTTGTGCACAAACAAACGTGATTCACACACATGCAATACGAGAGAATTAAAATCAAGAAGGGTGAAAGATGACACCATAGATGTATTGAGTGAAAATCAAGATGTAACTTCCCTTACCCATCTCCTACGTATGCAAGAAAGAAAAAATGACAATTAATCAAAGAAATTAGAGTGCATACCTTAAAGATTATTGGAGAAAACAAAATCAAGCAGGATAAACTTCAAGTCCCAGCGATAAAAGTGATGAGAAACCTTTTAAATCATAAAAGATAGTAGATTTTATTCTCTACTTGACTCTTTTAATGGGTTGCTTATTCCGCTGCAGTTAATTTTGATATCTATTGTATTTTATCAGTTTAACATTGTTAAAGACTAATGATAATTTATTCTGCATTATCTTAGTCATAATATTTCTTACTGGGCTAGTTGAGCTCACTCTTTCTTTCACAGTTCTCTTTAGGAAATGAGAATGAGAGCGAAATGGACTAGTCGGGGAATGGAGTGACGGTCCAGATGATAGTATTAGTAGTCCTCACTATTCTGTTAGATAGTGTGACAATTAATGTAATGAGGACTTTATTGAGTGTGGATATATTCTAGATGACAATATTCTTATTAAAACTCTTATATTATGTTTTGTCGTATCTTACACAATTATTGTATTATAAGGTTGTATTAAATTTTGTACCATGTATTTGGCGACTCAAGATGGGTGATGTATACCTATTTTGGGGGCGTCACAAAAAAGAAATATATTTTTCAGGTGAATAGTACCCCGTGAATAGTACTTCGGGAATAGTACCCCGTGAATAGTACCCCGACACGAAAAATATCCCGAATACCCGAGTGAATGATACTAGAGTGAATAGTAATTGGGTGAATAGTAACCTGTGAATAGTAACTCGTGAATAGTACTCCGGCACGAGAAGTGCCCCGAATACCCGAGTGAATAATACTAGAGTGAATAGTAATCGGGTAAATAGTAACCCATGAATAGTAATTCATAAAAGAAAAATACCAAAGAAAATGATATTCCATGACAAGTACAAAAGAAATGATATCTCATATGAGTATAATAGAATATCTGAAGCTCGAAATGGATTTTCACCGTAAATGCGGTAATCCACGTAGATGGATCATTTCCACAATTTAATAAAGAATGAATATGAAGGATCATTCACCATGCATGCAGTAGTCCACACGCATAAGTTATTCCAATGAATAATAAAGAATGGAATAACAAAAGAATTCACCGTGCACGCGATAATCGCATGCACAAGTTATTCCAACATAATAATAAAGAATAGAATGTGTCACGCGTAATCCGCATGCATGTGATATTCAAATGTAATAATAAAGAATGGAATAACAACAGAATTCACCGTGCACGCGATAGATCGCATGCATGGAGTTATTCCAATAAAATAATAAAGAATGGAATAATGGAAGAATTTCACCATGTATGCGAGACTTGGCATGATGTGTTATTCCAACATAATAATAAAGAATGGAATAACAACCCTTACGAGTATTGAAAGAAAATAACTCTCTTCATGAAAATGAAAGAATAATGCCACTTACTTACAACGGTTGAACGAAAATAATATTCCTTATGAATATTAAACAGAAATAATATTCCTTACGAATATTAAACGAATATAATGAATACTGAATGATAATAATATTCATAAGAATACGAAAAATAAAATCTCTTCAGAATATAAAAAAATAATAACCCTTACCTCGTAAGAAGACCGGATATCGGAGTAGTGAAGTAGTTAGACTACTCACTCTTCTTCTATCTCTATAGCTTCTCTCTATATAGATTCTCTCGCTATAATTGCTCTTGTGAGTCTTAGTGAATTGGTGAGAATGAAGGAAGAATGAGCTTCTATTTATAGAAAAATATAGTTTTGATAATTGCACATTTTGGGGCTCAAAATATTACAGTATAATACCTTCCTCTTTTTCTTTTTCTTTTTTAATTTAGTCCTACAAGTATTATCAAACTTGCACCACCTCCCCTAATAGTAAATCATGTGAATCAATAGTAAATCATGTGACTCAATAGTTCTAATCATGTGAAAAAACAATTACAGTATAGTACCTCCATCTATACCTCCATTTTTAACTTAGTCATGCAAGTATTATCAATCTTGCACCAACTCCCCTAATAGTAAATCATGTGAATCAATAGTACACACATGTGATCACATAGTTATAAGCATGTGAATTAATAGCAATTAATTGCTCATTTATCCGATTAATTACCCGATTGGTCAATATAACATCCAGACATCAATTATTATCGAAATAAATGTCAATTTCCACTAACACTAATAATTCTCACACAATGGAACTATCAATTTCATCTTTAATTAACACAAACTTATTTATCATTAATATTATAACTCACAATATTTAACAATCAGGTCGTTCCCAGGAAAGAAGAGGCTTTTCGATAAGGATTTCTCATTATTGGTGCGCAATTAGGTGACCAAACCTCTCCTTGACAGAACTTTTAGACATTGTCAATATTGCAAATAATAATATGAATAACTTTGCCATCTCAATTATTGATTTAATAATATATATTATGCGAGATATGTTATCGTGACAATAATTGAATCAATAATATATGAGAGATATGATGCAAAAGAATTCTCGTGAAGCAATAATTGAGTATAACCGAGTGACTTCTCACGTAAGCATAAATAATAAATACCGTGTAGGCTACTATGCAACCACGCCAGACATCGTATTTTTTTACTAATGGGTAGTTCAACAGTTTTAATAAAGAACACTTTCGTTGTTAATTTTATAAAATGATAATTCGCCATTTTCTTACTACGACAATACTTCCGTGTGGGGTCCATTAACGATCGTCTAGTCGTACGAGATATTCCCCAACAAAATGAATATTCTCCGACCAAACGAATATTTTATAACAACGTGCTTACTTTGCAAAAATTTTTACATATCACCCTTAACTTTAACCTTTTATCAATTTAACCATTTACGAAATAAAATAATAATTATAAGAAAATTGAATACTTTTATTTCATAAAATTTGGGGTCTCACAAGAAGAATTTCACCATGATGCAGATTGCTTGATGTAGATAAAAGTTATTCCAACATAATAATAAAGAATGGAATAATAGAAAAATTTCACCATGTATGCGTGATTGGTGATAGACAAAGTTATTCCAACATAATAATAAAGAATGGAATAACTGAAGCTCTCTTCATAAATACGAAAGAAATAATACCCCTTACCTCAAAAGAAGACTAGATACTAGAATAGTGAGGTAGTAGACTTTTCTTCTTCTTTCTCTCTATAATTTCTCTCTATAATAATTGCTCTATAGCTTTAGTGAATTGGTGAGAAATGAAGAAAGAATTAGCTTCTATTTATAGGAAAATATAGTTTCGATAATTTCACGTTTTGGGGCTCGAAATATTATAGTATAATACCTTCCTCTTTTTCTTCATTTTTAATTTAGTCCTGCAAGTATTATCAAATTTGCACCACCTCCCCTAATAGTAAATAATGTGAATCAATAGTTCAATCATGTGAATCAATAGTTATAATCATGTGAAAATACGAATTACAGTATAGTACCTTTAACTATACCTCCATTTTTAACTTAGTTATGAAAATATTATCAATCTTGCATCACCTCCCCTAATAGTACAAGAATGTGAATCAATAGTACACACATATGAACAAATAGTTATAATCATATGAATTAATAGCAATTAATTGCTCATTTATCCGGTTAAATACCAGATTGGTCAATATAACCTCCAGACATCAATTATTATCGAAATAAATGTCGATTTTCACTAACACTAATAATTCTAACACAATGGAACTATCAATTTCCTCTTTAATCAACACGAACTTATTCATCATTAATATTGTAACTCACAATATTTAACAACCAGGTTGTTCCCAGGAAAGAAGGGGCTTTCCGATAAGAATTTCTCCCTATTGGCGCGTAATTGGGTGACCAAACCTCTCCTCGACAGAACTTTCTAGACATCGTCAATATTACAAATAATAATATGAATAACTTTTTCGTCTCAATTATTGATTTAATAATATAAAATGTTGTGACAATAATTGAATAAAAGTGAGTGACTTCTCACGTAAGCATCAATAATCAAAGATATTGTACAATACCGTGTGCTACTATGCAACCACGCGTATTACTATACTTTTATCACCGATTATTTTATGACAACTTGCTTACTTTGAAAAATTTTCACTTATCACCCTTAACTTTAACCTTTTAGCAATTTAACCATTTACTAAATAAAATAAATATAAGAAAATTGAATACTTTCATTTCATAAAATTCGGGGTCTTACAATTAGGGGAGGTGGTGCAAGTTTGATAATACTTGCAGGACTAAATTAAAAATGAAGGAAAAGATGAAGGTATTATACTGTAATATTTTGAGCCCCAAAACGTGCAATTATCGAAACTATATTTTTCTATAAATAGAATCTCATTATTCCTTCATTCTCACCAATTCACTAAGACTCACAAGAGCAATTATAGAGAGAGAAGCTATAGAGAAAAAGAAGAAGAATAGTATGCTACTTCACTATTCCAGTATCTAGTCTTCTTCCAAGGTAAGGGGTATTATTTTTTCGTATTCATAAAGAGAGTTATTTCTTTCAATACTCGTAAGGGTTGTTATTCCATTCTTTATTATTCTGTTGGAATAACTCGCTCACGCGACTCACCGTGCATTTACGGTGAAATTCTTCTATTATTCCATTCTTTATAATTCTGTTGGAATAACCTGTCTATGCGGACTACCGCATGTATGGTGAAATTCTTCTGTTATTCCATTCTTTATTATTTCGTTGGAATAACTCGCTCACGCGACTACCACATGCATGGTGAAATTCTTCGTTATTCCATTCTTTATTATTTCATTGAATAACTCGCTCACCTTGATCACCGCATTTATGATAAAATTCTTCTGTTAATTCATTCTTTATTATTCTGTTGGAATAACCTGTCTACACGGACTACCACATGCATGATGAATAACCCTTTGTATTAATTCTTTATTAAATTGTGGAAATGATCTGTCTACGTGGATTACCGCATTGCGGATGAAAATCCATTTGCAGTTTCGTATATTCTATTATACTCGTATGAGATATTCTTTCTTTTGTACTCGTCATGGAATATCATTTTCTTTTGTATTTTCTTTTCATGGGTTCTATTCACGTATACGACACTATTCATGTATACAGTATTATTTATGAATACGGGTACTATTTATAAAGTACTATTCACAGGATACTATTCTCGAAATACTATTTACAGGGTACTATTCACCCGAAGTACTATTCATAACAAAAAAAATTGATTTCTTTTCGGTCCAAATCATTTTTGATACAATATCATTCTTGAATTTTACTCCACAAAAGCAGTATCATGTTGACAATTTGGATATTTTTAAACTCTAAATAAATTTAAAGTCTTTAATATTTATCCTTGATTTCGTTTGATTAATGATTATATCATTGTCATCATCCTCATGTTTATATTGTGATGAAAGTCATCTTTCGCTTACGTGCATAGATGGATCATTGATTGGTATGATTATGCACTGTGGATCATTCGGTATAATCATGAATTGTAATTTTACAAATGATGTGGTAAAAGTCCTCATTTGGCCAGTAGTGCATTGATGGGCGATTGTTGGTATGATTATGACCGTAATTATTCTAAGATAATCACGACCATTGATGATTACATGAATATCCTCGCCCGTAGAAATGCGGGGATGATTCGATGATGTGGTTTATTTATTGTCGAGTCTCAATGATAAAGTTGATGAAAAACTTTTTTAAATCATAGCAGAGATATAGTAGATATCACGCTCTACTCGACTCTTCTAATGGATTACTTATTCCGCCACAAATTGTTGATCTAAAACTTGTTGTCTATTGTATTCTATCAGTTGTTATATTGTTGAAAGCTAAGGATAATTTATTCTGCATTATCTTAGTCATAATATTTCTTACTGGGCTAGTTGAGCTCACCCTTTTCTTTCATTGTTCTCTTCAGAAAATGAGAATATAGTTGGGACGAGTTGGGGAATGGAGTGATGGTCCAGGATAAGTGGTTTTAGTAGTCCTCATTATTCTGTTAAATAGTGTGATAATAATTGTAATGAGGACTTCATTGAGTGTGTATATTGTCTAGAAGATAATATTCGTTTTAAAAACTCAGCTATGTTTTGTCGTATTTTTACACGGCAATTGTATAAAAGAAGTTTGTATTTGATTTATGTAGTGTGATATCTAACGACCCAAGATGGGTGATATAAACCTATTTTGGGGGCGTCACAATGTTATTTTCGTTTGGTAAGGGATATTATTTGTTGTATTCGTAAGGGGTATTATTTCTTTCGTATTCATAAGGAATACTATTTTTCGTATTCATCCTTTAATATGTCGGAATAATCCGTCTACGCGAATTACGTACCGTATGACAGGTGAAAATCCATTTGCACTTTCGTATGTTATTTCTTTTCATATTCTTAAATCTAAACTTACTATGGTAAGTATTGCTTCTATAATCCTTGAAATTATTGGAATATCCTTGAGTTTTGCGCTTCATTCAGTATTGTTTTATTGGAATATTGATCTAAACTCTCTTATTAAATATCAATATTTTTCTCGGGGTACTATTCACAGGTTACTATTCACTCAAATATTGTTCACTTGGGTATTCGGGGCACTTTTTATGTCGGAGTACTATTCACGAGTTACTATTCACTCAGCTACTATTCACTAAAATATTATTCACTTTCAAGTATTCTAAGGGCACTTTTTCATGTTTTGGGTACTATTCACAAGTTACTATTTACTAAGTTACTATTCACCCAGCTTACTATTTACTCAAATATTATTCACTCTGTATTTGAGGCACTTTTTCATGTCAGTAAGTACTATTCACTAGAAAGACTATTCATTGAAGTCTTATTCATGGGGTGTTATTCACCGATTTTTTTTATTTCTTTTCTGTCCAAATTATTCTTGATACATGGATATTATTCTTGAATTTTACTCCACAGAGCAGTATCATATTGACAACTCTGGATAAATTTAAAGTCTTTAATAATTATCCTTGATTTCGTTTGATTAATGCTTATATCATTGTCATCATCCCCATGCTTATATTGTGATAAAAATCATCTTTGGCTTACGTGCATAGATGGACTGTTGATTTGTATAATTATGACCAGGTATCATTCGATATAATCATGACCCGTAATATTACAAATGATGTGATAAAAATTTTATTTACCAGTAGTGCATTGATGGATAGTTGTTGGTATGATTACGACAGAGATTATTCGGTATAATCATGACCATTGATGATTACATGAATATCCTTACCGTAGTAGTGTAAGGGATGATTCGATGATGTGATTTATTTATTGTTGAGCCTCGGTGATAAAGTTGATGAAAACTTTTTAAATCATGAAGATAGTAGATATTCGCTTCTACTCGACTTTTCTAATGGATCATTATTCACCGCAGATTAAACTTATTGTCAATTATATTTTATCGGTTTAACATTGTTGAAGGCTAATGATAACTCGCATTATCTTTACCATAATATTTCTTTAATTCGGCCATTGAAATCACCTTTTAATTCCATCGTTTTTTTTCGAGAAAATGAGAACGTAAATTTTAATTAGTCAGAATGTGAGTGATGGTCCGAGATGGTGTTATAGTAGTTCTCACTATTTTATAAAATAGTATGACAATAAATATAATGAGAATTCTATTTGAGTTTGAATATCGTCCAAAAAATAATATTCGTGTAAAATCTCTCGGCTCATATTCTATAATTAAGTTTGTATACTGTGCCACCGTGCTAAGAAGAAATGAATTATATTTGGGACCCACCGAAAAATTGTTGAATTGATAATCACATACGGTCTCAGACACGCATTCTCCAACTACCCTTTTCTCCTCCTCTCTCTAGTCTTCTCTTCAATTCTCCCTCTGTACGTCTTCATGTTACAGCAACTATCACTTGCATTACTTATAATTCTAATACAGATAGATATAAGCATAAACTATACATGTTATTATATGCAAATGTTTCTCAACTTCGGCTGATATCTTTCCTCAATTGAAACCACAGGTAAATTTTCTTCCTAATCCTCTTTTGGCTCTTCTCTTTGTTATTATTATGTTTTCCCACAATTTGCAGTTCTTTATGTTCTCATGATACGTTTGGATTGATGCAATGGAATGAATGAAGGAATGAAACGATTTTAAAGTTTATGTTTGATTGTAGTTTGTGGAGGGTGGTGCCTGGTGTGATAGGATGGCAAAATTGTTACATACATTCATCCCATTGGAATGGATTTCATTCCACGGCTTTCCACATGGAATGAAAATCAAGGGAATAAAATGAATTTTCATTCTATTGGAATAGTTTATTCGCCGAAATGATCACTAATTACACTATTTTTCATTCCATTCATTCATTGAAACTATTGGAATAGTTTGTTGTAGTATTTCCTTTTCTGGGTTAATGAAATTTTGATTGCTTGATGTTTACGGAAACGTAAAAAAGAAGAAGTGAGAATAGGTTGCATTGTTATAGTATCCAATGCCTGGTTTAGGAAAAAATGAAACACATATAGGCTAAAAATTGTAGAGTAGCGGGACCAATTTAAAGTTGGAACTTTATTTCTTTTCCCTTATTTTCACAGTAAATGAACAATGCTGAATTGATTTTTGAACACTTGCAGATATTTGCCCTAGTCTTAGTTCAGTCTGACATATTGTCTTACTGGGTGCAAAATGGAAGCTGTAAATCTTTCCGGCGCAATGACTTGTGAAATTATTGGTAACAAGTTTGAGAGAAGGGGGAATAGGGAAATTTATGTGGTCAAAACCTCAATTATAGTTCCTCTCTGTCGTTATCTTGGGGTGACTCATAGAAGAGTACCTAGATCATACAATGTAGTCAAGAAGTGTGGACTAACTAGTGATCAACAGTCTTTGGATTATGACTTGCATCCTTCTGATGTGGGGGAGAAAGTAGCTTCAGCCAGAGAGAGACTCATCAACAGTTCAAGCGACGGAAGCATGTAAGGCCCATTGCCCAACTTATACCAATTTTTTATAGGTCATCATACTTTTCATGTGTAACTCTAATCTTGTTAACTTGAATTTCTGACTAAGGTAGTTTTCGTTTCACGCGGATGCGTTTACAAGCAAGAATCATTTGCTACTGGAAATCATTTTCACCTCATATTGCAATCCAAAAATGTTCCGAGTCCATTATATTCTTCCTGGAATAAAGTATCAAATTTATGCCTACAATGTGTTTGTAGTTTCTTTCTTATCAAAATTCTGAGTTTTTATTTTCAGTGCACTGACAGGGACTTCTACCAATCAATCACGGCCTCAAAGTGTCCAAACTGAGCTTATAATGCTTTCTTTACCCGCTATTGCAGGGCAAGCAATAGAACCCTTGGCGCAACTTATGGAGACAGCTTATATTGGTAGACTTGGTAAGTCTTTGCTACTTCCTATTTGGTTGTTCGGATCTAGGTTTTATACTTTTCATTACCGGTAAAATCCTTTTCTGCGTTTTAGCTGGCTGCCGAATTTTTCTTAGATGATTGTTGATTTAATTGAGGAAATTGTTGCAAAGGTTGGTGAGATATTTCAAGTGTCTTGATAATGGGCCTTTCAAAATGTCTGCAGAAGCCAGATCTAATTGTGTTCAGGATCCTAGCAGACATGATAATAAGAAAACAAGAAACCTCTAATATAGGATGAAAATGAAGAACAAGACAACACAAAGAATATGAAATTTAATGTATTTCAGTAAAAATTGCGAACGTCCAGGGAGAGAAGAACTTATAGTACAATAAACTTAACTAGATTTATAGAGTTATAGTACAATACATAGTTTTCTTTTGTATTTGTCGCCCAAACCCAATCCCAAATCCCCTTGTACGCTCTCTCTTAATCCCCAAGATCCTATCCTCTCTCACTCACTAGAATTTTCCTTGTACTCTCTATATCTTCTCTTGTTTTCTCAAATAGACCTTGCCCCGTTTATAGAACTTGGGATTTGAGACTCACATCTATAATAGAATAGGAAACCCAAATTCTTCATGGAATATGATTCAACTATTCAAGTAACATCACAACACTAACTTGTGCATTTCCTGTCCTTGATATTTGGTGGAATAACTGAGTAATATCTTTGCTAGATCTTGTTTGATTACATGAATTTGGACAATTACTAATTCACAACTTTCCTTGTTATTCATGCTTCTTATGTTTGTCAAGAGTCGGTTCTGACATGAAATAGATATTTCCTCTTTTACAAATTCTTTCTTTATTTTGATATTACAAAACTATAATTTGTTCCCACTCCACTGATTGATGAGCTCTTACGTTAAGGATTTCTGTTTTAAAGGTTCCCTGGAGTTGGCATCAGCTGGTGTTTCCATATCGATTTTTAACATAATATCGAAGGTATTCAACATTCCTCTCCTTAGTGTTGCAACATCATTTGTTGCTGAAGACGTCTCTAAACATTCAAGCGAAGGTTTTAGTTCAGGTAAAACTACAATTGGTACTAAAACAATATTTACTTTCTGCCTTGCAATTGTTGTAAAAAAAGATAAACATGGTAAACTAAATTGACACGAGTTTGTTGCTTCTACAGCTGAAAGAAGGCTACTGCCCTCAGTTTCTACTGCACTAGTCTTATCTGTAGGGATTGGCATAGTTGAGGCTGCAGCTTTGTATTTGGGATCTGGAGTGTTTCTCAGCATGATGGGTATATCAACAGTAAGTATTACTTAAAAAGAGCACAGAAAGATATCAGCTTATGTTCATGTCTTTATTTGTTAAGCTGTAACTCTTTTTGTGTTTTTTGTTCACATAAGTACTTATCTTTGCATAATTTCACGAACTTAACTCTCATTTTGATTTGGGGTTGTGGGCACTATAGTTAAACTTGATTCTTTGAACAGGCTTCACCAATGCGCATTCCAGCACAACAGTTTCTTCAACTTAGATCATTTGGTTGCCCAGCAGTTATACTTTCCCTGGCTATTCAAGGCATCTTTCGTGGTTTCAAAGACACAAAGACTCCTGTACAATGTCTTGGCAAGTGTTCGTTATGTATCATTTGTTTGTTATGTATTATCTGCCTGCTCCTCATTATGTCTACAGTACATGTTCTTGTTCTTGGCTTAACATAATTTTTGCGTAGCCAGAGAGATCCAGGCTTACATAAGCAGCTTGACCTGCAATTAGACACACATTATAGGAAATTTTCACTATTTTCTTTAGTTTCATTAAGGTAAAGGGTAAGTAAGACTTGAAATTTACACTCTTCATGAATGCGGAACGGGTGTTTAGCTGGCTAAGAGTGAAGATCCCTGCTTTCAGAGACACAACCTTTTCTACAATGGTTTTACCTTCAACATCATTCTCGATTATTATCGTTAAAATCAGCTGTATTGTAGTTCAAAAATCAGGATATGCACTATAGGACCTGATATAATCATGGTTTTTCTTGTGGCAAATATATCTATTTTTGTGGTGATTTTATTAGAAGAAAGGTGGGGTATGTATGCGGTAATTTTTGGTATGAATTCTTGATACCGGTATGAATTCTTGATTATTCAATAGTGAAGCACTTGAGAAAGAAATTTCATATGTTAAGTATGTTAGATATTCAAATCTGGAAAGTTTATAATAAATATATTATATGCTGCAATTAAAACCAATAGATGTGTTGGTTCAATTGGTTTGGCTTGAAAGATTATAACTCTTTGATGTCCGAAGTATTGATTTGGGCTAAGAAGAAATTGAACCAATACAATGGTTCAGGATGAAACAATTGAATCGATGCACTGGTTAAAATTGATAAGACCATTGGATGAATCATTACAATTGTTCAACATATCCTTTCAAATGAATATATCTCTAATATTTAAATATATTTTCAAAGGAATGTATCTCTTCGAAAGGATATGTATCTTGTCAAAAGGATACTTGAATACCTATAAATAGATTGTAAATCCACCCAACTTTTGTACTTAAAATCATTCCAAATCCTTCTCAGGTTCTTAGAAAAAATATCATTCTAATATTTTTTTTTGCTATAATTTTCTTCTCTCATTTATAATTTTGCACTAAATTTGTTTCTACAAAGCAAATTCTAGTACAAAGTAAAATTTGGGCATGTCTTATCTTGGGAAACTAATTCACTGTAATCTTTTGTAGCTAAAGTAAGGGGCGAATTTAGTTTTAAAGAAAGAGTGGTCAACCATTTGATTCAGGCGGTAATATTATTGTTCTACATCAAATTACGAAGCAGATTACAATAATCTTAAGACTATACTTACAATGGAGGATAACAATGCAAAAAGTAGCTTGAATCAAATTAACCAACTCGAGAAGTTTGAAGGATTATTCTTGAAAAGAAAAATATATTTTTGCAACAGCACTAAAACTCTCTCATGTGCTGAATGAAGGGAAAATGGAAGAAAAAAAATGAGACGCCGACATAAATGAAGACCCAAATAAAATGGGACCAAAATAACTTCATGTGTAAAGGGTACATTCTAAATGCGTTATCCAATTCATTGTACGATGTCTATGAAGCCAAGTTTATGGAAAAGACGACTAGGGAATTATGGGAGGATCTCGACAACAAGTACAAAACCGAGAATATCGGAAATAAAAATTCCTAGTAAGTTCATTATTTGATTATCAAATGATAAATAACAAATCTATTATGTTGCAAGTACATGAACTTCAAATTATTATGAATTAAATTGTGTCAGAAGGTCATATAGCCTTGACGAAGGGTTTCAAGTTTCGACAATCATTTCAAAGTTACCATTTTTGTGGAAAGATTGTTGAAAGGAATCGACACGAAAGAAAGATGCAATGACTATGCAAGAGCTTATTAAATTTCTCCAAGTTGAAGAGAATTCTCAGAACTTGGATAAATTAGAAATAGAAAACAAAAGTGTTAAAGCTCTTGTCATAGAAAATGCATCTAAACCAAATGGTAACAAAAAAAAAGCTTGGTGATCTAGATAACACTTTTGGAAATAAAAAACCGAAAGGTATTTGTTGGAAGTGTGGTAAGCCAGGATCAAGAAACAATATGTTTTGTACTTGAAGCAAATGCAACAAAAGAATGACCAAGAAAATATGGTAGACAATGAATATATTGTTGCTATGATTATGGAGACTAACATGATTGGAAATGACATGGAATGGTAGATCGATTCTGGAGCAACCAAACACACTGTCAAGAATAAAGCAATGTTTAAAGCCTATGAACCTATGAAGGATAATTAAAAATTATTTTCGGAAAATTCACCAACTGCAAAAGTGATGGGCAAAGGCAAGGTGGTTCTCAAGTTGTCATCTGGGAAGACAATCACTCTTAATGATGTTCTTCATGTTTCTTTTAAACAAACATGACATAAAAGTCTTGTTTGACACTAATTGTATTGTATTGTCCAAGGGTGACATGTATGTTAAAAGAGGATATGAATCTGATGGCATGTACAAACTGAATGTTATTAATGAAAATTTATCTTTTGCTCATATGGTTTCTACTTTTGATGTTTGACATGCTAGATTAGGACATATAAATTATAAAATGCGTAGCATGACTAATCTTATTTTAATTCCTAAGATTAATTTTTATGATTTAGAAAAATGTATTATATGTGTTAAGTCTAAAATTGCCAAGAAGTCTTTTAAAAAAAGTAGAAAGAAATTCACAACTATTAGAATTAATTCATTCCGATATTTGTGAATTTGAGGGCATATTAACTAGGGGAGGTAAAACATATTTTTATAACATTTATAGATGATTGCTAGATACACAAGCTTATTTGTTAAGGACTAAAGATGAGGTTTTAGAAAAATTTAAAATCTACAAGGTTAAAGTTGAAAATCAATTAGATCGAAGAATTAAAATTCTTATATCGGATAAAGGAGGGGAATACTTCTCTTATAATGATTTTTGTGAGAATTATGGTATAATTCAAACTACCAAGAATTATGGTATAATTCATCGGATAAAAATGTGTTATATGTGTTAAGTCTAAAATTGCCAAGAAATCTTTTAAAAAAGTGTAAAGAAATTCACAATTATTAGAATTAATTAATTTTGATATTTGTGAATTTGAGGGCATATTATTTAGGGTAGGTAAAAGATATTTTTTAACATTTATAGATGATCGCTCTAGATACACTAAAGTTTATTTGTTAAGAACTAAAGATGATGCTTTAGAAAAATTTAAAGTCTACAAGGTTGAAGTTGAAAATCAATTATATCGAAGAATTAAAATTCTTAGATCGGATAGAGAATTCTTTTGTGAGAATTATGGTATAATTCATCAAACTACAGTCCCTTATAGAGTCCTCAACAAAATGGAGTGACAGAACGAAAAAAAATAGGACACTTGAAGAAATGATTAGTACGTTACTTCTTACTTCTGGTTTGCCTAAAAATTTATGGGGGAGAAGTATTAATAACTGCTTGTTATATACTTAATCGTATACCCCATAAGAAAACTGACATTACACCTAATAAATTGTGAAAAAAGAGAACCTTCTCTTGACCATTTAGGAAGCAAGGCATTAGTAAAGTTAACTGATCCTAAAAGGCCTAAGCTTGAAGCTAAAGCAAGCGAGTGTGCTTTTATAGAGTATGTACAAAATAACAAAGGTTAGAAATTCTTAACTATGGAATCCACAAATTTTGTTAGCCAAAATATAATTTTGGAGTCTAGAGATGTTGAGTTATTTGAAATTCATTCTTTAGGAAAAGGTCAAGAGAACACTGATTAAGAGGATCAAGGAACAACTTATCATGAAACAAATGATGAAATGAAACTTACTATACCTTCTGAAGAAATAGAACCAAAAAGAAGTAAGAGAATAAGGATAGAAAAATCCCATGGCCCTGATTTCTACATGTACCTAGTAGAAGGAAACAAAGATGATATTGTTTCTTCCGTGTTTTTGTGTTGAGCATGATTACAGTGATAGAGGTCCATTGACTTTTAGAGAAGCTATGTCCTCTCAAGATTCAGGTTTTTGGCAAGAAGTCATTAATGATGAAATGAATTCTATCATGGGCAACATGACTTGGGTCTTGGTATTTACCTCCTGGTTGTAAACCTATTATGAGAATTATGGTATAATTCATCAAACTACCACCCCTTATAGTCCATGGAGGTGCAGAACGGAAAAATAGGACACTTGAAGAAATTATTAATACGTTACTTCTTACTTCTGGTTTGCCTAAAAATTTATGTGGAGGGGGAAAGCATTAATGATTGCTTGTTATATACTTAATCGTCCCATAAGAAAGCTCACATTACACCTTATGAATTGTGAAAAAAGAGAAAACTTCTCTAGACCATTTAAGGATGTGGGGATGTAGGGCATTAGTAAGTTTAACTAATCCTAAAAGGCCTAAGCTTGGAGTTAAAACAATCAAGTGTGCTTTTATAGGCTATGCACAAAATAGCAAAGCTTATAAATTCTTGACCATGGAATCCACAGATTCTATTAGTCAAAATATAATTTTGGAATTTAGAGATGTTGAGCTCTTTGAGAATTCATTCTTTAAAAAAAGTTCAAGAGAAGACATTGATAAAGAGGATCAACTAACATCATGAAACAAATGATGGAATAGAACTTACTATACCTACTGAAAAAATAGAACCAAGAGGAAGTAAGAGAGTAGTGATAGAAAAATCTTATGGCCACGTTTCTTACATGTACCTAGTAGAATGAAACAGGGATGATATTGTTTCTTCTAGTGTTTTTGTGACTGAGCATGATTCTAGTGATAGAGATCCATTGACTTTTAGAGAAGCTATGTCCTCTCAAGATTCAGGTGTTTGGTAAGAAGCCATTAACGATGAAATGGATTCTATCATGGGTAACACGACTTGGGTCTTGGTGGATTTACCTCCTAGTTGTATACCCATTGGTTGTAAATAGATCTTTAAAAGGAAAAGAAAACGGATGGATCTATAGATAAGTATAAAGCTAGACTGGTTGTCAAAGGTTTTAAGCAAAAGTAAGGAATTGATTACTTTGATACATATGCTCTAATAGCAAGAATTAGTACTTTTAGGTTATTAATTACATTATCATAAATTCATAAACTTGTTAGTTATTATAAACTAAATGGATGTTAGAACTGCTTTTCTAAATGGTGATTTAGAATAGGAAGTCTATATAGAATGGTTTGTTTTGAAAGGCCAAGAAAGAAAAGTTTGTAAACTTGTTAAATCTTTGTATGGCCTAAAACAAGTACCCAAGCAGTGGCATGAAAAAAAATGACCAAATGATTGTTTCCAATGGATTAAAATAAATGAACCGGATAACTATGTTTATTCTAAGTTTAATAAAGGTTTTGGTGTTATAATTTGTTTATATGTTGATGATATGCTTATTTTTGGTACTATTGAAAAGGTAGTATTAGAAACTAAAACATTCTTGTCTGTTACCTTTGATATGAAAGACATAGGGAGGCTAATGTAATTTTAGGTATTAAAGTTGCGTGGTCAGGATACCATTTCTTTAACTCAGTCTCATTATATTGAGTTGTTAAAGAAGTTTAATCATGAGAATTGCAACATATGATCATTATGTTAAGTTATTTCTAAATAAAGGGTATAACATATCTCAGTTAAAATATGCAAGTATAATCGGTAGTCTAATGTATGCAATGCAGTGTACTAGACCTAATATAGTATTAGCGGTTGGAGTATTAAGTAGGTTTTACTCATAATCCAGGTCAAGTTCATTGGGACGCAATATCAAGGGTACTTAAATATCTTAAAGGCACAATGAACAATGCATTTTGCTATATAGGATACCCAGCTGTGATAGAAGGGTACACGAATGCAAATTGGATAACGAATTTGGATGAATAAAGTCTGTGAGTGGATGGATATTCACTTTAGGAGGAGGGGCAATTTCTTGGGGTTCCAAGAAACAAACCTTGATAACACATTCACCTATAGGATCCGAGTTTGTTGCATTATCAACTGTTGTAAAAGAAGCCAAATGACTTAAGGATTTATTATTTGATATACCACTTTGGCCCAAGACAATGACAGTTGTCTTAATATATTGTGATAACGAGGCAGCATTATCACAGTCTTACAATAAAGTTTGTAACGGGAAGTCTAGACATATAAGTTTAAGACATAGTTATGTAAGATAGCAAATCAATAAAGGGGTGTTACCTTTAATTATGTCTAGTCAAAGGGAAATTTTGCGGATCCTTCTACTAAAAGCCTAAGCAAGGATTGTAATATGTAGGACTTCCTGAGAGATGAATTTAATACCTTTGAATTAGAGATAACCTATTACTGGAACCCAACTAAATACTAGAGTAACATCTAATATATTAGTTTAGTGGAAAAATACGTATAGTAATAACCAGTTATACACTAGACAAGTATGAAGAAGAAATTCTTCGAAACCATCTCAAAGTTAGTGTATATGCTTGTATAAAGAACAAAGAGGTTAGGGTAAACCTTTAATGAATCTCGATGCAGGACATACAAGTGCATCTAATTAGATTCACTTATGCAAGTGAAGAAAATGAGGTCGCTTCTGTGAGACTTAAGACTTGTCTCTAAATCACTTACAAAACCCATGAGGTAAACACAAGGCCATAAATGTGTTGGGTTTCCTTAAACTATAAGGGATATAGTATATGTCTATTGAGCAAGATATCACTTTAAGATTTCTTAGTTTAAAGCTAACGTTACTAAGAATTCAAATATTTTGTGATATAGACTATGTAAAGGTTCAAGTCAAAAGACACCTCTTACTTATGTATGCTATATCTAATAAGAGAAAGAAGAAGGTCAAAGGAAAAGGATTGCAAAATTGTAAAAATAGGGGAGGATTGTAGATACTTTCAAATTTGGAATGTATATAATAAATATATTATATGTTGCAATTAAAACCAACAAATGTGTTGGTTCAATTGGTTTGGTTTGAAAGATTATAACTTTTTGAATAAGAGGGATCTATTCGGACAAGGATGTATTGATTCGGGCTAAGAAGATTGATAGAATCAATGCAATGGTTCGGAATGAAACATTTGATTCGATGCAATGGTTCAAATTGATAAGACCATTGGATGAATCATTACAATGGTTCAACATATCATTTCAAAGGAATATATCTCTAATATTTAAATTCCTTTTCAAAGGGATGCATCTCTTCAAAAGGATACTTGGAAACCTATAAATAGATTGTAAATCCACCCAAGTTTTGTATTTAAAAACATTCCAAATCCTTTTCAAGTTCTTATAAAGAATATCATTCCAATATTTTTTCTTACTATAATTTTCTTCTGTCATTTATAGTTTTGCACTAGATTTGTTTCTACAAAACAAATTCTAGTACAGAGTAAAATTTGGGTCTGTCTTATCTTGAGAGACTAATTCGCAGTAATACCGTGTAGCAAAAGTAAGGTGCGAATATAATCTTAAGGTAAGAGTGGTCAACCATTCAATTCAGGCGGTAATATTGTTGTTCTACATCAAATTACTAAGCTGGTTACAACAAAGTCTATTGAATTGTATTGTTAAGGCTATTAGGAAAATATATAAGTAGGTTTTGGTTTATACTATTGCTGGATGTACTCGGACAGAATTTCTTCAGCCAAATAACTAATTTATTTTTATTAAGATATGTTGCAATCACCATTTTCCGCTTCTGCTAGATTTTTTCACCTTATGTTCTATATTACCAGCAACATGCCTTCACTTATATGTTGTGCTTTTCCTATGATATTTAATGGTTACGTTTGTTACTGAAACAGACAGTGAATGTGCAGGACTTGGAAATCTGGCAGCAGTATTCTTTTTTCCCATACTTATGTATGTATTCCGCTTGGGAGTAACTGGTGCAGCCATTTCCACAATTGCATCTCAGTATGTTTGATTACACTCGCTCATAACAATACTAATTTTATTATATAATTAATAATGTGATTACTATACCTAGAACAGTTCTTTGATTCAAATTTTCAGATACATAGTGACATTTTCGATGATATGGCATCTTAATAAGAGGACTGTATTGGTACCCAGTTTGAACAATCTGCAGTTTGGTGGCTACCTAAAATCTGGTGAGTTTGCATGGAGAAATTGCTAATCCTCATCATTGTAAAATAATAAGCTTGACAAGGTTATTCTTAAATAGTGGCAATAGCTGTTTCGTAGCCATAATTTCTCTACTCTACTGTCACGTAACATAGTTTTCATAGTTCCCCTTGTGATTTTCTACATTGGTGGGTAGAGCTCTTCATTTTGTTGTAGATGAATTTAATTAGTAAGATGTCACTTAGACATGATAATATGATTTTATTTATTTTTTGCTGTGAATCAAAAGAGGTGGGGGTTAGGAAGAGAGACACCCAGTCCCGCATCGAAACATGTAGGATGTGCTATCTTGTCCATAAGACTTAAGGTTACTACAAAGAGTACTAACATCATGACATTTTGGGTGGGCTTGTGGTAGTTCAAGATAACCCCATGGTACTTCTAGGCAGTAAATTTGAGAATTGATCCAAGCTTGGGTTTGGGTCAGGCCATTACAGACCGAGCTAGCATAACAAAAATCAACAAGCTTTAAGGTGGAACTCTGATGCAATTAGGGCTCTGCTGATGCAATTAGCACAAAAAGTCAAAAAGGTGTTACCTAAGCAGGACTTAGGAGGGAGAGACAATGGATCATAAAGTCAAAAAGTTGTGCTTGCTTGACCACTCTTTGGTAAGTAATTATTCTTAAAATATAAATAGCTAACAGAATAGCAAAATCTTAACTCTTTTTTTGATGTGTGAAAATGTACTTTGCTCATCCTTAATATGTGTGAATAATGTACTTTGCTCATGGACGAAGGGAGTATATGTATTATATTACATACACACTATCTAGTAGTTGGTTCAGGCCTAAAATTTAAATTTTTTACTCCACACCGAGATCGACCAACCAACTCGGTTTTTACAATCATTCAACCTGCTGCTTTTTTATTTTGGGAAATTATTCCGGTTTGATTCTTTCCGATCGGGCCAATTATCTCAGTTTGGTTAGTTTTCACTGCAGCCTAAAATGCAATTAAGGAATCTATTCTCGAGTCCAAATTAGATTTTGTCTATAAAACTTCATATTGGCATTACTTTTTATCTAAGAAGAGTTATGGGGCTTATAATATATGAAATCGAAGCTCTCGATGAGCTCTAGACGAGCTCTACAATACTCATATATTATGCCATGAATGATGTTTTGTGCCTGAAAAGCCTATTTAAAGGAGAATTCTGGATGGTCAAAGTTTTGGTCAATCTTCGAATTATTTTCAGTTTTCACTATATTGTTTTTTAACTTTTCTAAGTAGGCTTGGGAAGTGGTGTAACATTGTAAATATGTTTTCTTAGGGTTTTTATAACATTCTTTTTGACAATTATCGATATTATTACATTTTCTCTTGGAGAATTCTTTATCTAGCTTGTGGAATCTAGTGTTTATGACTTTATTGTATCTTTGTGTTAGTAGGTTAAACTAACCAACATTCTGCTACTTCAAACTCCAAGACGCTAACCCTTGATCTCAAGGATATTTGGCTATCTGCCTACTACTTGACCATCCAACTTGGTGATAGACAAGATATAATGTGCCTTAACTTCAGAAAACATTGTAAGGAGTTTTAGTTATGGTTTGAAATCTTTGAAAAAGAATGAGAGGCTATAGCTCTACCAATTGAAGTTAAATAAATCATCCTCCTGAAAGTTAATGTAGGAATAGGCAGGGGCATACAAGAAGTAATATTAGATTAGTAGGGTCATTGAGGTAGTAGTATTTTTTAGGTAGTTGCATATGACGTGTAATTCTCATTTTTTGGATTATGAATGATAATGTGGATTTCCTCTCTTTCCATGGTTCTCTCCCTAATTTCTCCCCTCTGTCTTCTTACCAAAATTCCTTCTTAATTCTTCTCAAAATCCTTGTTCTATTAAATTAAAAATTCTTTTTGATTTGTATAATTTCAAAATTCAGAATTAAAAATTAGGAGACCAATTGTAGTGGCACAATATGCAAATTTACAATATGCAAATTTAAGGAATTAGGAGGAGCAGTAAACAGTTGATGTATGCTAATTTGTATGGTTCTCGTTTATTTATTTACTAACCAAGTCAATTAACTTTCGGAGTGACGAGTTGTTGGTTTATTAATTACTCCCTCCGTCCTTCAAAGGATGTCCAAAGTAAATTTTGCACACAAATTAAAAAAAGTAAAGTACAAAAAAGAAAGTATAAAAAGTTACAAGTTTATCCTTAGTAGCCCCACAAAATTACATAAATTGATGAGTTTTGTCTTTTTTGATATACTAGTGGGCCCTACAAAATGACATATTTGCCCTTTACTTTATGTACTAATTGCCATCCTTTTTTAGGATAAAAAAAATTGTACCTTAAGTCATTCTTTTGAAGACGGAGGGAGTATAATAATATGGAACACTATTAAGTTATATTTATTTCTTTCAAAGTTGGTGAGGAGTTTGCTTGAAAATAACAATGCAGGAAAAACAATAGCAAAAGAGAATTTTAAAGAAAAACAGTCAACACAAAAGACAAAATTTTACGTTGTTCACTCAAAGGTGGAGTTACTTAAGGTCAGCGGCAGATCATTCCCGAAAGTACAAAACTACCATATTTGTCGACCCTCCACTCTAGAATCAGGCCCAATCACCTTATAGGTAGTTTATAATCATTTCTGAATAAAAGTTGGATCAAGCTTCGCCAACATAATTTGAAGCACCTGGTGTGCCTCATATGTTCTTATTATACATACTTGGGATCATACGGGGTTGTTTATGTGAAGAAAATATATACTTTTTCCCCCATCATATATAGTCTGTATTCAGGTGGCTTTCTTCTTGGGAGAACTCTGGCTGCTGTTATGACTATAACTTTAAGCACTTCGATGGCTGCACGTCAAGGACCATTAGCCATGGCTGCTCATCAGATAATCCTGCAAGTATGGTTGTCTGTATCTCTCCTTGCTGATGCCCAAGCTGCATCTGGTCAGGTAATAGTTAATTTTATATTTTTTCTAGCCATAAATTTTACCATGTGATTTTTACCCTATTTTTATTTTTGCTCATTATATTTCCCAAAAATGTGAATTTTACCATGTGATTTTCACCCTATTGATATTTTTGCTCATTGTATTGCCAGAAAATGGTCAAGGCCAAACAAATGTTATTGATTGATGGTTGTAAGGAATATCTATCCAGCTAAATGGCAAAAATCTGCTTTACTCATATTTTACCTATTTGGGTAACTGCACTAAGATTTTTTTTTCTACTGCCCAACATCTGTAGTTTTATTTTTACATTGTCAAGGAGAGGATAATAATGTAGAAGATTAGTTTAACTGTTCAAGGGACCAGGCTAGGGCAGTCGCATGTATTTGTTTTACTTGACTCTCTTTCTTGTATAATCACAATTATGAGTCAGAGTTGAAGCATCCATAGAAGCTTGTAATCTTCTAGTCCATGCCATGGAATATTAATTTGTAACCTCAGTTTTCTTGATGTTATGTATTATCATGGGAACTTTTTTTTTAATATTTTGATTTTTGTTTATAAAAATAACTTTACGTGTAGGCTCTTATTGCAAGTTCTTTTGCAAAAGGTGACTACAACAGGGTTAAAGAGATCACTTATTCTGCTATAAAGGTGATTTTATTTCGCTTCTTACTCTCATTTGAGTCAGTCGTCTGTTTTAACTTTGAAGACTGTGTTGTAATTTTGTATTTCCTTTGTTTCTATTATTCATTGTTTTTTCTTCTATCTCCTTTTGTTTTTGTAGTTTTTAATTCAATCGCTTTTTCTTTTTCTCCAGACAGGATTATTTACTGGCATCTCTTTAGCTATCATACTGAGTTTGTCTTTTGGTTCTTTAGCCACTTTGTTCACGAAGGATATAGAATTACTAAATATTGTTAGATCTGGATTACTGGTTAGTACACGTTTCCAGCATTAGCTTAGGCTGTTTAAGGATATCTTTTTGATTACATTCTGTCTACTTCTGCACAGTTTATCAGTGCCAGTCAACCTATCACTGCTCTGGCTTATATTTTTGACGGTCTTCATTATGGTGTTTCAGATTTCCCATTTGCTGCTTGCTCAATGGTAAGTGACCTCTTCTATGTGTAATATCAGGATAATATTGTAGTTTGTCATGCATACTGTATTATCACCTGTTGCTAATAACATACAAATTTATTATAGATGGTGGTTGGAGCAATGTCATCAGCGTTTCTGCTCTGTGCTCCTTCAATAATTGGTCTTTCAGGAGTTTGGTTGGGTTTGACTCTCTTCATGGGGTTGCGTACTGTGGCTGGATTTATGAGGTAAAACACGGTTATATTGAAATATTTACTCTTCAAACTCTGATGTTGACAGTTATGAGGTAATGCGTCTATGCATTTTCCTTTTCACTATGTTCTCATTCAAGTAATTTAATGTAGCTACTTCTTGAAAACTTATTCATTGTTAAACTATTTAAGAGTATGTTATCTGGTAGCCTTTCACTTATATATGCAATGGTGAATGCTGTTCTTTTATCTGATTAATCACAAGAAAATAAAATTTGAACATGAACAGATCTTCAAGAGGATTAATTTTGAGAATCCATCTGATGTATAGCATCAACAAAATGTTGTTTTAGGTATTACTTAAGTTTTACTCATTTGTTCATATATAATGTGTTGGAAATATTTTCTGTTATGGGACGTGATAAATATTCATCTATACTCAACTATATTATTCTGCTGACATCTAGGTATCCTTTAGGCGGTGGAAGTATAATGGCATAATGGTTACTTATTCTAAGCTATTTATCACCTATGCCATTACATTAGCAAATGCTATAACTTAGAGTGAAATACTGAGGATAATGAAATTCTATTTGCTATGCTGGTCAGAAATACTCAATAGTCAACTTGGCATCGTTGTACTAAGCAAATGATTCAAGTTAGTTAAGAATATTGCTCTAACTGTAAAAGAGAGAATCTAGTTTCTATTTTAGATAACCATGCCTATATGGACTTGGATATTAAATCCAAAAAAGATCCACATAAGGCTCATAATAGGAGGATGAATGTAGGTTTCAGTCATCTGGAATGGAAGACATCTTTGGTAGAACATGCCAAAGTTGCTCTCCCATGACTAAACTAGGGTAGGCTGAGTCCTGATAAGAGCATGCTGATGGTGTTATATGTTTTCTTCAGGGATACTCAATAGTTTTGCAGTTATATATAGACTTGATATGGTCTCATGAAATATTTAAGAAGTCCTCTTAACTTTTTGTAAGCTAGGAAAGGTTTCACAATAAAACTGTTCCGAGTAAAAGAAGTTGCATGCAAATATTTATCTTCAATTTCCTTGTAATTTTGTAATGCAAATATTTGTCTTCATTTTCCTTATATTTTTTTTTTATGAAAGTAAATTAAATGCTGTCTATGTTCTATATACACTCTTTTAATTTTTCTTCATCTTCAGATTAACATTTACAGAAAATTTATTTGTTTTTTGTTTTTAGATTATCAGCAAAGAATGGACCGTGGTGGTTCTTGCAGGACGTTCATAAAACTGAGGTTGGTTTATAGATGTACCATGTATTGCCCTCTTAGTTGCTAGTATACATGCATGCATGAATCGTTCTTTAACAATCCAAAATCTCATTGTATTACTGCTACCATTTTCTCTTATGATTAGTATATATCACCATGACTTTGCTTATGAATATGATTGGGAGGCTAAAAGCGCTAAAGGGTCTTAAGATTATCAAGCTCTGTTCTGTTCAAAGACTCCAAACATAATGCATCCATAATAATTATCAATTCATAACTATGAAAACTCTTGTTAAGACTGACTTGCATAATATTAACTCCTATTTCCAGATGGCTATTTGACAGCAGAATGTTGCATGGACCAGTGTAACTTGTGCAATTCTGCTCGTGGAAAATAAGTATTAAAATTACTTTTTATTTTCTTTACTTTAATTGTTCTTTTCATGATTTATTTATGCTATAAAATGTAATAATCAATTTAGGTCGGTCTTATAGAGATCAATTCATTTATGTTTCCTAGTACAAGTTAAATTATTATTTTCTTTTTTCCGTCCAAATTCTATATTTGTTTTGGATATTAAAGGTGGAGGTGTGAATTTTGTGATCAATTTGTATTGCTGCATCCTTTCGTCTACCGATAATTGCACGGTTAAGTTCGACGGGAACTATCGAAAACAAGAAATAATATATGTAATGTATTGTTGTCTGCTGAAAACAATGCATATGAAAGCAAGAATGAATTGAGTTGGAGGAATGAAAGAAAAGCTTAAGCTCATATTGATATCGAAAAATGTTACAAAAGGCTAACTAAAAACATATTGATTCTAACTATATATACAGAATCGTATTGCTTAAAATTGAAGCTAACTACAATTAACTCTAGTTAGTCTATTTAACTACAGTTATAACTTAGCTAACTGTCACTGTCACACTACTGGTTATATTTCTATGTTTTTCAGCTCCAGCATAAGGACTAGCTGTGTCAACTGCCTTGTCATCATTCCTTCTGTTTCTTGTTACTGCATTGCATTAGTTGTTTGACTCTGTATGCACTTGATCATGGACAGCTTCATTACGTGTGGCTTAGCAGCATATTGAAGTTTTGTACTTGAAAGTACTGGTGCACGTGTTAATTGTGACATGTGATGTATGTGCTGTGTTGATTGGCTTTGATACAGTACTGGCTGCATTCCTTGGTTCACTAGCTGCATTCCTTGATAAACTGATTGCCCATGTATCCTCAATCTCTCCCCCGCGCAAAGATTGCACATGTTCAATTTGGAAATTGTATTCCAGTTGGTATAACGAGCCAAAGGCTTGGTGAAAATGTCAGTCAACTGATCCTTAGCAGAAACAAAAACTAGTTTCATAACACCCTCAAGAACTTTGTCTCTAACAAAGTGGCAGTCCAACTCAATATGTTTGGTTCTAGCATGTTACACAGTAACACAGGATTGGAAGCAATGGTAGTGGTAGCATCATTGTCTACATAAAGCAGTGTTATGAACAGCAGCAGTAGTATTATGAGCAGCAGCAAAGGCCACCAATAGCAGAAGACAACAAAGGGAGTAACAATCATTAATAGCAAAGTGAAGGAATAGCCGGTCAATAGCATATTTAGGACAGTTGGCAAGGAAATTCCAATTACAGTTGTAACAGAATTAACTGAACTACAATCAGGAGGGAGAATTAGAATTCAAACTAAAGAGGAAAAGTTAGTTAAGGTGACAACTGTTAGTTACAGCTTTGGGAAAGGGAAAGGGAAAGGGAAAGGGAAAGTTGTTATCTAAGTATTGTAAACTTCTTCTGAATTTCATTCTTGTCTGTAACTCAGTCTTTCATTCATTCCAGATCTTCCATTCATTTTTCTTAGTTTGTTCTGCAATTCATTCTTTTTTTACTTTAATTCATAATTTTGTGATTCATAATCACAACACTCGGTATCAGAGCTATCAATCCTTGGTCTTATAATTCATTCATGCCTACTGGGACCAGATGGAAAGAGACAATAGAGGAAGGACTTCGTAATACTGACTCTCGGGTGCTGGTGCAAGAACTGATGAATAGACATCATCAACTGCAACGAACAGTAGAGGAAATCAAGAATATGCAGAGTACCATCAAACTCATGATGGCTGAATTCCAGCAAAGTATCAAAGGTAAGGAAACTGTTCCTGAAAACCTACTGATCCTTTTGTGGATTTAACTCAAACTGTTATGGGGAATGGGGAACATAATTCAGTTTCTAATTCTATGATGGGAAACATGATTCAAAGAAATTTTCATCCTCGTTTTGATTTTCTAATTTTGAATGGGTTAGATATTAAGAATTGGGTAATGAAGTGTGAGTATTTCTTCCAATTCCATCCCTTGAATGACTTACTGAAATTAAGAAGTGTATCTCTTCACCTTGAAGGAGAAGCTGGATCTTGGTTTCTAGTCTATTTTAAGTCTAATCCCAATGTGTGAAAAATTTTACAGTAGTGCATTGGCTGAATTCAATAAGTTACAACAGACTACCACAGTAAGCCATTACCAAAAGAGGTTTGAATTTCTTAGAGCATTAGTTCAGGATGAAAATCTAGAATTAGATGAAACATATTTTGTTAAATGTTTTGTGGGAGGATTAAAAGAGGAAATAGGAGGATTTGTGGGACTTCTTAAACCTTAGAAATTGTCTGAGGCTATTGCAGCAGCTAGGGTTCAAGAAATGACTGTTGAGACTATTTACAAAAGGAATAAACTTATCTCAAATTTCCACAAACCTGTGGGAAACAGTGGGGGAAGTATTTTGGGGGTAAACAGTAAAGTATCTAAGTCAATTTCAAGGAGGTATCCCTAATGTTGTAGGAGGAAGTCCTAAAAATAATGTAAAAAACTAGCACACTGAGATGCAGGCTTAGAGGGAAAATGTGACACCCCCAAATTAAGATACCTCTACCTGAACTTGGTGCTCCACGATACCACTCATAATCTAACTAATATCAATATATTGTGGAAAAATATAAAGATAATATGTCATTACAATTCATTTCCTAGGTTCTCGCGACCTTAACTATTACATAACTTACATAACTTAGCTTAGGTCTTTCAAATACACATAGTTAATATAAGTCTTAACACAATACATAATCATAATCACTTAATATTCACTAGTTAAGTTACTCTGTGGACTTGCCCTTCTTTTTGTCCTTCCCCGAGCCACTGTTATGCTCCGTTTTAATTGTACATTTTTTGTTTAAGAAAGGGTGAGCAACAAGTTTGTCCCGCAAGTATAAGCCAATAAGAAATAGCTTTATTAAGGATTTCAATAAGCTCATAAGTTCAATCAATTGACAACAGTTTATATGATAATTGAGTAACTTCAGAATAATGACTGCAGAATATTAGAGTCCAAAACTCTTTAAATATTGAGTGGTCATTAAGAACCATGAACTTCTACTAGAAGGATTGACAGTGGTTTACTGCAAGTCCCCCAAAACAAGCACATAAAGTGATCAGCCTCTAACACCTACATTATGCATAACGTTCAGTCATAGCGCGCAAATCAGTCTCCCGACATATATAATACCCCTTACACTTAAGGGTTGTTCATCCCAGCAGATCACAAGAGTCCTTACCAATGCAATTGGTTCGGATAACTTTCTCAAAGAATAATGGTTCATTATCAATTTTACTTACTTTTTTGGTCTAGCCGAATCAAATGGCTTAGACCTATTTCTCACAATAATCACATACTCATCAATAATGATGTTTCGAAAGAATTTCCTAAAGGTGTTCAAACAAAGTTTAAGAAAACTGACAGGTTTGAATCGAGGAATGATTTCCAACAATAGATGCATTAATAACATATTCAATAGAAGACCTCTCATATGAGATATATATTCGACAACAACAATTTTTAAAAAGACTATAATAACTAATGTTGGAAATCATTAGTTATTATAGGTAAGTTGCACAATATGAGACCGTGTAATGTTTGCACAATATACACGGTCTGTGTAAGAAACTTGCACAATATATAAAGTTGTGCAAGTTAGAAACTTGTCTCATCTGCTGCTACTATTAACTCTAAATTTTTCTTTTTTCAAACAACCTACACTTGTCATAATCATTACAGAGGTTAATCTCTGTTGGATTACTCACAGTCAATATATAATCATTTCACTTATTTAGTTTTACAGATGTTATTCTTTGTTGGATTACTCACAGTCAATATATAATTATTTCACTTATTTAGTTATCTTCTCTATCAGTTCTTTATCTTTGTTAGAACACCCATAATTTCTTATCAGACCACCATAACAGGTACTAAGTCTTCTCTTTAACACCTTTACGATCAGTAAAATTCACTCTACGATATATTGTCTCTGATACTCTACAATTGACTATACGACTTTCAAAAGTCACTCTACGATTCTGCGTGACACTCTACGATCAGTCATTTCACTCTACGATTGACTATACGACTTGCAGAAGTCACTCTACGATTCTTCCTGACACTATGATTTGACTCTACGATCAGTCATTTCACTCTACTGTTGACTATACGACTTGCAGTAAGATTTAGGAGCTATAGTTGCTAAGGCGAGTTAGTGCTATGAGTAAAGTGAGTCTGATGAGTCTATATGCTCTTTGCTTTTAGAAGTGAGGGTCAACTAGTGCTTCCCCCCTCTGTTAAAAGATAAAGTCTTCTTTCTAGGGATGTTATTCTCCATGATTTCAGTTCTGCCGCCCAATTCAAGTAAAGGCCAGGAGTTTTGTCTGCTTGACATCACATCACAAGCTACACGATTGTTTACCCCGGGGATTTACCAGCTACTAAGGAAGCTAAGTAAAGTGTTGCCCGCTCTACGATTCTGCCTGACACTATGATTCCTAACTGAGGCAAACCTTATGACTTTGGTTTTAACAAACATTCTTTAGTTGATCATTCAAAGACCATGCTCTGTGATTTAGGCCGACTTATGAACATGACATCGAGTCTGACTGTGAACGTTGGACTGAGTCTGGTTTGAATATGGTTACTGGTCTAAGGAATCAAGAATACAACAGTTCTTTCAACATCTGAAGTCTGAAATGACCAAACCTTGGGTCTCTACGACTGACCTCGACACTGACTTAGGTGATTAGGAAGCTGAGTCTAAGAATATCATATCGGTTTGAGGGTGTTGAGACCTGGTACAGACACCAAGTCTGGCAAGTCAGACTTAGACCATTCTTGTGTTCATTTGTTCACAGTGTATACATTTTGAATTCCAGTTAGAGTTTAACTTACTGGGTTAGGCCACTAATGACCTTTCAGACCAACAGATTGACAGATAATTCCAGATGACAAAAATAATAATGCATGACAAGGTTATCATTTATATTTGTTTTACAATGATTTGTCCACAAGTTCAACAATTGATACACTTAATCTGAACAGTGATGAACATACCAGCATGAGTTCATTTAAGGTCTCTGCTCTGTTTTAAGGTTTATATCAGTGAGGTACTTAATGAAATTCGTTATCCATTTCACCTCAAGTGGTTTATACATTTTAACAAACATCATCATGCAATCTCCATCATCAGTCACCTTATATCCCCGGAATCCACCATGATTCCCACATAAAATCCTCCCACAAACCAACATGTACTAACTCAAATCAGATGAAAGTAAATATTAAGGTCAAGGGATTCGTGTTCCTTCTTGCAGCTAGGGACTCGTACGTATAGGTTACTTGCTAACTTCTGGACTCCACTGGTTTAAAAGGCTTGAGCTCCTCTTGGGTTCTCACTTCTCACTTTTTAACTCTCGACTCTCTCTCTATATATATTTCTCTATACTGATCTTAGTAGATGAAAAGCATATTGTGAATGAAATTGGGAGCTCCTATTAAATAGAGAATTCTCATATATATTAACCACCTCCAAATACCAGTAATTGCATTAGCCCAGTATGCACTCGTTATGTCCAACGGTTTAAAGTGGTTAAAACATTATACTCTCATCCTCCCGAAATCTATTATTTTGAGGGATCGTCTTGCATATAAGTGCTTTAGAATGTATTCGCAAGGAATATCTGCTTAAAACATTTCTTCATCTAATCTGGATCTTGGACTCTTGGCGCATGTTGATGTGGAATGGAGACGGTAAGTTGGTCAATTGACCAATACACTACTGACACGCAGAGAGAAATCACATCTCAACATGCGGTGTCGATACTGTATTGGCCAATTGACTAACATTAACTTCATACTAATCAAATACTAGAACGGAGGGTTGGAGAGAGAAAGTGAGCTGCGGAAGGGTCGGAGAGGGAAGTGGTTAGTATGAAGTTTATTTTTAGGTATGGTCAATTGGTTAATAGAGTGCTGACACACAGGTGAGACTCTATGTGTGTCAGTATTCTATTGGCCAATTGATCAACTAACCAAAAAATAAACTTCATGTTATCCGAGAGAGGGGAGTTGGATATTGTGTCAAGTGAGGGTAAATTAGGCAATAACAGATAAATTTAGGTACAAAGTAGGGATCATCACCTGCCAAAATAAAACTTAAATATCAATTCCTTAACTATATACTTGTTATTATCTCTTATTTTATATATTTTTTTAATATAGTTAGTATTCTTTAAAACTCATATCCTTAATAATAATAATATTTAATAACAGTATATTATATTTATAAAAATATAAAAATAAAATAATTATATAACAAAACTCATGCGAAAGCACGAGATCAAGAACCAGTTGTTTTCATGATTAAAAAAAGTGTTAATCTTGAATTTTTAGAAAATATTATAGCAAATTCATTTAAAAAATGTTATTTACTTCGTAACAAATAAACTTTGAATAAATAAGTTGTAACCAGGTAGTGGCATGGTAATAAAATTATGGTGGAAATTTTAAAAATAGTGTGTTATTTTATACTATTATAGAAAATGAAAGATCTATTTTTGAACAAGAAATTGATAAATAATAATCTTTTTAGAACACTGAAAATAATTAGGTGCATAATTTTTTATGTTATATTTTAAAATGGCGGGAACATGCATATTCTTTAATAATATTTAGGTGTACATATGTTAAAATATATATTGATTTTGTTAAAATAAGTCATCATCTTTTATTGATTTTTTTTTTTTAATGAAAACTACATCATAGTAGAAGTTGGCATATTAAACTCCAAACAGTTAGACTATATGATTTATTCCCAAAAAGATTGTCATTTACAACATTTATACGTTCTAACATTTATAAACTTATTAGTTCTTGATATAAAATTAATAGTTCGACCTAATAACAAAGTATACTTAATTGCTCTACTAATATTATGTTAACTTAGAATATTTACTAAATATTTATAAATGTTATTTAATTCATTTATATGAAAATAATCTTAAGTGTTTTTTTTTTAATTCAAATGTTGTGCATAGTAATTAATATCTTAAAGTACAACACGTAGCATATATACGTAGCATCTAAACAAATGAATCTAAGAGAAAAGCAGAAATTAGAATTTTGATGAAATTTACAAGATTTTATTTTCTACCTAAAAATTTATCTAGAACGAAAATCAATTTTAAACATAAACTATAGGATGAATTTTTTGATATATTTAGTCTAAAATTTTAATTATAATAACCCAAACTTGTATAGTGCACAACTGCACATCTTATAATTCTATTAATTTGAGGAAATTGGTTATAGTTGTTTATATTTAATTTAAATAATTTAATATTAATTTTGAATTTTAATATTTCATAAATTGACTCTTTAACATTCAAAAACAGAGTGAAAAGTAAATTTGAAAGAAAAAAAAATATGTAATACATTATTAATAATAAAAGAAGAATAACAGGTACTCAAATAAGTGAGATGACTTTTGGTACTACTAATCTATTTTCCTTCATTAAGATTGAAAAAAACGAAACTTAAGAAAATTTAATTAATTTATTGTTTTTTATATAAAAAAACATAGATGATTATAAAAATATTAAATTAATTATACTAATTAAAACAAAATTAATAAACTAATATAAAAAATCCCACTCGCGTCGCGTGGGCTCAAATAAATGTGTCTCGGAAGAGTCAAAATATGTGTCTCGGAGGCGACGTGGTTCGGTACAATATATATAGAAATACGTGAGTTTTTAGTAATTTGGATGTAACGTACGATATAAAAACTCACTATAGTTAAAAATATGTGTAACGTGTAATTAAAAACTATAAACCGATGGATATAATATACACACTTGCTTGACTTGATAGAGTAGTTGATCAGACTACTACTAGTACTACAGCTGTACTAAAAGTATTAAGCAAACTGATGGCTGCCTCAACTAATCCTTCTCCTTCTCTGCACCCTATTCCTATACCTGTTAGTAAAAGAAACAGCATCATCATCATCATCCAGTTACTAGTGGTAATTATATTGGTTCCAGTTATAGCATCGGTTCTGCTGTATCAACTCGACTCCTTGGACCCGGCTCCACTTCCCGCCCATGAGTTGACTCGGGATTCCATCCCCGTGCCCCGCCGTAACGCTCACATGCTCCGAGGTTCCCATAACATCGGCGCCGGACGACTGTTGGGACCCGAAGACTTGGCTTATGATTCCATCTCCGGACTCATATACACCGGATGCCACGACGGCTGGATCAAGCGAGTATCGCTCAACGACTCGGTGGAGGACTGGGTTTACACGGGTGGTCGTCCTTTGGGACTCGCCCATGCTCACCACAACCTTGGTCAACTACTTATCATTGCTGATGCTGATAAGGTTCGTTTAGTAATTTCTTCATAATTAGTAATTTCATTTCTTCTTTTTTTTGGAAGTTTAATTCTTTTAATTTTTTTTTTGGCTAAATAACAAGCAAGTTTTTGGAAGCATGCATGGGTATAGTATAGTATGAATAGATACAACATACTAGTATTGTATTTGTGGCCGGTCCATGTCTTCTTCATAAATAATTGTATGGGTATAGTATAGTATGAAGTATGAATTGTATGGGAACGGTCTGACCAAATAAGGGATCACGCCATTTTTAAAATCAAAATCTCATACTTCGGGGTCGGGTGGTATTTTTTTAAAAACAAAAACTAAGTGGGACCACGGACGGATGATAATATTTTTGTAAATAAGAGGAAAGTAATTTGGCCCATCCTTTTTAATATTATTTTATTTTTTAAAAGAATATCAAAACATATATATATATATATATTTGAATTTTAAATTTAAGACTCACTATATTATTTCATTTTATATTCGTCATAACATTTTCTACTAATTTTGGTAAACTAATTATCCATGTTCTGTTGTGTGTTGAATACAAATGAATTACATCTTACAGATAATTAATTTGTAGCCTAAAAGAAAATATTGAAGTGGTCCGGCCTGCATTCAACTTATCTATTTGAAAACTTAATACAATAATTGATTGCCTATATTTAAATTAGTAGCTACTGCTTTTCTTCTGCTCATTAAATTGAATTATATCTCAACTTAATTTAACAAAGCCTTTTTTTTGTTCAAACTAGTTGGAGCAAATGAATATCACGTATAACAAGGAATAATAAATCAAATAATAATAATAATAATATTAAAAAGGGCTAAAAAGGCTAAAAGTATAATTTACAACCCAAGAAAAAAAGTGATAAATTAGTTATATGAATTATAGTAATAATAATTAATATTAACGTCCGTCAATAATATTTAATGATAAGAGAATTGGTGTCCTCCACCCCATAACCCATTCTACATATTCAAGGCTAACTAAAGTCTCTGTAATATTTTTCCCCTGCATCTCTTAATTTGTCAACTTTCACCAAGTAAGTTTTGGTCTCCCCATTCTTATTACATCATTCATCCTCCTAACACATTAATTATACCTCTTCACAGGTGCCGTGCGATGACCAATTCACAACCAATATTCCATGATCTTGACCAGTACTAGTCGGTGTCACTTCAACCTTCTTTCAAATATATATTCTCATTTCTAATCCTGACAAACCTTGTGTGTCTACAACATCCTAATCCTGACAAACCTTGTGTAAAAACTTTGCTTCAACTTGACAGAGAAGTTTAACATCACACCGTTAACTCTGCTGCACCATGCCACTTCAGACTACCTGCTCTTATATTGTGACTCGTAGATATCTCTCTCGCCCCTTTCTTCACCTTGAGGGTTCGCCTGGCTTTCACAATCTGCTCAAAATTTGCCGTTTTTTAAGTATGATTTTGTGGGTCCGGAAAATTCTGTTGGACCCGTGTTACGTGGCAAAATATTGCAGCAAGGGTTTTGATATCGTAAAGAGTCTGCAGTCCCAGTTCACTTATGACTCATTTATTCCATTTGGTTTCCTATCATCGAGAAAGTTGAGTTACATTCAATTAGGAGGATTTGTAGTTACCTTTACACAGGACTCCTAGTCCAATTGAGGAAGGTGTGGTCAAACTATAAATACACGGCCATAATCCAAATTTCAGGTAATGACATTTTGTCTACTTTTACGCACTAAAGCAATCACGTGCCTCTATTATTGACGTTTCTTGACCTGTACTTATTTTTACACGAGCTATTGTTTGGTGATTCGACGAGCGTACAAATTTTGTCGTTAACATTGGTGCTTGAAAGAGGGTCGTTTTAGTGTTGCTAGGTCAAATCACTAATCTACTTTAAGTCGATCGGATGGCGGGTAAAGGGAAGGCGATTCATGACCAGGAGAGGTCTTCAGTCAATCTGACGACACAAGTTCGAAAGTCAAGGCTTGAGCCCAACAAACCCGTATGCGTGTCACCCTTTGCTAGAGGGGGTCTTCATCCACACGCGTCGGCCTAGTTGTTTATTTGGCGACACTCTGGTTCCTTTGACCGGCCCAGGGTGAATATGGCGAAGAAGAAGTCTAAAGACGGTTTGACTCGTCATTATGACAAAAGGCGATAAAGCAGATGAGGTGGATGTACGAATTAGGCACCAGTTGTGCAAACCCGATCCCCACAAAACAGAGAAATGATTAAATGAACTCATGAAGGGGGAACTGTACCACATATTTTAGCGCGTTGAGGGGGACGGCAACCCACTCGCCCCTTAGGTGCCAGTACATCTTCTCGTTGAGGTTTGGTGCTCGGAGTTTATAGTCGTCGAGGATTTAATATTGTTGACATAGGGTGGGTAACACTCAATTTTGTACAGAGGATTGGTTCATTAATGTGTGAGTATGCTTTCTCCGATGAGTGTTGCTATCGGATCTTCATTTCAGTAATTTCGGCTTCGCTTCGCACCAGAGACTGGTTCTCTTCAGTTGGGGGAGAAGGGATTGTTGCTTGGGAGGAGGAAGTGGCGGTGGTGACGAGGAGTTTTTGGGGCTGCATTTCTGGGTCGATGTTTGTGGTTGGTGTTGCTACTATGGGTTAGGTCGTGGAGGTGGTTTTAGCGAAGGTTGGTTGGAAGAGGACGTGGGTTGAATGAAGTTATTGCCCGACTTGTTTGATTGGTGAATGTTGTGGTCTGATGAGATGTAACCGAAGAAAGTTGTTGAAAAAGTAGGAGAGACAATAGTACAGAGCTCTCTAAGGAAATTTTGAGTGTGCAAGTGAGAAATGGCGATTCTTTTTCTTTGGGAAAAAGACTTAAGAGATGACGGATCGTCTAAACACGTTTCTCTAGTTACGCCATAATAATGGTAGTGGTGAGGTCCAGTTTGGCATGAGGAGTGCGGGGGTGTTCGTTCAGTTTTAGTAACAACAGTATATTAATTTGGTAATTTTTGTACTCTTATTTTAACATTCTTAAAATAAGAGAGTAGGGGCAATGTTGGGCATAATTTTGTGGATCCGGAAGATTCGGTGGGACCTGTGCTTTATGGCAAAATATTGCAGTAAGGGTTTTGATATCCTAGAGAGTTTACAGTCTCAATTTACTTATGACTTATTCATTCCATTTGGTTTCCTATCATTGAGGAAGTTGAGTTACATTCAATCAAGAGGATTTGCAGTTATCTTTACACAGGATTCCTAGTCCAATTAGGGGAGGTGTGGTCACACTATAATCCAGATTTTAGGTAATGACATTTTGTCTACTTTTACGCACTAAAGAAATCATGTGCCTCCATTTTTTACGTTTCCTAGCATATACATATTCTCACACCGGAACTATCCTCTGACGGCCTCGGCCATCAAGCATTCTCAGTGTGGTTGTTTGTTCACTGTGCAGGCTTTACGTTCGTTGTTTGGTAATTCGGCAAGCGGACAGATTTTGGCGTTAACAAAGTTCATTCAATGACCTTGAGGTTCTAAAAAGGCGCTAAAGGGAGGGAGGCGATTGGGGGGGGCCTAGCGCTGGGGGCTAAAGCGAATTTTTTTGTAAGTCAATTTTAATATTTTATCTTACATTATTCTAACAAAACAATAATATAAAGCAAAACAATCAATAATACAGATAATAAAGACATTTGTTTAAAGTTTAAACACATACATATAGCCAATTTTAAAGTTTAAACAAACACACAATTGTTCAAAATTCAAACACAAACAAATAATCAAAAATACAAACTAATAGTCTTCATCCCCATATCCCTCTATATCTCTAACTCTTCTTCTCCATATCCCTCCAAGATAATATCTCCATCGGACTCACACTCATACTCCTCATCTCCCTCTTCCTCCAGTGTCATCATCGACAAAAATCTTCTTCATGAAGTTCTCTTACTCCAACATTTCTACTACTTCTCCTAGGCTTTCAGCAAGACTTTATCCACTCCAGGATGCTTCACCAATCGTCTCCCAAGTAAGGCCCGTACAACCCTCAACTTCATCATCACCACCTTCAACAATCCATCCTTACGCTTTTGAAGCATCACTTCAAGTAAGTACATCTACTTTACTATCTTTCTCCGTTTCTTTTTGTTGTTAAGTCTTCAGATTAATTGGACATAGACTAGATTGTTCAACCTTGTTGCATCTAGTCTATTCCTCTTCTTTATATGAATCTACAAAAATAAAAATAAAATTAAAAAAATCAAAAAATTATATATTTATATTAGATTTTACTTAATAAACCACAACCACTTACTACTTACTAGTTACTATATACTATATAGTTGATACTTACCCCCTCAAAAGTACTCCAATTTCTCTCACACCGGATGAACTAGTAGTCAAGCGAAAGAATCCTTGTTGCCATCCTTTTGCAAGTTGGGTGTACTATTGCCATAATTGGACCACCATCCAACTAGTCATTAAAGATTGTAAATTATTAAACAAATATTTAAACAAGTATTAAATAGTAAAGAAAGATTAAACAATAAATATTTATCGCCGGATCATAATTATCATCATTCGTTGCATATCCCCGCCGCTAAAAGTCTTCCAAACCCACCTCTTTTTTCTTATACTTCAATAACTCAGATTTATGACAAGACTTTGCATATTGAAGTCTTCGGAAAGAACTTCTCAACCACAAATAAACATCGCATCCATGACAAGTGGATCACTTTGTATGCTAGGATCTTTAAAGAAGTAATAAGGGTTCAATAGGTAGTAGTCAAATGCAAAGGACTATCGTTGGGTCTTTGGCTTTAGCATCGATAATTGCGAGAATCGGGACGATAGTTAGTCTCATTATTTTTTGAATGCCTCTTTGATCTCTTCCTTTGCTTTTTGAGTTCTCCATATAAAAACCCATTGATGGCTTTCGGTCTCCATCAACAAGGTGAAGCACCTTTACTAATGGTGCAAACACTTTCAAGCATAGTGTTACTCCATTCCAAAACTCAAACTCAAGACAAGAGATGGCATCCGCTTTTTCCCTTAGTATTTTTCGACCATTTGCATTGATCCCATTCAAGATTAGTAAACATATACCTCAACTTCTCTTTCTTTTCTATCAAACTTTGCAAAGTCAAGAAAGAAGTTGCAAATCTAATAGCGCTTGAGGCCTCACTATGTCTCTCTTTTTTTGTATACTTCCTCATCAATGCCAATGTCTTATGATGTGCATAAATAAAGATAGTAAAGGCCTTTGCTTTCTCAATCACTCCCTTAAACTTTGGTAGCTTGTCAATTCCTTCAAGCATGAGGTTCAAAGTGTGAGTGGCACAAGAAGTCCAAAACATATGTGGCCTCTTTATCATTAACAAGTCCGCTTGTGATGTATGTTGTTGGAAGCATTGTCAAGAATAACTTGCACTACATTTTGTGGCCCAACTTGTTCAATGAAATCATCTACATATTTGAAAATATATTCTCCGATGTGTGCTTCCGAGAATCTTCTTTAGAAGAAAGGAAAGTTGTGCCCTCTTTGTAATTCACACACAAATTCATGATACTTCTTCTTTTTCTATCGGTCCAAGCATCGATTACGATAGAACAACCATTCTGCAAGACCATTCCTCTTCGCTTCTCGAGTGACTTCTTAGTCCTCTCTACCTCCTCTTTCAATAATGGCTCCCTTAGTTGGTAATGACTTGGAGGTTGGTAACCCGGGCCATATTGACCAACCGCCTCACAAAACCTTTTGAAGCTGTCACAGTCGATAGCATTAAAAGCAATACCGGCTTCATACACCCATCGAGCCATGTATTGATGCACACTATGCGTCCTTTCCTTCCAAAGTGCATCATTGATATTTTGTTGTCGTAGCTTTTTACTTGCACTCATTGAAGAATCGGGATTTATGGTCGATGCAAATTTATCCATAGCCCCAATCAATTGTGGTCTTTTTCTTGATCCTGTCACTTCAATTTCTTCTTCTCCCTCTTCATCAATTAAATTAACCTCTTTTCTAACTTCTTCAACCTCTTTCCTTTTCTCTTGCTTCTTCCTTTTTACTTCTTCGAATGCGGCTTTACACTTTGCTTTATCTTCACTTCCGGTAGCCTTTGGGCATGGTCTAGTATTTCCCGTAATATGCGCAATGTGTTGTTTAATTCTATAAACCCCTCCGCTAATAGAATGTCCACACAACTTGCATTTCACCTTATCAGTATTTTTAGGATTAATCAACATCCCATACTCCCATCCAACGTCATTTGATGCACGTTTCAATTGTGATTCAGGTACAGTGGCAGAATTAGATGCTCCCGAAGAAGGAATTTGTGCCATTGATACAAACCTACAAATGTCACAATTCATGTAAAGCGGTGACAACAATTAAATGCCGAAATAAGTAAGTCGTGACTATAAAGCGAGGCAAAACAAACCTACAAATGTCATAGTTATTGCTAGAACTTATATTTTATATTTTATATTCTCTATTTGGTATACAGTATACACAGTAAGGTTTGTTGTATATCACAAGTTTATCTATATGTCACACATGGTCAAACAATTGCACGGCATGAGTACAAATTAAATAATATATTTATTTTAAAATTAGAGATATAATTTATTTTTTAAAATCAAATAATGATATATTAAATTTTAAAATTAGTATAACTCATAAAAATTTTGAATGAAATAAATTTTATAATTAATAAATTTTGTTATAGTTTTTTCTCTGTTTTATATTTCATATTCTCTGTTTTATATTCTTTAACATCTGTGTCACAAGAATTTCTAGAGATTGTTCAGTTTAAATTTTATATCACAAGTTTGTTGATGAACTCTTTTGACGAGTCGACACAGTGGCGGTGGTGGCATGCCGTGGTGTGGCGGCGATGGAGTGGTGGTGTGGCGGCGATGGAGTGAAATTTGTCATTGTGATGGAGAATGAGACTCTGACACTGATGATCTGATGACTATCAAATATGCCACGTGTTCTTCTTCTTGCTATAAATATAATAAAATTATTCATTTTGACTTGATCTTGTTCACTTCTTGTTGTGATTTGATAAGCTCTGACTGCATTAAGAATATGATAAATCATTAGAAAAATAAATACATCAAAATCTAATTTTGGTAGTAATTAAAAAAAAGAAAATCCGCCTAGGCCCGCTTCTTCACTTTAGGCCATTTAGTCGCCAGAGACATTTGCTGGCGCCTAGCGCTTTTTCCCACCGATTTGGCCTTAGGCGCGGCGCCAGGCCCCCGCCTAGCGCCTAGGCGCCGCCTAGGCCGATTTTTAGACATTGACACGTGGTTATCCGAAACCAATTTGACATAATTAGGTAAGCCTTAGGGACAGACAGCGACGAAGATCCTGATCGTGAAGTTTTTTTGTAACCAATGAGAAACTACCGCTTCTTCATAACTTGAAAGCCATATTTCTCAATCTTTGTGACTAGCTTCTACGGAAGTCTTTTCGAGTGTTGGAATTATGAAGCATCTTAGAGTATTTAATTCCTTCAGGGATCAAATAATTTCTCTCGAAAACATGAAGAGGTCGCTTGTTTACCTAATTTATTATATAGTGGCAAGCAAGGTATCGTTGAATTGTGTAGAATAACTACCAACTACCAATTTTATACTAGATTGATTTTATTAAACAAATGTCTTGAGTTGTTCAATTTTGAAAATAAAGTTAACTAAACTAACTATTCACTAACTACCAAAAGGTTGATTTTAGATTAAAAGACTTAAGATCACAATTTCCCTTGATGATTCACTTCATTATAATGGATTGTTAATCAAGAACTCATTAGCATCTATAAGCACTTTCTGATGGTCTTATAAATAAATCTTACTAAATCCAATTAAGATTAGAATAAAAAAAAAACACCCCAACTAATCAACTCACTATAATTCTATGTGAATTGGAATTATTAAGGATATCACACATGTTCTTTTTCAGATTACATACGGCATATAGGTATATTTCTATCCTATACACAAATCACGAATTCCATCTCATGCAGAAAACATAATCATATGCTATTATATTCAGATCTAAATCTATACTCCATCAACCAATTTCATATAGATTACCACATTAATTATTCGTCAGACAATTAACAATTAAGCATAAGATATAATAGACAATCTAATTATAATCAATATTAATCAACAAAGAAACAAATTAATTAAAGTTACTCATCAAGTTCCATTGCAATCTTAAAATAAAATTTAGTTCATAACTGAAGAAAAAATCATCATCCAGAAATTACAAAATAAAATTAAGAGAATAGAGATAAAAATTGTTTTGATCCACTTCAGGACTCCTTCTGCCTTCTATGTTGCTCCTCCTTTGTGATCCAAACTTGCTTCAAGCCTTCAAGTCTTCCTTTGGTAGTTGTCTTTAGCACTCCAAAATTTAAACCTTACTATTTACTCTACGTACATAAAATTAAGCACAGTATAGTAGTAAAGTAAGGATCTATCCCACAGAGAATGATATTATCCTGAATTTATTCTAATGTCTCTAACAATAAGTAAATACAAGGGGGTTTTGAATTGATTAAAACTAACTAAATAAATAAAACAGGATTAAATTAACAAGGATAATCAAGTAAATTAAAACTTCAGTTATGCAGTTCAGTTTCACTTATTAACAACAACAATATAATCAAGTTAATATTATTTATTCCTTCAAGATAATAGCCCTAGGCAACAACAAGCTACTTGCCAAGAAGCTTCTATGAAATGACTAGGCCAAAGATAAGAAGGCTATGCCGAATCCGAGGGAAACTGTGAAAAAGAAAGAAGACTACGAAGAAGGAAGCAGACGATTCTCCAACATAATAAGAAAATTCTCCACGTGAGTAGAGAAATGTGTGACGGAGAAGGGGGATTATATGGATGAGAATCCAGTATTTGCACCATTCGAGGAGCATGGGCACTAGTTGAAGATCCGACAGCTCTCATTGATAGGCAGGCACTAAGTACCAAAGACCTCGGCACCTTCCTTACCCCCCTACGAAACATTTACACTTATTTTGAAGAGGAAAGCTCCCAAGTTCTAAATTCCCCTTAGATTATCATTTAATGAAACAAGCTCTTCATAAGATTCTTACCATCATACAACTTTGAATAAGCTCTCCAGATTTAATAAAACAGTAGCATTAAGAACCAAGGAATTAGACTATTCCAAGCAACAATCACACAAGCTCGGATTATTTAATTTGTCTTCTGATAACCATAGTAACGCATAAAAGCTTTACCACAATCAGTATTACTAACTGCTACTTGTGATTAGGAACAATATCAATTACACCAATTACACTGAATACTCTTCCTTAATCTAGCATATGATATTAATCTGATTAATTTAACTGACCACATTAAATTAATCAAATCAAATAACATACAATCAATTAAGAAAGATTATCAGAACAAATTTCATATAAGAAGGAATAAATAACGAAACTCAATTATACTATTAACTATAAATAAGGTTCAACATTCCTGAGAACTGAATAAGAAAACTTAGCATGACATGCTTCAATAATAAAACTCTTAATTTGTAAAAGTATGTATGTGTGTATGTGTAATGTATATCTGATTTGATTAGAGGTGAAAGTATTTATAGGTAAATTCTCTAAAACCTTAGAAGAATTCGTTTCCAACTCTACTTTGGAAAATCTAAGCAGGTGCAGTTTCCATATTACAAACTACAAACTTAGTTTGCATAGCAAACTCTACTTCCTTATCCTGCTATAGCTTCCATATTAGATTATAACTCTAATTTTGAATCTTATTACAAATTAAACTCCTCTGCACTAGAAAGAAACTCTACGATCGGGCTGTGGACACTCTACGTTTTTTTTGGCTTGACAATTTACGATCACAGTAAGTTACTATACGAAATTGGGTAAAAGAGCTGGTTTGAAGATACGGGCATAACTTTCACATCGGTAACTTTCAGTAGTGTCTTTCTAGTGCAAACGTAGAGTGCAACTGGCAATCGTCGAGTAACTTCATGTCAGCTCCAACACTACGATCGTAGAGCACTTCTGCAGAACAGCTGAAAACTAAGTTTTTACTTCAAATCTGCTAGTTAATCTCCAATTCTTCCTGAAATCAATAAACACCTTAAATCAGCTCATAAACACATGAAACATGTAAAACATAAGATATTCTGCATCTATCATCCTTCAAACTAAGGTTAGCAAAAAGCCATCTTTTAATATGTCCAAGATCCTCTATTTCTACTCCCTCAATCAAATCCTAAAGCTTTAAGAAGTTGCAGTCCAAATACTCCCCAAATTATTGCTAAAATCAAATGCACTGCTGACTTTGACCCTACATGACACTGCTGCGCTAAGATACTTTTTATAACCGGCATTGTCGCACCCTTCATGTCGAACCCTGTGCACAAACAGAAACAGGCTACCCGACCTGGCATAGGCCTGCCAGGCTTTGACCATTGTAAAAGACCAGGACAGATAATCTATTAAAAATCAGTCTACAGAGGCCTGTTTGGTCAGGCCAGGACAAGGCCAAACCAAAGCTAGGCCATTTCTCATGAGATCTTATCTCCTCTTTATTTATAGAACAGAGGTAGGACAAGAAAAGTTATTTTAGATGATGTGGGACTCTCTGGAATGACTTTCTCAAGTAAGAGTGCTAGTCTTTACATTATATGTACTGCCCTTGCCTGCTGTATTTATTCAGTGCTCGAATGCTAATGAATATCATTTCTGCTGTTTCTCACATTCTAAATGCATTTGCAAGATAAGATGTATATACATTAGTGCAATATGCTCTTTCTTGTTAATATTCTATACAAAACTGAACAATTAAAAGGGATAATCCTCATGTATTCCTTTTCCTACATTTCTCACCAACTGAACAAGGTATAAATTATATGGAAAAGAAAGTTGCATATTGCTTTATGTTTACCTCATAATATGAATCAGAGAGCCTCTAGACAAAACAACGGTGAAAGAATCTTTTTTCATTGCCAACATTTTTCAAGTTTTTGCTTCAACTAAAAGGCATACACCAGTTTGATTATCATGAATATCCTTGGACTCTAAGCTTGTCTCATCACAAATCATTAGAACCAGATTCCATAGCCCACCTTGCCTCACTTGAGCATCATCATTATAGAATTATATTCATCAACAATATACATGATATTAGTCCTGTTTCTTTAAGGTTTAGGCTTCATTCCTTACTACAATACTACAAATTCTTCGTAGATTGTACCCATAAAGCTGATGTTTCTTATAATTAATAAAGCTTTCTTTTTTAAGATGAACATAATGTTTTTAACCATTTGAAAATACTTGGAAGAATAATGTGATAAAAGTATGTTATCCCACATTGGTTAGATAACAGAAGTTTAAGGAAGTTATTCTTATAAAAGGACTACCAAGTTAAATTTAAATGAAGGGTCGTCCAATACATAAAGGCTTCCTAAGTAGCTAATAAGCCTAGACCTTGGGCTGGACCAGGTCGGATTAGGCTGGAATTTTTGGAAGGTCAGGTAAGGCTGGATATTGTCTAATAAACTGTGATCTGTTCTCAGCCTTGCAGACCGGCCTTGGTCAGTTTAGGCTTTGACCAGGTCAGACTTAGGCCGGTCTGCGGGTTGCAGGCTATTTGTGCACCATTACCTGGCGCTATCGTGCCAGGATTAGCCTTGCCTCTGGCACGCCAGGTAATCAGAAAACATGCTTCTTGCTTTTTTAGTCCCATCTTGTCCAATCCCTTCCATCATGCAATGCAACCTATAAAAAAACAATAAAATGCATCAAAAGTAACAAAAACACTTGAGAACCAACAAAAATAAAAGCTCAAACGCATTCGATTCGTAAAATATAAAACCCATCATCCATCAGCGTAGCTCGAGAATTAGCTTTCGAGATTGAGAAATCTTACTTTCCTCCCACCCCTGCTTTGCTTCCGATTTTCGGTCGAGAAAGACAAAGAAAGACTTTTGATCCATTTCATCAGTTGGAACCTTCATCAATATTTGTGCAATATTAATTGATCCCAAGTATTTAACTAAAACCTATTTAGGCATATTGAACCTCCAACCCTGACAAATTTACAATTCCCACATCTATTCTGCTAATATACTATCTCATTTCTATTATATAAGTCGTTTTTGAAGAAATTTTTTTCCATAATATAAGATGTTTTACATATATTTAGGAGGAAAAAAAATAATTTTTTACTTTGCCCCTAAAAAATAGAGTAATTGAGAGTGGAGGAAGAATATTGTAATTTGGCATATATTGTTTAATAATGATATTTGGCGTATATTGTTTGATGATGATATATATATATATATATATATACAATTATAATATTATTATGGGGAATATGGAGGTGCACAGCCGTGTAACTTTTAAAGTTACACGGTCTACGATCGTAGAGTGATTTCACTCTACGATCGTACAGTAGTCACTCCACGATTTTTGAATTCACTCTACTATCGTGGACTACTCTACGATAGTAGAGTTAATTCACTCTACTATCTGTAGACTACTCTACGATCGTAGAGTGAAATCACACTACGATCGTAGACCGTTGTCACAAAACAGATATATAATGACAGATAAACTAAAGAGACAAGGAGAAAAGAGAAAAGAAAATTTCATATAACTTTTTCATAATATCTAAAGGAGAATCCCACTGACATATATAATGCAGCTGGACAATTCTACACTCTCGCCTCTAACAACCCTCATCAATAAACTGATAACACGTGTTTATTGCTAAATTTAAGGCATAGCTAATAATTGAAATGTAACAAACGCAGCATTTGGCTTGAACTCATGTAACTACTATTTCTCCTCCTCTGCCTTCCATTCCTAACAATTCCCCATTGCATGAAAGGATCCTTGTCCCCAAGGATTAAAGTCTAGAAATTCTGCACTAATTTTGCTCCACTCTTCCCATGTTGCATCTTCTGGAATGCTATGGGACCACTGAATCAGAACCATGGTAGCTGGTCGCTGTCCCTTTTTGATCAATCTTCTGTCTAAGACTGCTACAGGTATTGGCCTTAACTCTCTTGCATGGTTCGTTTGGGGTAGTTCAGTTTGTACCACCTTGGTCTCTCCAATCTTCTTTTTCAGTTGTGAAACATGAAAAACATTATGAATTTTGGCACTTGTAGGAAGCTGCAGCTTGTAGGCCACCTTCCCAATTCTTTGAATTACAGTGTATGGTCCATAGTACTTAGCAGATAACTTGAAGTTTCTCCTTTGTGACAATGACATATGTCTATAAGGTTGTAAATTCAGATACACCACATCACCTTCTTTGAATTTCCTTTCTGTTCTTTTCCTATCTGCATAAAGTTTCATCCTTTCTTGTGACTTCTGCAGATTCTCCTTCAATAATTGTTGGGTTGCCTCCCTTTCTTTTAAAAATCTGCTATCAAAGGATTGTTGCTTGTGCCTTCTTGGTGATAATTAATCACTGGAGGATTAGTACCATAAAGAGCTTTATATGGTGTCATTCCTGTTGCAGTATGGAAGGTAGTATTGTACCACCATTCTGCCATGAGTAACCACTTACTCCAGTGTGCGGGTTTGGTACTAGTCATACACCTTAAATACATTTCAATAAACTGGTTGACCCTTTTCGTTTGCCCATCTGTTTGCGGGTGGTAGGCTGTGCTTAACTTCACTTCCCAATGTTCTGAACAACTCTCCAGAATGTGCTCACAAATATTTTGTCTCTATCCGAGATGATAGTTTTTGGAGGACCATGCAACTTAACCACAGAGTCCAATACCATTTGTGCTACTTGAGATGCTGTAAAGGGGTGTGTGAGTGCCATAAGATGACACCCTTTGGTTAGTTTGTCCACCACAACCAAAATTGTATCCTTTCCCTCTGATTTGGGTAAACCTTCCACAAAATCCATGGTTATGACTTCCCAGGCTTGGTCAGGAATGGGTATAGGCTGCAACAGTCCTGGACTGGGAATGTGCTCTCCCTTGCTCCTTTGGCACACTTCACACTTTGTGATCAGCTCTGTTAAGTCTTTCCTTAATGTAGGCCAGAAGAATAACATCTCAGCCCTCTTGATTGATGCATTTATGCCTGAATGCCCTCCTTCCGGGCTACTGTGTATTTGTTCCATGATCTTTTCTCTCAGATTTCCAGAATTTCCCAAGTAAATCCTTCCCTCTTTTCTGAGAATCCCTTCCTGCACCTTATATTCAGGACAGCTAGTAGGATTGATGAGAATTTGTGCCATTATTTCTTGTGCCTCCTTGTCATCTTTAAGGCTATCTGCAACTTAAGTGCTCCACGCTGGAATAGCAGATTGTATTACTATACAGCTGCCCTCCATTTCATGTTTTCTAGACAACGCATCTGCTACTAGATTATCTTTACCCTTCTTATATTGAATAACATAGTCAAAACCTAACATCTTTGAAACCCATTTCTGATGTACTAAAGTAGTTAATTTTTGCTCCATGAAGTACTTCAATGCTTCATGGTCAGTTTTAATAATAAACTGTCGCCCCAACAGAGAGGTCCTCCACTTCTGCACTGCCATAATTATGGCCATCAGTTCTTTCTCATAAGTTGAAAGGCCCAAGTGTTTTGTTGACAAAGCTTTGCTTATAAAAGCTAATGGCCTGCCTTCCTGCATTAGTACTGCCCCTACACCTGTGTGACAAGCATCTGTTTCCACAATAAAGGTTTTGGAGAAATCCAGGACTGGGGTATTTGATAGAACTTCCTTGAGTTTTTGGAAGGCTTGCTCAGCCTCTTCTCCCCAGCTAAAAGCCCTTTTTTAAGCAAATTAGTGAGAGGTTTACTGATAATTCCATAGTGTTGCACAAACCTCCTATAGTAGCCTGTAAGGCCCAGAAATCCCCTTAATGACTTTAATGTCTTAGGTGGGATCCATTGTCTCATGGCTTCCACTTTGCTCTCATCAGCAGCTACTCCTTGTTCATTGATAATATGTCCCAAGTATTCCACTTGAGGTTGGGCAAAAGTGCACTTGTTCTTCTTTACACAGAACTGATTACTCCTTAGTACCTCAAATACTTGTTGCAAGTGACTGATATGACTTTCCAAAGAGGGACTATATACTAAAATGTCATCAAAGAAGACCAAAACAAACTTTCTTTAAGTATGGAGCAAATACCTCATTCATTAGGCATTGAAAAGTGGCAGGGGCATTGGTCAAGCCAAAGGGCATGACTAGAAACTCATAGTGTCCTTGGTGGGTTTTGAAAGCTGTTTTGTGAGTATCTCCAGTCTTGACTCTGATTTGGTAATAACCACTCCTTAAATCCAATTTTGTAAAGAACTTGCTTCCCTTTAGCTCATCTAGCAACTCTTCTATGATAGGAATGGGAAATTTGTTCTTTATAGTTATGTTGTTTAAAGCTCTATAATCCACACAATACCTCCATGAGTTGTCCTTTTTCACTAGCAGCACTGGGGAAGCATAAGGAGATGTGCTATGTCTGATGATGCCACTTTCTAGCATTTCCTTGACCATCCTTTCAATCTCAGTCTTTTGTATGTAGGGATACCTATACGGATTGGTATTTTAATAGGATTGCAACCAGCCATAATTGGTATATGATGGTCTTGCCATCTCACAGGAGGTAGCCCTTGTGGTTCTTGGAAGAGGTCTTTGTAAGTTGCCACCATCTGTTCTATCTCTCCTGGAATCTGCTCCTTTGTTTCCAATTTTCCTTCCACAGCAGTTAACTGGACTAGAAAGTAAGTCTCCTCTTTGGGTTTCAAGCTGAATTTCTCCTCTATTTGTACCGAGTAGAATTGTTTAGGCTCTTCTTGTTCTCCTAATACTACTTTTTTCCCCTTCCAGTGTATTATAATTTCTCTTCTGTTATAATCAAAACTGATGGGACTGACAATTTGCATCCATTGTACCCCCAATACTGCATCATACCCTCCTAAAGGAATAACATACATGGGGCTTTGGAATTCCCCTTGAGTCAGTTTCCACTTAAACTGTTCAACTTTTCTATCACACCTTATTTGCTCTCCATTTGCCATTGTGATCTTAATGGGAGTGCAGGGCTCAGTAGGTATTTTGAGTTCCTTTATCAGAGTTTGTGAGACAAAGTTATGGGTGGATCCACTATCTAACAACATGGTAATGGATCTGTTCTTAGCTTGGCCATGTAATTTTATGGTGTGAACCCCATGAGTCCCTGTGATAGCATGCAGTGATACCTCACCATCATCCTCGATCTGCAAATATTCTTCTTCTTCCCCTTGTATGATGGTAGCTAATTCTTGATCTATATCTGCCACAGGTGCTTGTTCTTCTTCATCAGTTATCACAAGGTATATGTGCTTCTGTTTACATATATGTCCTTGTGTATATACTTCATCACAATGGTAACATAGTCCTTTATTCCTCCTTTCTGCCATTTCGGTTGTAGTTAATCTCTTGATTGGGAAGGATCTGTATCCTGCTCCTTCTTTAGCCGGTTGAAATGGTTCCCTGTTCACTACAGTCTGTGGTTTACCCCTTCGTAATTGACTCTCCCCCCCAAATTTGAATGTGCCATGTGCCCTTCTGTCCAAGGATTCTACATAAACCTCTTGCCTCCTTGCTAGGTTGATGGCTTCTCTCAGAGTCTGTGGTCTCATCAGATATAAGGCATTGGCAATCTCTTCCTTTAAGCCACTTAGAAAACTCTCAATAAAATATTCTTCAGCACATCCCTTATTCTGAGTCACCATATATGTCTTCAACTCCTCAAATTTCCTGATGTAGTCATCCACCTTTCCTCTTTGGACCAATTTATTAAATTGCCCTATCAGATTTTCATGTCCTCCTTTAACAAACCTTTAACAAAGGATGTATGCAAATTCTTCCCACAATATCCAAGGTTTCTCCTCTTGTAAGGATTGATACCACACATCAGCTTCTCCTTCTAAATATAATGCTGCATACAACACCTTAGCTCTCGGTTCTAACATGGAATTTAGCTGAAAGAATTTTTCACATTTCTTTAACCAGCCTCTGGGATCTCTACCCTCAAAGTGGGGAAAATCCATCTTAGGTAGGGAAAAGGGTAGAAAAGGGTTGGAGGAATTTCTGGGTTGATTTGTTTCTGTCAATTGGTACCCAGTATAAGTCCCATTATAAGAGGGGAAATGACTAGGAATTTGGTAGGTGGATGTTGTGATAGGAATTTGTGTACAATAAGTGGTGTATGATGGAATTGCAGATGAGTATGGTGTATTGAAGTAGTTGTGTCTATAGCTGGTGGTGTGGCCTGAAAGAGCTTGTGTTGTGGGACTGTAGGTGGCGTTGTAATTGTAAGAGCTCGTGGAATTGGAGTAGGTATATGTTGGGTTCACTGAGTTAGTGGTCAAATTGGAGATGGTCACTGGAATCGTGCTTCCAAGTGGTTCCGAGTGGAAATACCACCCTAGCATAGGAACGGTGTACGGTGGTGGTCTGTTTGTGTTAGGATGGTTTGGAGTTATAACCTGGGTCCTAGCGGCTGGGTCCAATGTTGATACTATGGATGGAGGTTGTGTAGCTGGAGCTGTTGCAGCAGAGTGTGTATTTTGAATGTTGATACCCGATCTAGGCCCTGTGTTTAAGGCTGGTATAATCGTTTTGGTGGTAGGCGGCAGAGTGGTGGTTGACCCAAATTGTAATGATAGTAGTGGGGGTATGGTTGAGGGTGGTAGTGGTGGTGGTGAGGTCGTAATAGAGGTGTTAGTTGTCTGGAAGGAATTTGTGTGAACCTCGCTAGCTGCCATCTTCTCCTTCTCTGACCGGTGTATTGCTTCAATTGCCTCTGCAATTTTTTGTGCTATCTCTTCACTGCTGGTCTGTAGCCTCTGATTGATCTGGGTGATTTGCTCTCCAAATACACCCATCTGTGCTGTTGTTTGTTCGAGGTTCTTTGCCATCAGATCCTGTAACTGCTCTATCCTTCCCTCCAAGGTTTTGAGTTCCTTCTCATGCTTATGAAGGCTCACCTTCGCCGTCGCATCTGCCATGGTTGGCCCAGGAGTTGCTTTGATACCACTTGTCACCAAACAGATATATAATGACAGATAAACTAAAGAGATAAGGAGAAAAGAGAAAAGAGAAAAGAAAATTTCATATAACTTTTTCATAATATCTAAACGAGAATCCCATTGACATATATAATGCAGCTGGACAATTCTACACTCTCGCCTCTAACAACCCTCACCAATAAACTGATAACACGTGTTTATTGCTAAATTTAAGGCATAACTAATAATTGAAATGTAACAAACGCAGCGTTTGGCCTGAACTCATGTAACTACTATTTCTCCTCCTCTGCCTTCCATTCCTGACAACCGTGTAACTTTAAAAGTTACACGGCTGTGTACCTCCATTTTTACCTATTATTATTTAATTGTAATTTATTAAATAATATTTTATTTAGTTATAATTTGGCGTATATTGTTTGATGATGGTATGTAATTATATGTATTTCGATTCTTAAATGCATAACTCTAAATAATGCAAATTAGAAACTTTTTTAATTTCATTCTACCTTGGCCAAGGACTATTAGGTTTTCATTTATCGAATCACATAGGACATTCTCTTCTTTTACTAGAAGCGATAGATTCTTTATTGATCATTCATTATCTCTATATACAACTTATTACACCCAAGCATACCCTTTGATATACCCTAAGGCTATATTTGTTTGCAAGGATCACACTTGGAATAAGACTATTAATCCAAGTTATCCCAAGTTCCTTGTTTTTTTTTAAAATTTGAGCTTGGGACTATTAGTCCTGGGATTATAAAATAGCTTAAGATGAGGGATAATTTAATACCATGTTCTACCTAGTATTATAATCCCTAGCATTTGGGATTAAAAATTGTTGGACAAAATTAACCTCAATCTTTTTCTAAAAAAACCATTATATCCTGCAATTTCTGTTATTATTACTTAAAATTTAAACTTACTAGTACAAAGACTAAATATTATTTTTTGTTGGGGAGGGGTTGAGGTGTATGTATAATCACTGAATATTATTTTTTTAGGAAGAGAGAGGTGGGGTGGGGTGTATATATAATCACTAAATATTTTTTTTTTTGGGTGAAAGGGTGAGGAAGTATACATAATCAGTAAATATTATTTTTATTTTATTTTATTTTTGGGGGGGGTGGCTAGGGGCTAGAAGGCGGGGTGGGTGTATACATAATAAGTAAATATAATTTTTTTGTGTGGGTGTGGGTGGGGGTGGGGGTGGGGGTGGGTGGGGTGGGGAGTATACATAATCAAAAAATATTATTTTTTTTGGGATGGGGATGGGGGGTGGGGGGGGGGTGGGGGGGGGGGGTGGGGGTAGGGGTGGGAGTGGAGGTGTATATATAATCAAGAATATTATTATTTTTAATGTATAAATAAGTTTAAAATATGTTATTATTAATAAGGGTATAATAGTCCAAACGATATTTTTTATTCTAATATTTTAATTAATCCTGAAAAAAACAAAAGTTATGAAATTATTTTAAATTATCCCATAAATAATCCCATAAAAAACAAATGCGCGACTAGGACTATTTAATTTTAGGATTAATAGTCTTGGGATTATAATCTCATATATTATAATCCTTGTAAACAAACATGACCTAAGGGTCTTAAGGGTCTTAGTGTATAGATAGTAATGAAATTTCAAATCAACATTAATTACTTAACATTAGAAAATTAATGAGAATTTTTAATATGTGTGATTATGTAATACTCCTATCAATATTGAACTCGCACTTCAAATACTTTGATTACCTAGACTTAATCAAAACCACTTTGCTTCTGATGTACTTCTCCAAATCATCAACTTAGCAATAACGCTTCCTTAATTAGTATCATTAACTAACACAATATCATGATCATCAAACAATATACGCCAAATTACATCATCGATTGATCTCTCCTAAATATATTTTGTTCTTTCATTTATAACCAAGTGAAATAGATATGGATTTAACGTTGGCTCTTAATGCACTCGTATTTTGATTAATTGGAAAGTCACTTGACATGTCATCACAAGTATTTACACAAGTTGTCTCATTTTAGTGTACTCTTATTTTGCTGCATTATGCATGTCCTTGATCATATCTGACATAGTCAGAGAAAACACTAGGTATAGGTTTTTTCTCTTTTCTCTTTTCTCTTTTCTCTTGACCTCTCCAACTGTCGTCTAATTAGGAAAAATAGCCTCTACAGTATGTCTCCTAGTATAATACCAAATTAGTTGTCTGATACACCTGTCTCTACTTTTAAATGTTTACCAATTACTCTCTTCCACAACTTCATTTCATGACTGATCATGAGTTAAATTGAACTATACTTAATTTGACTTGATTGCGGGTACGGAACTTAATTTCTTTGGGATAATAGTTTGTAAGGTTTAGTACCGCACGCATGTGGATTAAATATGGCTAGCTACTGTATGTAATAAACGATGAATGTGTTCTAGATTTTACCGGTTAAGCTGTAATGTAGAACACAGTTTGCTTATTTTTGAGCTTATAATGGAGTTGGCGCAAACAATAAAAGTGGATCGAATTTAATTTATCAACTCCCAATATATATATACATGTATCATATGTTGCAGGGGCTACTGAAGGTGAGTGCAAATGGTGTGATCGAGCTTTTGACGGACTCTGCTGAGGGCCAACAGTTCAAATTAACGGACGGTGTAGATATAGGGGATGATGGAATGATCTACTTCACAGATGCTTCACATAAATACAGCTTTAAGGATTTTGCATTTGACTTTTTAGAGGGTAGACCCTACGGTAGATTCATGAGCTATGATCCATCAACTCAACAAACCAAAGTGCTTCTCCGTGACCTCTACTTTCCTAATGGAGTTGCAGTCTCACCAGATCAGAACTCCGTTGTCTTTTGTGAAACTCCCCTGTATGTTATTTCCTTCATTCTAGAATTAGACAGACTGACTTTTAAGAAAATTTTAATTTCTCCAAACATATTGTTTATATTGGCGAGAAATGTGGTGGTGGTTATATGATAATATATTGAATCAACTAAAAATAAAAGTAGCGTGATGTTGAAAAATCCATGTCACTTTATAGTTTCAAAATAAAAATGTCTCATTAATTTTGGAACCGTGAAAAAAAAATGTACATATAATTTAGAAACGAGTGAGACCACCACCTTTTTTATCTTCTTTAATTCTAAGGTTTTTTTTTCTCTACACGTGAAGAAAGAATATGTATAATTAAGCTTGAGATCGATGATTATATGTATAAAGCTTTTTCCTGTTCTGAAGAATCTAATTAAGGATATATATATATAGATTGTGACCCAAAAAGAAAAAAGATATGATGATAATGATTATTTTTGATTTGAAATTGCAGGAGAAGGTGCAAGAAATACTACATACAAGGTGAAAGGAAAGGATCCACGGAGATATTTGTCAATAATTTACCTGGTATGCCAGACAACATTCGATATGATGGAGAAGGTCTCTACTGGATTGCATTATCAACGGTAATTCAGTTTTGAGAATATCAGTATTATTCCTCATTGCCAAAAACTAAACCTAAAGAAGAAACGTTATATATACGCTGGTTAATTGGATTTAAAGCTCATGCAACTAATACATATATTTCAATTGGCATATATATATATACATACATATATATTGGCAGGAAATGACAGAGGCATGGTATTTAGCGCAAAGATATCCTTTCATCCGAAAAGTTATGGGAATAATGGCCAAGTATGTGGGAAGGCCGCACATTGAGAAAAACGGTGGGGCTGTAGCTGTTGATTTACAAGGAATGACGAGTGAGCACTACCACGACCCCAGCTTGTCACTGATTTCAAGTGCCATCAAGATTGGAGACTATTTATATTGTGGTTCCATAGCACATCCATACATTATCCGCCTCAATCTGACTCAATTTCCTGCAATTTCCGGTACATGATGAATTGATGATCAATCTCCCTGACAACTTGTACTTGATTACTTTCTGTGGATCTTGGAATAAAATATCGAAGAGATTAATTGAAGATGATATTCTGCTAAAATAATTTTTAATTAATTTCAACATACCATATATATATATATATATATATATATATATATTTCCTTGTTATGATCAGAGTTTAATATTTCTATATGGCATGGCTTGGAAAAGTCTAAGCACTTAATTTCCGTAGGTGGAGCTCATCTTTTGGCTTGTACGTGAAAGGCTGCCTGCCCATATATACATTAATTAATTTGGCCTTCGAAGTCTCCCCCAGTACAAGCTACTTGAGCTACCTTCCCATCTGAATAAAGTTTTGGCAGATCTTCAAAAACGGGATAAAGCCTTTTTTGGTGTTTGTACTGAGCCTAGACTTACAAGTTGGTACCCAAATTGAAAAAGAGTTGGTACCCAAATTGAAAAAGAGTAACAAATTGGTGTTTGTACTAGAAAAAAAATTACAAACTTACACTACAACAAAATGGACATTTGACAACGATTTTTTGAGAAACGACTTATAAAGTCAATGCCAAAAAATACATGTTTAGCAACGTAATTTGTCGTTCGTTTCAGTTTGTGAAAAGCTTTCAATTTTAGTAATGAAATTCATAGGTCTTTGCAAAATTTCATTTCCAATTCGTGGGTGCGAAAAAAAAAATTATCCGCCTATTTAGTTTTTTTGTTGGCAATAAAAATTCATCAACCGCCACTTGATTTCTCCTTTGTAGCTGCACAGATTTGAAGTTTGGAAAATTGACGTAATGACCAACTGAACTACACGACCTAGTTGTTATGATTTTGCAATGATTAATATTTATAACTGTTAACGCCAAGATCTTCTGCCACGTCCCAATCACGTAAGACGTCCTGATCCTGCACAATAAACACGATCAACACCAAAAGCTTGACGGCTTCAACCGTCGAGAGATAGTTCAGGCGTGAGAGTCAGTACAGGCGATCACAATGTTAACAATGGAGGATGATAATATCTAGTGTATTGAGAGAGATAAAAATATCAGTTACCTTTTCCTAGAAGACTTCTTTGCTATGATATACTCCCAAGCTTGGGTTCTTGCCATCTTGATCTCGATGGTTTTCAAATTGATCGCATTACACAAATTTCATCCACTACCTCGGTCATCGTTTTTCACCACGTACCGACTATCATCCCATCCACATTAATGCATGGCGAGATCTCTTGCTCATCGCTCTCCTTTTCATCATCACTCAAGTCAAAGATGTAGATATTTAAATGTATAAATTCGACCCAATTCAATCGATCCTATCCGATACAATAAGGACTTAACAAGGATAATAGAATGACTAGGCCCAATAACTTTAGGACCCAATAGTGATGACCCAATGGACTAATTGAATAGATAGGTCCAATCCGTTCGGCCCAATAAGTGAAATATCATGACCCAACAATAACTAAACAATTAGATCCCCAAATTAAAAGACAAAACAGATCTCCAAATTACATAATTTACGGTAACTAAAATATATTTTAGGTAAATTAAAAAAAATATTTACCAGAAATTATAATAATAATAATAACAACAATAATAATAATAATAATAACAACAATAATATTAATAATAAAAATAATATTATTATTAATATTAGTATTATTACTATTAATATTATTATTGTTATTATTATTATTAGTACTACTACTACTACAACTACTATTATTATTATTATTATTATTATTATTATTATTATTATTATTATTATTATTATTATTATTATTATTATTATTATTATTATTATTATTCTATACTTGCTGTTCTTTCTTGTCATTCTTCTTCTTTATTGTTGTTGTTGTTGTTGTTGTTATTATTAGTACTACTACTATTATTATTATTATTATTATTATTTTTGTTGTTGTTGTTGTTGTTGTTGTTGCTGCTGCTGTTAATATTATTATTATTAGTACTACTATTAATACTTGCAAAATCATAACAATTAGGCCATGTAGCTCAGTTTGTCATTGGGCTAATTTTCCAAACTGATTCTGAGTTCAAATCTGTGTAGCTACATGTTTTAAATTCAAAAATGGTCACGTCAGCTTATCCATTTTTAAAATAAAATTAAAAAACCCCTAAAGTTCAGTGGTCGACTTTGCATTTTAGCCTTTTCCAATATACCTAATTTATTCTCAAACATTATATTAAAAGAGTTGCTTGCCCAACTAATATTTGGCCTGAAACAAATGAAGGAGTGTAACAATAGCAAAACAACAATTGCAACAATAAATTAACTAAATTTCAACTTTCCATTATATTTAACCAAAATGGAAAAATCATAATCCAAATATCATAACGATTTACAAAGACATGTTTAACAAAATATCCAAATTTTTGTAGTGTCCACAACAAAAGTTCAACAGTTTTGATGCCTAAATGGTTGATTAAAACTCTTAATTCTTAGAGCGAGACGCTTCCAACTTTGCCAATGATTTTTCTTTCTCGCTAGATGAAGACTTTTGTGCACGAGTCCAAAACCAAACAATCTTCCTACCTTCTTGCCCAACACTCGAATCATAATCTCCCTTTTGTCATTAGTGTCAACATTTTCAGATTATGCTTCCATCTCAGAGATGCTTTCACTCTCAAGTGATTTCATTTCATTGTTTGAAGTTAACAACAAATACAAATCATTCAAACATAATCCTAAATTCATGAGTCACAAGACTCAAAACCCATCAGGTTAGAGTCAAAAGTGAAATTCTGAAAACTAAAGTTAAGCAAATTAATTAATGTAACATGCGCAGTCTTCAAATAAGGCCAAAGATTATATCGTTGTTATTGCAGGAAATTACCTGAACTATTTTTGAGCAACTTAAAATAAGGAACCAAGCAAATTAATTAGTTACCCTAACTCACAGGAAGCTGTGGCAGTGCCATAAAAACAGTAAGCAGAACCGAAGTTATATGTCACATCAACATGTTCAGAAGTTATGTCACAACCACATATTCACTAAATTTGTTCATCGATTAAAATACTTTTACAGAATCATAATCATAACAGATGGCGCATATAAAACATAATTGAACTGCAGGTGCTACTTTAGGTGCACACATAAGAATGATTAAGGTTGTTAAGCACGCTTGCAATTTCACTAAAACCAAGCTAGCACCAAATGATTTACATGTACATGTTGTCAACATTAAAATGAATAAAAGATTTAATAAACAAGCTTCAAACATGAACTATACAAGAGCTATTAAATAAATCTCTCTTAATATAACATTCATAAAATATAGCTTCATCGGTGATATAAGAATCAAGATTGATCAACCTATGTTAAAAGTTACTGCTCTTTTATTATTCAACTTAAGAAAAAAAAAGATTACTATACATAAATTATATGTCTAAATCAAGCAGCTTCTTTAACTTCAGTTAAAAGATTGCAATGTAAATCAAGACTAATGCCTAAATCATATGTCTGACTACCTCTATTATCAAAAACAAAGTATGGTTTGTATAATTTACGTATGCAAATTCATTTTCAGGATGTACCCACTCATTTGTTCGCTTTTTCTGTTGTGTGCTTTTGTAACCTTCAATTGAATCTCCCTGAAAATCGAATTAGAATAATTAGCAACGAAAGCATTATTGAGGGATGCGTTTCACCTTAAATGTTTTCTAATGTCATGCCAGCAAATTAAAAGATCCTAGTTGCTGAAAATTTGAGGCTACTTCACACAAGATCATAATCCTCAAAAAATTTAACCAAATTGAAACATACATACATACATACAAATATACCTTCTTTGAATGATGAACAACAAATGCTTAAGTGAAATGCATTAGTAAAATTTAGTAGACTGATAGGTCCCAGATACAAATATCATTATCCACGTAGGATATGTTAGCCTACTAAGACTTTTTCGTCATGTTCGTTAGTTAAATTTAACGATTTTATATAAATATTCAAGTACAATCATCAGCTTGCAAATTTTTCTATTATAAGCATCAGTTTGTTACTTTTTTCAATTAGGGTACCAACTTGTAAGGCGGGTCCCAATATAGGCACCAAAAATTGACTTATCCCCTTCAAAAACAACTGTCTGTCAATATTGTATCCCTAGTAAGCTCCTTCAGTTTCACAAACAAGGAGTACACTTAGGGCCCCAGTGATAATATTACATATAGACTGGCAACGGGAATAAATACATATATATAGGGAATGATTCATACACGTACGTGTTACGGATCTTTATAGGGTAAAAACCATCTCTAGTTTTAAACATTAACGGACCAAATTAAAAAAACCAAACCCGTTGAACGCTACAAATAGTAGCGAATGGTTAAAAAAACACAATCTATCAGCTATTAATAATAGCGGACAGTGATCAGAATATTAAATCTTGGTTAATAAACTCTAAACCCCGGTTAATTAATAAACCTTATACTCTTACTAATAAACCCAAGTTAATAAAGTCAAACCATAAGAAAGCCCCCTTGATCCACTTTGATACCGTTGAATATCATATATCGGACCGGGTGATGAGACAATTTGGGTTCCTGCAAGGTATACCCTCTCCGGCCGAAAATCGTGATGGCCTAAGAAAGCCCAAAGAATTGCATGGCTTTGAGGCGAAGGTACATCGCGCATTGGGAGGCTTACATGAATCATCTCAAGGGACATCAGTACGAGATTTCTAACTATATTAACATTGATGAGTACATGGACTAGTACGAGAAAATTACACGTAGAAAATTGCATCAACCTCGACCGGAAGGGGGTCAGGACCCTACTTATGAGTATCGGGCCATATACAACCAGCATCATCTAATTAACATGGTACACAAACATCATTCGGTTTAACTTTTTGGCATTTTAGTATCTACATATATACTTATTGATCTCATTTATTGTTGCTAATAGTTGTGTTCATTTTAAATGATTGGTTAAGAGTGCAAAGTCCTTACTTGATAAGTGTTTTGCATTTATCCAGATGCCTCCGGAGTATGTTACGGAGAAACAGGGATGGGGCCACCATTAAGATGTATACAACTTTGATGTAAAGGGGGAAAAGGTACCTTAGCAGGGGTCCCAATGGTGAAGGATCCCACTCCTAATTCTCCCAATTCAAAGAAGAACAAGGGAAGCCAATTGATCTTGCACTACAAGAGAACTACATCCCCACCACCCAGGCCTATGTTCCCTTATACTCATTTGAGGGTGCTTCTCATTTTATAAGGGAGGAAGTGTTAGGCTTGTAATATTCATGAACGCAATCAAATTGCAAAAATAAGCGGAAACGTGTAAAAATCAGAGTTTTAAAATTTTACAAACCATATACCCGGATCACCCTTTATGCACAATTATTAATTAAACGAAAAGATAAAGAATAAAATCATACCTTGAAGATCGAGCTTCCTCGTGTACAAGTTCACCTCCAAATCCTTTTCGTTCAACTTGAATTCACGGGTTTGGTTCCTTCCTTCGATCAACGTTAGCCACCCAAGTGTTTGGCCTCTCAGAGGTGATCCACCAAGGAAGAATAAGGATTCAAGAAGATGGGTGGTTGGCTAAACCCTAGTTTTTCTATCTCTATAGAAAAGGAGCGACTCTCCAACTTTTTGGAATTGCAGATATTTCTTGATATCCGATATAAGACTCTCCTTATAAAGATATCGGTAACCTTATTTAATAAAATAAGGTATTATTTAATTAAACTCTTTTAATTAAATGGGCTCTCTAATCTTATTAGGGATAATTAATTAAACTCCTTTAACTAATTTTCCTCCTAATCCTATTAGGAATACGTGAGAGTACTTATATTAAATTAATTTCTAAACTCTTTTAGAAATTAAAATAATAATAATAATTGTAATAATATTAATAAGACTCCTCTTATTAATTTATATTTAATATTTCTAAAATATTAAATAATAATATTAAGCTATTTAATTTATTCTATCACCGTAGATTAAATTAAATATACATAACATATTATTACGATTATGCCATTAACTTCTTAAATAATTAATATTCCTTTTATGGTGTGACCTTTAGGTTCTCCATATTAAACCCTGGGTTGTGAATAAATCAATTAGAACAATTTTAATCTTATTTAAATAAATAAATTAAACAATTAATTTATTTAAATAAATAATATTTATTCTACAATAGGGATTAGTCTCTCCCCAATGATCAACGACTTTCCAGATAATATAGATTTCAACATTAATCATAAAAGAACCTTTGAGTAAATAGTTACCAGACAATTCAATCCTTCCACCATACAATGTCCCAATTAAATATAAGACATGGAATTTCATCAAGTCTTATTTTATTTAATTATATGTATTTCGACTCTTAAACGCATTAACTCCAAATAATGCAAATCGAAACTCCTTTCTAATTTCATTCTGCTTGCCAAGGACTCTTTGGGTTGTCATTTATCGAATCACATAGACATTTCTCTTCTTTTAATGAAGTGGTAGATTCTTTATTGATCATACATTATCTCCATGTACAACTTATTATACCCAAGCATACCCTTTGATATACCCTAAGGGTTTTAAGGAATAAGTCAAAGTATAACTCATCATACACAAGATACTATGATGATCTCAAGTCCAATGATCACTCAGACTACTATCACTATAGGAATTCCTATCGACAGCAAGTAAAACTCCATTAGGTATTCCTTAGCGAGCCAACGCTCAAATGAACTTATTCTCTAATAAGCACCTACATACTTGCTTTAGTGTCTCCACACAAATGATCATGAGATCAATCATCCTCATCCAACGAAAGAAGTTAACGTATGTACCAATCTATCCTGGATTCACTAATCCCCAATTTAGTAATCCAATGATTGGGAACTATTTTAGTTTTAAGCTTTCTAAGAATTTAGATCTCATTAGAATGATCATCATCATTATTCTAAAAGCATTGCTTAAAACTATGGGTTTATCACATATTATAAAACAGCATCATGTAGATAATTAAAAGCCTTTAATAAATTAATACTTTTTATTAATAAATGAATAAGATTGTTACAAAGTTTATGCTTTATCATCAAACATGATTGGCTTGTGTGCATACTACTTTCAGGAAGACCTTCATCTACAAGACGTGGGAGGGCACATCTCTTATGCACGCAAAGGGTGCCCAACCAAAAAACTTAGGGAGCACAAGGCCGCGTTCATAAATGAACAATTGTTTGGGAACGCGGTGGTGGATCACGAGATATTTCCTGTAGCACATCCTCGGAAGTGGTATACTTTAAACCACAGCAAATTTTGCACCTTTCGCCCTGATGCCTAGATTTTCAAGCATGTCTTGGATGTGTACATGATGTTACTGTGGGATAGAGAGGACTACTATAGGGAGTAAGGTATTAAAAGGCGCCTACATTTTCGAGCATGTCCTAGATGCGTACATGATGTTACTGCCGGATAGAGAAGACTACTATAGGAGTGATAAATTAAAAGGTGTGGCCAATTTACTTTCTTGGGATCGTTCTTCATGCATCTTAACAAGAATTGTGTTCACCCCACCGAGACAAATCGTGCGGCGAGTTTTTGCCATCCTTAGTGTACCCGGATGTGGGCCCGCCTTTATACGAATGCGACAATATCTTCACGCCAGTGTGTAATCCAGGTAATCATCATTTTATCTTGATGATATTCTCGGTCGCAAAATGGGTAGTCACCATCCTTGACCTGCTTTACAGTGATGCCAAGTATATGAAGATCCATAAAATGTACAAAGAATTTGTTAACGTAGTGGTATGTATAGTAATTGTTATTGTACTTTCATAAATGTCAAACATTTTTCATGTTATTAACAAACGTTTTTTTACATGTAGGTACAATTGATACCATTTTGTTTTCGAATTGGTGATTCGATGTGTCAGTGGCTCGCTTCTGATGTGCACGTGTGCGTACCAAAGAATCGACCTATGCAGCATAAAACATCATATTGTAGGATTTTAGTCTAAAAGTACGCCAACTATTTTGTCAAGGGCAATGTTGATGTGCGCAAAGAGAATTCACATTGTACTTTAGTATCAATGACACACAACTCACTAACTTTATTCACATTGTACTTTATAGAATCGACGAGTTGACGTTGGAAACGTCTAAACACCTCTTTTGTGTACACATTTGTAGCATACACTTTCAAAGATGATCTGCATACCACATTTTTTTCGATGTTTTGTTATGTAATCAGTTTTCCTTTCTCTGATGAATTATTTTTCTATAGCCTTCTGACTCTGCACTACAAATTCTTTCATTACTGTTGAAGCATTACGTACTCATCAAAAAAATGGTTCATGCACTAGCTTCTTCCGGTAGTTGTCATTCTCGTGGCAAAATATATCTTTGTATACGTAGGAATTCATTTCTCTCATACATCATACAAACTTTTAAGTCACTCATTGTTATACAATTCATAATTCCTCATCAGAATCTGCCAACGCTCTTCAAACTCATCGATGGATAATGAATTATACACACAACTGTTAAAATGATCTTTGAACGATGGGTTCTCAGAATAAACATGATGCAATTTCTCAGGAAATTTATTGCTAATATGCCTGGAAAGGAGTACCGTGGCAATAGTATTACTCATGGTTTTATCTTGGTCAGTGATGATGGTTATATGTGTCTTGGTGTCCATGGCTTCGAGCCACATCTCTAATACCCAAACGAACGTATCCTTTGTCTCCTCCCTTAATAATACAAATCCAAACAATGTCATACTTATTTGTCCTATACATATGTCAAATGTCACGTCTCCGAACATTTGATACTGCATTAACCTTGATTGGACGTCAACCCATAAAATACACAATATGTGATTATTTTCATCGGGTTTCACATAGGAAAAAAATTTACTCACACTTCTGGATGCAAGTTTTTTCAAAAAATTTACAGCAGCTTGTGCATCATTTTCATCTTCTAAATCACGCCTTAAATTTTTCTACCACATTCTGAATATTTACATCAGAGAAATGTTCAACATTTTGCATCCCTCCACCCATTGTGCTCAAAACGTTCATCATCCTATTGGGTCTAATACCAGACTTATTTAAAGTGTCGATTAATTGTCTTGCAATCGGAGTAATATTTATGTGTGTCTCAATCAAATCTACCTTAGTAGGGGTCACTAAGTGATGATTGTGCTTTAATTCAATGGTAGAAATACGTCAAATGTCTTCTTTCTTATTATGGACAACATATATTCTAACTTTACATAATGTGCGCTCTATATAGTCTCTCTCTCTCTAGTAATTTTATTACTACCATCTTCAGCATCTGGTAAACTCTTTACAACAATTGGTGTACCGACTTTTTTACATACATACAACTTAGAGAACACATCATTTGTACAAGCATGTTTATGACTTGTTGCAATTCTAATGTTAAATCCATTTTTTTGAGCATAGGCTTTATAAAAAATTTCAACTTCTTCCAACTTAGAAAACAATTGACCAACAACTACTTTCAACTTTACTTACAAACTAATATGCATTTGTACAATCTAAACTAGCAACAAAATCTGAAGAACTAGATAAAAATATATTATGCGTTCACATTTTTCTTGCCATTTTAAAAAACTTACTTGTAATTGAGAAGAAATTTAGTAATTTGAATCGTCGGAGCAGAGGTTAAGCATAAATTTGGGAGTGAGAGTGGGCGACGAGATCTAGGAAAGGAAAGGAAAGGAAAGGAAAGGAAGATATCTCTCTAGAGGAAACCAAATTGCATGAATTAAGTGAAGACCACACTACCACAAAAGCTTGTAGCGGCAGGCAGTTGCATGAGGGAATTTTAGTATTTAATCGTGCAGCTTAGAGTTAGCGGGGGAAATTGGGTTTAATCCAAGCCTTTTATTATTGAGATCAATGGTTAGGGTATATATATATATATACAGTCCGTTTCTGATGCATACTCATTTATTTTACATACCCTGCTCACCACCTTTAGCGACGGACCTGACGACGGTTTGGTCCGTCGCTATAGAACAGATAAAAGGTTTATATGTTATGGTCATGGTTCGATGCGTCATTAAAAGCTAAGACGACGGTTCTCTGATATACGCGACGGACCGAACCCTCGCCCGGTCCGTCGGTAAAGGTGGTGAGCAAGATATGTTAAATAAAAGGGTATGCACTTGATCCTCTCCGTGTGTGTGTGTATATATATATATATATATATATATATATATATATATATATATATATATATACACACTCATCCGGATCTTAAGTTCATCTTTATCTAACATACCTTCAGATGCCCCTTTAGCGATGGATAGGGTAACGATTCGATTAAAATCACTATATGTTGTCCGTCGTAATATGTTGTCCACCGCTAAAAGCTAAGACGACGGTTCTATATATAGCGACGGACTGAATCGTTGCCCGGTCCGTTGCTAAAGAGGGTATGCAAAGTATGTTAGATAAGGGGTGAGTTTAAGATCTGGACCGTATATATATATAGCAGCTCTATGACTATAAACATCTCCTTTATTTGGGAATGGGTTTTAACCGCATTATTATTTCCACCCTCAACGAGACTACTGTATTCGTAGATACTGGAGTTAACATTTGTAAGAGAGGTGAACCATCAGGTCGGTTAAGTGCTCCATAAAGTTCAAGCATTCTAACCTTCTTGTAAGTTATAGGGGCAACGAATGCTAGGAATTTTTAAGTAAAGAGATGATAGGATAGGAAAGTATATTAAACTTATTTTCTTAATTTTGTTTTTAAATTTACTAAAGAAAGGTGTAATTATGTATCGGACATATAAGTCTGGCAAAATATAATTATAGATTGATTTTGGGATTCAAAATATGGTTATGGTTCCATTTAAGAACTAAAACCATATTAACCATTTTTAATAGGGATAATGTGGGTTGGAATCATATGGTTATGGCTGGTTATGGTTAAAAACCATATTAATCATTTTAATATTGTTATGGGTTATGGGTTTCATGAAGACTTGATTTGACACTAATATTATGTGATTATGTATATACCCCTTACCCCCACCCCACCCCACCCCATCCCATCCCACCCTACCCCAACCCCACTGCCACTAAAAAAAATAATATTATGTGATTATGATATACCCCTTACCCCCGCCCCACCCATCTCGCCCCATCGCACACCCCACCCCGCCCCCCACCCCACCCCACCCCACCCCACCCCACCCACCCCACCTCACCCCAACCCAACCCAACCAAAATAATAATATTATGTGATTATGTATATACCCCTTACCCCACCCCCCCCCCCACTCCCACCCCCCCCCCCACCCCACCCCCACCCACCTACCCACCCACTCACCCCACCCCACCCAGCATCCCCCCCACCCCCACCCACACCTACCCACTCACCCCCACCCCACCCCCACCCCTACATCAACCCACACCACCCACCCCACCCCACCCACCCACCTACCCACCCACCCACCCAACATTCCCTCCCAAAAAATGATATTAAGCGATTATGTATACCCCACCCCACTCACCCCTATCCCACACCCCCACCCCCACCTACCTACCCACTCCACCCCACCCTCACTCCACTCCACCCCACCCACCCACCCAACATCCCTCTCAAAAAAAAATGATATTAAGCGATTATGTATACCCTACCCACCCCACCCTACCCCACCCCACCCACGCCACACACACCCCCACCCCCACCACTCTCCCAAAATAAATTAATATTAAGGGATTATGATACACCACCCACCCTCTACTCCCACCCACTCAAAAAAAAATAATTGTGTTTGGTGCGATTCTCGAGAGAGAGAGAGTCAAGAATGAATGTAATATGAAGTTGAAAAATGATAAACCAGTTAATTAATTATATGTTTTAAAAATATGGGTTCAAACTTTAACCAACCTGACTAAATAAAAATAGTTAACCAACCCATTTAGTTCTAGTTAATATGATTTGACCCAACAGTTCAGGTCTACGAACATGGATGTCCACATTTAATTTCGCATGTTAATGTTAAGGGCAATTTAAGAATAATAAAGAAGTTTACTATACTCATTTTACAACCCATAGCTTTCGTATGATTTTGCCCAAGAAATTCACCTAATTTTCTTTACATTTCAGGAGCTTTTTTAACTAAAAAAAATTACTAACTAGAGATTTCTATTAAAAAATGTAATTTTCTTAACGAAAGTCCTATTTTCTCAAATTTATCAATGGTAACGTGAAAATAAATAAATAACAATACTTGTATGGTTTTCATTAAACCTTTGTGAGAATAATTAAAACATGAATCTTTGCAACAGTGGTTCATCAATTGCTCTTTACAGAAGAAAGCATGCCTATTCTTGACTAGAATATTATTCAAACAAAAAATTAATTTTGAACCATAATGGTGGATAGTAGATATAGCAAAATAAGTAAATGAACCCGTATCAGAGAAAATTTGGCAAGATGAATTTGTGAATAGGCTCATCACAAGAGCAGCAACAATAAATGTGTCTTCTCAATTATTCTAGAGCGGCTATGACTGCATCAACCACCTCTTGGGTGGTGCTGTCTCCTCCAAGGTCTTTTGTCCGATATTTTCCCTCCGATATCACACGTTTCACAGCAGTTTCTAAACGATCAGCAAATGATGGAAACTGGAGATGTCTCAGCATCATGGCTGACGAGAGAAGCAGCGCAACAGGGTTTGCTTTCTTCTGATCCAATACTTTAATGTTTCCCACGTTCCCTGCTGAAGCACCTTGCTCAAAAACAGCATGATCAGCGCCAACATTTCCTGAAAATGTAAGTGATCCCAGAAGCAACTATGAACATTAGAAATATTTGGAGCAGAACTTGATATGCTCTCGCTCAGACATTTGTACCTAACAAAATAGCTTTCACTAAAATATGGGCATGCCATCTTGTGAACATAATAAAGTACCACCTTCAATCCCAAAGGGAAAATTGCCAAGGCCAATATACTCTCCTCTAAGGATCCAGTGCCATAACAGTATACATACGCTATTCCTAGATTTCAAAAGAGATTTTTTGGCAACAGAAGTAAGAGGTAAGTATATATTTGGCGATAGCATCTATCAACACGGAAAACAATTTTTTTTAAGGAATTCTGTGGAAGTAGACTAAAAGCAATATACGTAGAGCATGATGAGAGGCTTAGGCACCTTTGAGATCTCCACCCCCACCCCCACCCCCTTTTTCTCAAAAACCCCTCCAAAATTGTGGCAGTAGGAATTATGTGGCTAACAAAAATCCATACAACATCCATATCATCTAAAAATCCTATATAAAAAATACAATTTGCTCCATATTTGTGGATTTCCCATCTCTTCATTATTTCTCATCCCATCACAGCTACCCAATTTATAGGCGTCCTTTTCATGCTGAATCAAGTATTGTAGTGAGTGCTGTAGTAGTACTGTTTTACACATTGTACTAAAAAAATTTCAGGGTTCAAGTGTTATCTTAGATTATTATGCAGCATTGTAATGAATTTTTGGAATATTAATGAAATTATTGCCTTTTGGATTTCGAGTTCTTGGAACATTTTAAGGTTTTGTTTTTCAGCACCCTTTCAAGGTTTTTGCTTAATAGACTTGGGCTTTGACTATGGATCAAATAAAATTTTGCCCTTCTTCAACCTTGTCCCCAGATGATCCTAGCAAGGCTGGGAATATCTTACATCGTTGTGTTGTCTATATGGAGTTAACAAACAATTTAATGTGCAGAAATTCAGCCAATCAAGTTTAGAATTTTCACTTGCTACTGGAAGGACCTATACGAAGAAATTTTTTAACTAGTTCACCATAATGGATCTCCAATTGTCTTCCACTGAGAAAATTGGATCAAGGTCAACCAGATTCTGTTTGTTTTTGTCCTTCGAGAACCTCTTGTCCTACCTATTCTTGCAATCTATTACTATTAATATATAGCTAAGTAAGCAAAAATTCTTTGATCCTCATTGCCAATATCATCAAGTGTAGGCTCTTTTGACTTCAATTTTACAGGGATAAATCCCCACTCCTACGAAACCAATAGTCCAAGGATAAATAATCATTAATCATTTTTGGATGGATAAGATTCGTCCATTAAGTTAAGGTTAGTCAATCATGTCTTGGTTAATGTGGTCACTCGCTCTCCAATGTCATTTTGAAGCAGCTCTTAATATATCATCACCTAATCATAAGAATAGCTAAGAACTGTTTCTATCAAGGGTAAAATAAGGGTTCACTACGCAAAAGAAAGAGAATAACTGCCGGGCCTCAAAAGGCACTGAACTTGTGATGCAGAGATTGATTTGAGATTATGTAGAGAATCGGAAGAAGGATAGAATTTAGGAAAGAACAAACAGACATATAGAAGAGAGAAATTGGGAGCAAACATGTTTCTCAGCTTATCAATTGACATTCATTGCCACCGAAATATTTCTAATTACATATATATAGACAAAGTAACTTGCTTTCTTATCCTACACCCCATGGTAACTAATTCACACTAACCATACTTGACACTAGAATATTCTAATAGATACTAACCAACCAATATGCCATTGCCTGACAATAACCAATCTTGGACCAGTGATATGAGCTTGTTATTGAGAACAACTATATCACTCTGTCCCATAAACAAGGATACAGCAGCAATACAGTGAAGGAAAGGGCTTGAAAAGGCTCTGGTTCCATCATATGGAACTATACAGTTTGCCAACACAAGGGAATTGACTGTGACAGTAAAAGGAATGCCCTCAAGTAGTCATGCATGTCATATTTTTCCAAGTCCTCAGGTTGTGTTCAATTGGTTTTAAATACCAGATTCATGAATGCAAAATGCCTGGTAAAAGTGTTTAACATCAGGTTTAAATTCTAAGGATAATAAACAAGCTACCATGATCAAGGATTTAAAATTGAAAAGCTACAAGCTTTATTGATCTGGCACTTGCTGAATTTTGTTTCAATTATCTTAGTGCAGCTAAGCTGCCAGCAATTGTTAATTATTTAGTTTCCACAAGTTCAGAGAGAAAGATTATAAAAGATATTAACATGCTGCACCAAAATGTAAATATGAAGAGTCAGACAAACATATAGGAATAAATCTGAAGTTTGAATGTATTGACAGCTGTACCTCCAGGCATGACACCGGTACCCCCAGCTATACCAGCAGCAGTATTTGCAACTAAATTGCCGTACAGGTTGGGTGTCACCTGCAAAATGCAAAAACCTGTCCATCAGCCAAAATTATTACTATACCTGCAAAATGTAAAAACCTGTCCATCAGCCAAAATTATTCAGAAACTACAACATAAGATACGCTGTCTGACAGTAAATTGTTGCTAATGAGAGTGAATCCATGTAAGAGCATATGTGCATGAGGAGTGAGGACTGTTATCATACTATACTTGCAGACAGCAAAAGGAAATAATCAATGTGCTCTCCCTCGACATTCTCCATAATCCATGCTAGCTAATTATATCCAGCCAAACATAGTTCTCTCTCTACTTTACAACCTTATAGTTTTATAATTAGGCATTTTAGATTAGTTAAGATATCCACACTTCAAAGCTTCCTGAAGATATTTGTAAATACACCAGGATAGGTAATTTGGACCTACAAATACTTGTTAAAAAATGGAAAATTACAAGGACCAACTGATGGGCTCACAAATAAGAACAAAACTAAGATTATTTATATTTATTATTTTAGAGTTTTTATTATATTGAATATAAGAGTAATTGGTGTGTAAATTATTAGTGGGGATTTAGGAGATCTAATAGTAACTAGGATTTTAATATTTAGTAAGGTTATTTTAGTTGTTTAGTACTTTTTTTCATCCCCAAGTAGTATCAGGGTTTGAGTCTATAAAAATTGATGAATTCACCACAAGTTCATAATAAGATTATAGAATATTAATTATTGAATGAAGCTACTTAGCTACAGCTATTTTCCTCTCTTTTGCGGTTGAGAAACCCTTGGAGTAGTGGTGTGCGGAGCATCTCAACCACATAAAACATCCTCGGGGTAGTGAGGTGCGGAGGGAGGCTCACCCGAGTTAATTTCCCGTGTTTTTTCACTTATTGTTCTTCAAAATCCTGTCCTACATCACCAACAATGGATTCTAGTTCCATATTCCATAATATTAGTTAATCAAGAAACAACACATTTGTGATTGACTATATGATAGATGCATTTGAAATAATGGGCAAATAGCAACACAGTGAGGAAAAGTGTATTAAAAAATAAGAAGATAAACTTGAAACCCACTAAGGGAATTTAAAAGGATGTCTTAGTAAACTTCAGTTGCGAGTAACATATCTACAGATGGAGGTAGCATAGATAAAAATGGTCAAAACAAGAAAAGGGAAAGAAAAAATAAATATATATTCAACCAGGAGAAGTAAAGAGTACCATTAAAAGAAATTAGTAGGAATGTCTTAGATGCTTTAGTTATCCCAATGAAAGCTGTCCGAAGAAGCATGAGGATTGCGGGCACAACAATCCAATGGTAATGGCAAAAAAATCATGGAAGAAGGTGAGAAATACCATTATCACTGGCACGGTTATTTAAGAGAATTTCACTAGACAGAGGAAAAAGGCCTGAAATCAAGTAGTTGGAAATTTTCAGCAATCCTTTGGAGTATTTGGACTGAAAGGAGTGCAAGGATTTTCAGCAGTTATTCTCTCCCCTTAGATTTAAAAAAACAGATTACTTTTCTAGCTCTGGTATACACTTCTTATATGAGTGCTTTTCAAAGGGTGGCTGTTTCTGATGTTCATAGAGGCTGTATGGCATTTCATTGTTATTTTATTTATCCTACTACCATGATATTCTATCTTTTATAATTTATTCTTTAACCCAAAACAAAAAATAGTTGGAACATAATGATGTCATATATTTCACCATTCCCAGGTAAATTATACTTGGTGATAAGGAACAATCCATGTAAATATGATCACAAACATTGGGATTAAATTGTCGTACCAGCTTATGTAAGCCTATCTAAGAGCATCTATCTCTACCTCTTACTACTACTACAAATTCCTCACTCCCTCTTTTCGGACCCACTAGTTTGGTTCGTAATATATGCTAATGCTTTCAGAAATAATAAACATCAAATTAGAATTGTTCACCAACACTGAAAGATATAATAGGAAGAAACACATATCAAAGTCATTTCAAAAAAAAAATATTATTTGCAACTTAAAAGTGTCAAAATTTCACCATTACCAGGTAAAGTATACTTGGTACTAAGAACAATCCATGTATTGGGAGTAAGTTGTTGTACCAACTTAGGTAAGGCTATTTATGAGTATCACATTATGTAAGCCCATTTAAGAGCATCTATCTCAACCTGTTACTTTTACAAAATTCATCACTCCCTCTTTTCCAACACTACTCCCAATAGGTTGGTTCTTAATATTTGCTAAATTGTTAATGCTTTCAAAAATAACCAACATCAAAGTAGAAAGGGTCACTAACAGATATAGTAGAAATACACATAAAAAACTCAAATTAATTATCAGTCCACTGTTAGAAATCCAGCCAGCAATCAACGTGATCAATTTGACAGCAGTGTAAACCTATACACATCCAGGTGCATCAATACAACACCGCGGGGTGGGGGGGAGCAGCAATAATCAGGGAAATAACAATAAACAGTCACTAGTTACTCGCCAGACAAGCTACCTGCCAAATGCAACAAACATACCATGACATCAAACTGCTCAGGCTTTGAAACAAGTTGCATGCAGCAGTTGTCCACAATAATTTCGTTGTACTTGATCCCAGGATATTTTGTTGCGACCTCTCTACAAGATTCTAGGAAAAGACCATCAGCAAGCTTCATAATGTTTGCTTTGTGCACAGCTGTCACCGTCTTTCTGTTATTTAGGTAAGCATACTCAAAAGCGTACTTTGCAATACGCTCTGAGCAAAACTTTGTGATTACCTAGCAAAATGCATTATCAGACATACAATCTAATTTTAAGTAATGCAAGAAGCAAACATAACTTGCATAAAATCAGTAAATTGTTAGTGATTTAAATTTGTGTTGATTAACATTTAATATTAATGCAACTAATGATTCTAAACTTCAGCAATCCAATTTTTACATTATTTATAGACTTAAAGTACTAAGCTACCTCTCATGAAAATGGATCCTAAAAAACATACATATTGGATTCATATTTCAGCACAGCCCAACTAATTTGGCACAGACCATCAGCAAGCTTCATAATGTTTGCTTTGTGCACAGCTGTCACCGTCTTTCTGTTATTTAGGTAAGCATACTCAAAAGCGTACTTTGCAATACGCTCTGAGCAAAACTTTGTGATTACCTAGCAAAATGCATTATCAGACGTACAATCTAATTTTAAGTAATGCAAGAAGCAAACATAACTTGCATAAAATCAGTAAATTGTTAGTGATTTAAATTTGTGTTGATTAACATTTAATATTAATGCAACTAATGATTCTAAACTTCAGCAATCCAATTTTTACATTATTTATAGACTTAAAGTACTAAGCTACCTCTCATGAAAATGGATCCTAAAAAACATACATATTGGATTCATATTTCAGCACAGCCCAACTAATTTGGGATAAGGTTGCGTACTTGCGTTGGATACAAGATATCAATTTAGGATTTCATGTGGTCTTTTAGTATTGTGCTATTTTAGCTAAACCACATTCTCCAATGATTTGCAATCTTATGAGATAAAATATTTGCTTTCAAATTACAATATATAGTAATAGGATCATTTTTCACTTTGAAGTCAGTTGAAATATTTATATTTGCATATTCAAAATTGGTATAAATTCATTTAATTTAATATAATACAATTAAGAAAATTGTAACTATTTAAAAGTGCTACTAATTACAATATTTATTGTTTTCAAAAAATCACTTCAATGTTGAATTTACAAAAATCTCATTAACTTTGAATAATCAAACGTGATATTATATTTCGCAACAGAGGAGTAATTTCCAAAATGTAACTATTAAACATTTTTTTTTATGATGGTGGAACCCTGATGTCCAATGAGTCACTGGGAGCACGCAATAGTCAATAACTTATAAACAACGCACACCAGATAAGCAATAGTAAACCATGTTTCACACCATGATTTTTTTTCCTTTTTAGTTTCTCGCTGAAGCAAAAATCAAAAAACTTCTCCAAGTAACCTTCCTCTATTTTAAAGTTAATAAGTGTTATCAACCTCAACAATCCCTATGTTTTTTTTAGTGAAAAGATTATAGATTCTTCCAACTTTTATCCAAAGAAAAGCTTCTTTTCTTTTTAAAATAAAAAAGTTTGACTTTTATCCAGAGATTCCTTCTGCACTGTGATGCAGGCATAGTGATGATAGCTTAAAGGAATTACATAATTGTTTGTACTATCAGAAGTAGACACCATCAAGCCAGTTTTTACTAGCAGTATCAATATGGGCCTTGTAACTTCCACAACAATATCTTTTAATTCTATTAGGCTATGTTTGTTTGCAAGGAGTACACTTGGGATAAGACTATTAATTTCAAGTGTCTTGTTTGTTTTTAAATTTGAGCTTGGGACTATTAGTCCTGGGATTATAAAATAGCTTAAAATGAGGTATTATTTAATATCATGTTCTACCTGGTATTATAATCCCTAGCATTTGGGATTAAAAATTGTTAGACAAAATTAACCTCAATCTTTTTCTAAAATGACCATCATATCCTGCAATGATTTCATGTGGTCTTTTAATATTGTGCTATTTTAGCTAAACCACATTCTCCAATGATTTGCAATCTTATGAGATAAAATATTTGCTTTCAAATTACAATATATAGGATCATTTTTCACTTTGAAGTCAGTTGAAATATTTATATTTGCATATTCAAAATTGATATAAATTCGTTTAATTTAATATAATACAATTAAGAAAATTGTAACTATTTAAAAGTGCTACTAATTACAATATTTATTGTTTTCAAAAAATCACTTCAATGTTGAATTTACAAAAATCTCATTAACTTTGAATAATCAAATGTGATATTATATTTCGCAACAGAGGAGTATTCCAAAATGTAACTATTAAACAATTTTTTTTTATGATGGTGGAACCCTGATGTCCAATGGGTCACTGGGAGCACGCAACATACTCATTTCTTAGCACTCCAAATAGAGAGCTCCACAAGCCCAAAGGAACAGGACAATGCAAAAATAAATGAGCATGAATCTTATTACTACGCCTACACATAAAACAAACGTCCCAACACAAAAGTCTCGACTTTGGAAGGGACCATGGCTTTCCAAATACACAAAGCTAATGGAAATGGAGCGACTTTCACTTCGTCAGTAGTAAATTCTTCACAACCACGTAGAAATGATAGGGATATTTTGACACATCACCATCCACGTGGATGATTTTACTTATTTTTTTTAGTTTTTATTTTAGAATTTTATTAAAATATTTGTACGTATTGTTTTTATTAGATTTTTATTCATTTGGCTATTTTAAGTCAGCAACGAATGTATTGTATCTATGAACAAAGATTTCTCACTGGGAATCCAAATAAGGATTTGTTCACCGTAACTATGATGTAATTATGAGATTCGTTAGAGTTATTGAAATGTTATTTTGAGAACTAAGTTTGATCGCGATCAATTACTCTTATACAATTGAAGAGGATCCTAAGGGCGGTGGAGTGTGGCACTCCACCATAGTTATAGCTTTCCTTTTATTTATTCAATAATTTTTCAAAGATAATTAACCCTAAATTTTCCCTACATCACAACTGTTAATTATATGTTACATTTCAGTTTTATCAAAAAAAAAATAGGGAATTTTCTCAAAGTCGTTAGTTTGTGAGGGATAATTAAGCCAAAGCAAATGTTCCAAACATTCTGAAATCAAATGGCCAGAAGGCCCAGAACCATTCTATAGCTTGACATAAGATATAACTGAGATAATACATAGTTGAGCGCAAAACTATTTAAACATGAGAGCTATCAAAAAACACAAAAAAAATACTTAAAAATGAGAGTTAATGAACCATAAAATTGTTGCAAGGTTATGATCATCATAATCTTTAAAATTGTAAAGTTATTCCCCAAGGAAAACACAAAAAAATAACACTAAATAAGTAGGAAACACAAACACACTAGCAACACTACTACAACACAAAAGTTACATAACTATAAACACAATCAAGATAAATTACAAAAAAAAAAAATGCATGCTATAAAATTGAATAAAACAATTACCTTGAGGCTTTCTACAACACCAGGAACGACCTCATGCTCGAGACCAGCGTACTCCCCCTCCGTATTCTCCCTAATCACGACGATATCCACGTTTTGATGCCTTGTGGGCAATCCAGGCAAATTGAAGCAATTGACAAGCGAAGCAAAGAGATCTAGTTCCTTCCTCAACTGAACGTTTAAAGAGCTCACCCCTCCACCTACTGGAGTAATTAAGCCTCCCTTGAGACAAACCTTGTTTTTCCTGATGGACTCGAGTACTTCTGAAGGGACTTTCTTCATGTCTCCGTGAACTTCAAATCGCTCGAAGTATACCGGCGCGTGCATCGCATCCATTACTTGTTCGACGGCGCCGGTGACGAGAGGGCCGATTCCGTCGCCTGGGATAAGGGTTACTGGTCGTGGAGTTCCGTCTCCAGGACGGGGCATGTAGGTGACGAATCGGGTAGAGGTCAGACGAGGAGGAGTGTCGGCGGATTTCAGAAGGTTTTTTAGGAGGATCGGAAAAGTTCTTCGGGCCATTGTGTAGTGCTATGAGATTCTAGTACTGTGAATTGAGATTATTGTACAGAGACAGATGTTTGCCTTTGTAGCTGCGGTATGAAACGGCGACTTTGCGTTCAGCGATCCGCCATTATAGACAGGGAGAGAATAATAATATTGAAGTTATTTTAAAAAAAAAAAAAAAAAAGATGAACGATCAAAATGTACAAAACTGACCCTTCAATTTGTAAATATTTTAAGAAAAAAAAAAAACTTCTTTTTTAGTGTATAACTCACCCTTCAAGTCGTTTAACACTTGAGCATCTCGGTTAAATATTTTTTAGGTTAACTCTATTTTAAGTCGACTTACAAATAGGTTATTAAAATATTTTTTTTTATAATTAATTCACTGTATTCATTTTTTTAATATAAAGTTAAAAAAATTGTTAAATACTTTGACTTTAACGGAAAAAGACAACTAAGCAGCTGAGTTGTCCGTTAAATGAAAAAAAATATTTTAAAGTATAATATAAATTTAAAAAGTGTGCCAAAAAATAAGAAATAAATAAAAATTATATTTAATTATTTTTGTAATTAATATCAAATAAAATTTTATTTATAATTAAGCCATTTAGAAAATACAAAATCCTAAAATATGCTAATTAAAATTAAGGGGAATGTGAAATATATCTAAGGAGAAATAAAAAAAATTAACAAAAAATACATGGTAGAAATTAAAAATTAAAAAGAGTTATTTAGTTATTTTTCTAATTAATAGATAAATTTTTTTTCTTTTCTAACTAGGATAAATAAATTTGTACTTTTACATGCAAATAATTTTTATCAAATAATTTTTAATTTTATCAAATAATTTTTATTGTAATTTTAATTTTATCAAATAATTTTATTTACAAATTATACAAAATTTAAATTTTATAATTTAATTTAATCAAATTTAAAAAATAATCATTTTTTTAAAAAAAGAGCAGGAAAAAAAACTCTCTCTCCTTCTTTCTCCCACAAAACCCTGCCTCTGTTTCTCAAAAACTCAAATCGCGCACACAACTTTCTTTCTCATCTTTCTCCCAAAAATCCTTATTTCGCTTCACAATAGGTGTGAAAGAGAGACCACATTAACGGTAAAAGTTTCAAACATCCCCAGAACCGTCATGGCCAAAGAGCTCTTCGACTTCTTCGAATCCATTATTGGCAAAGGCTCTATCTTTGCCTGCGAAATTTTCTCTGACCACAAGTACTGGAAGGCTAGAGACTATGGCAGAGTTCAGTTTGAAACCCTAGACTTTAAATCCACCGCCATAACTCTCTTTCACATTCCATCACCTCATGCGAATCGAAGCACAAAAAAGAAGAAAAATCGAAAATAACAACAATTAAATTGAACAACAACAGCAAATCCAAGTCTTGCTAATGAATTTCCTCTCCAATGGCGTCAATCTCAGACCTCTGTTCATCTCCATTGAAGAACAAAAAACAGAGCAGATTGCCATTTTCGAATTTAGCAGAGTGAATGTCTATGGTTTTAGCGGGAATATGAAATAAATTTAGGGGAAAATAAAATTCATTTGGTATAAATTTGGGTTATATTATTATATTTGTAAATAATTAAACAACAATTAATTTGATATTAATTACAAAAAATTAAATATATTTTTTATTTATTTTCTTGTTTTTTGCAAATTTTTCTAATTTATATTATTATATTTGTAAATAATTAAATAAAAAATAATTTGATATTGATTACAAAAATAACTAAATATATTTTTCATTTATTTTCTTATTTTTGACAAACTTTTTTTAATTTATATTATTATATTTATAAATAATTAAACAAAAATTAATTTGATATTAATTACAAAAATTATTAAAGATATTTTTATTTATTTTCTTGTTTTTTGGCTAACTTTTCTAATTTATATTATTATATTTGTAAAAATTAAATAAAATTAATTTGATATTAATTAAGAATTAATTAAATATATTTTTTATTTATTTTCTTATTTTTTATCCAACTTTTCTAATTTATATTATACTTTAAATGGCTTAATTATAAATAAATTTTTATTTGATATTAATTACAAAAATAATTTATTTTATTTATTTATTGTTTTTGGCACACTTTTAAAATTTATATTATACTTTAAAATATTTTTTTTTATTTTCTTCATAAAAAATTTTCTCTAAATTCACATAATCATTGTCACCTCACACAAGGACGCCACATCAGCTTTTTAACGGACAACATTGCTGCTTAGTTGTCTTTTTCCGTTAAAGTCAAAGCATTTAACGATTTTTTTAATTTTGTGATAGAAAAGTTGAGTGCAATGAGTTGACTGTAAGAAAAAAAAGTTCAATGACTCATTTGTAAGTTGACATAAAGTACAGTGACTTATAAAGTATTTAACCCCATCTCTAGCAGACCGAAAATGCTCAAATTCTAGACTAAATTTAGTCTAAGACTCACAATTTGCTCTCGCATGCACACTAAATATAGTATAGGGTATTTTTCGGCAAAATAAAGAGACTATATCTAGAAACTTGGCTTGATGGACTGTAAATTTTTAATATATTTAAATGGGAGTGTAGAAGAATGATTGGTGGACAATAATTCATTAAATATAATATAATCTTTTAAGATTATAATACATGAGTTAGTCCATCTACTAAGGATTGAAAGATTATCTCATGGATTAATGTCATATGGACTAAATATAATCTATTATATAGTCCACCTTGTTATAGATGTTGTAAGTACCCCAAAAAAAGACGCTTCAATTTGTAAATTTATTTTTTAGTATATAAATCACCCTGCAAGTCGTTTAAGACTTTAAGTACCTAAAAATGAAGGGTTTAATCTACTTTCTCTCACTTTATTCTACCTCAATTTACAAATATATCATTCAACTGAAATTTTTTACAATTGACTAATTGGACTACAAATTATTTTCAAACCGTTACAAAATCCATTAAATGAGTTGACTTTTAACATAACATTCACGTAACTTTTAAATGAACATCCACGTTAGCTACTTCATGTGTTATCATTTTAGTTGTTATCATGTTGGAAAGTAAATAGGTTTAACTATTTTTTGTTAACTTTTTTTTTGCAAAATATCATAATACCCTCAACATTAATAATGATTTTTTTTTTTTTATAAATTTGTCTTTTATTGTATTCAAATATATTACATATATTATTAAAATAAGAGAAATTTTGGTAAATTTTAAATTTGAGTAATGTCTTTTGTAAGACCCCAACTTTTATGAATAAAGATGAATTTTCTATAAATATTATTTTTGAATATTATGAAGTGAATTTAATATAATGTTATAGTCGCGGGTAATATTTATAAATTTTGCAAAGTACGCAAGTTGTTATATTATATTCGATTGGTCAGAGAATATTCATTTTAACAGGGAATATTTGTACGACGGCACAATCATTGGTGGACCCCACAACGGAATTATTGTCGGATTAAAAAAATGACAAAAATATCTTTTTTTGAAAATAACGGCAAAAGTTTTACCGTTAACTGTTGAAACACCCGGTGTTAAAAGTACAGTAATACATGTGGTTGCATAGCAGCACACGGTATTGATTATTGATGTTTACGTGAGAAGCCACTCAGATTTGTTCAATTATTGTTACAATAATTGCTGTATAGTATCTCACGTTATTTGATTTAATTATTGTCGATATTTTATATATTAGTAAATCAATAATTGAGACGACAAAGTTATTAATAATATTATTTGTAATATTGACGATGTCTAGAAGTTGTGTCAAAAAGAGGTTTGGTCACCTAATTGCGGCATGATAGGGAGAAGGACTTATAGAAAGCCCCTCTTTCACAGGAACGACACTGGTTGTTAAATATCATAATTATAATAATGATGATAAATGTTGTTAAAAATATTGAAGGAATTTTTATGAAGTATTTGATGTAAATTTTTCTTATTTTATGGACCCCCCATTTACCCATTTTTCAAATAATCGGTAGGAAGTTATTCAGTATATATATAATGGGACCCACCTGTGATGGTGAAATATTGGTGGGAGGGGGGAAAATTTTGTGACGCCCCAAAATAGGTATACAACACCCATTCGAGTCGCCAAAACACACATGGTATGTAAAACGACTACAACTTTATTAATACAATTGTCGTAAAAATACGACAACACATAAACTGTGAGTTTAAATACAAATATTGTCATCTAGACAATATTCACACCCAAATAAGTCCTCATTACAATTATTGATACATTATTTTACAAAAATAGTGAGGGCTACTAAAATGACTTTCTAGAACCTTTATTCCATACCCCGACTAGTACTCGCTACATTCTCGCCTCATGAGATGAAAAATAGAACAAAAAGGAAAATGGTGAGCTCAACTAGCCTAGTAAAGAACATTATGACTAAGATAATATAGAAAAAATTATCATTAGTCTTCAACAGGGAAAAATCTGATAGAATATAATAGACAACAAGTTTCAGATTAATATTCGCAGCGGAAATAACAATTCATAGAAGAGTTACGTAGAGAATGAAATCTACTATTATCTATGAATTTAAAAGTCCATCATCAATATTTTATCCCTGTAACATCAATCAATATACATCTTGAATCAAATATTGTCATCTTTGCACAACTGTCTAGATGACAATATACGTATTAAAACTCTTAAATTATGTCGTCGTATTTTGTACAACTGTTGTATAATTAAGTTGTATTTGAATTTATGTACCATGTATCTGACGACTCAAGATGGGTGATGAATACCTGTTTTAGGGGCGTCATATGCCACATATTATCCCTATACTCTGACCGACCAATTAAATACCAAATAACTTAGGTAGGTCATACTAGCGAAGGAATTCTCCGTCTCTCCCCTCCTAGTTCTTGTCTCACATCTCAGCCAGGGATCATATCCCTAAGCTTTGATACCAACTGTGACACCCCCAAAACAGGTATACATCATCCATCTTAGGTCGTCAGATAATCATGGTACATAACTCAACTACAAACTTAATTATACAATAGTCGTGCAAAATACGACAAAATATAGCTGAGAGTTTAAACACGAATATTGCCTTCTAGACAATATCCACACTCAATAGAGTCCTCATTACAATTATTATCACATTATTCTGTAGAATAGTGAAGACTACTAAAACAACCATCTGGACCGTCACTTCGTTCCCCGACTCGTCCCAGCTATATTCTCATTTCTTGAAGAGAACAATGAAAGAAAGGGTGAGCTCAACTAGCCGAGTAAGAAATATTATCACTAAGATAATGCAGAATAAATTATCCTTAGCCTTCAACAGTATAACAAGTGATAGAATACAATAGACAACAAGTTTTAGATCAACAACTACAGTGGAAATAAGCAATCCATTAGAAGAGTCAAGTAGAGCATAAAATATACTATCTTCTATGATTTAAAAAGTTTTTCATTAACTTTATCGATGTAATACCCATTAACAGTTCTTTATTATACCCAAGACAAAGAGAACTTTCATCACCTGTCTTCACCTGAACCACCAAAGATTATAGTTAAATTCACAATTTATAATCATGTAAATCAACAGTTTTTCCTTGCCACAAAGGCTTAATAGAACGTTTACTCAATATCCCTACCTCAAAGGCTAAAGATATTCAAATGTAATAACAATGATTATACCAATCAGTTGTCTACCTTTGCACTATGGGCCAAAGATATTCAACTAAAAAACCAATGGTCATGATCATACCAATTAATTATTTGTCAGTGCACTACGGCCAAAGACATTCAACTGTTAACTAATGGTCATGATTTTGCCAATCACATCATCGAATTATCCATGCACTACGGGCTAAGGATATTCGTTATTATCACCAGTGGTTATGATTATGTCATACACATGTCCATCTTTGCACGTAAGCCCAAGATATATAACTATAAAACCAATAATCAACAATTTGTCTTTGCACGTAAGCCAAAAATATACAACTGTAAAGCCAATAATCAATAGTCCATCTATGCACGTAAGCCAAAGATGACTTTTATCACAATATAAGCATGAGGATGATGACAATGATATAAGCATTAATCAAACGAAATCAAGGATAAATATTAAAGACTTTAAATTTATCCAAAGTTTAAAAATATCCAAATTATTAACATGATACTACTTTGTGGAGTAAAATTCAAGAATAATATTCATGTACCAAAAATAATTTGGATAGAAAAGAAATATATTTTTGAATTGAATAGTACCGTGTGAATAGTACCACAATGAATAGTACATGGGAATAGTACCTCGTGAATAGTAGACGAAACACGAAAAGTAGCGCCCAAAAATCGGTCCATTCCATCCAACCCATTACGAAGTCGCCAAATACATGGTACGTAAATAACTACAACTTTATTAATACATTTTGTCGTGCAAAATACGCCAACATATATCTTTGTGAGTTTAAATACAATTATTGTCTTTACAGGCAATATACATACCCAAATAAATCCTCATCACAATTATTTATACATTATTTTACAAAATGGTGAGTACTACTAAACAACTCTCTCTAGAACCTTCATTCCATACCCCACTAAGTAGTACTCATTACATTCTCGCCTCACGAGAAGAAAAATAGAACAACAAGGAAAAAGGTGAGCTCAACTAGCCCGAAAGAAGAATATTATGACTAAGATAATATACAACAAATTATCGTTAGTCTTCAATGAGGAAAAATCTAATAGAATACAATAGACAACCGGTTTTAAATCAATCTTCGCAATGAAAATAATAATTCATTAGAAGAGTTAAGTAGAGAATGCAAACTACTATCTTCTATATATGAATTTAAAAGTTCATCGTCGATATTTTATCCCCGTAACATCAATCAATATATATCGGAATCAAATATTCATCTCTTTGCACTACAGCCAAAGATATTAATCGATTAGTCATGTTCATCTAAACACTGTTCATCTTTGCACTACGGGCCAAAGATATTCATCAAGAAATCATTCATCTTTGCACTACTGGGCCAAAGATATTGATAATATCATCATTTAGGACCGAGGATGATGAAAAATATTTTAAAGGAAGCGAATCCGGTGAAACAAAAGAACAAATATTAAGGATTCGTATTTTAAACAATCCAAGTTCAAAAATACTTCATAAGTAATCGAGTGGAGTAAAATTCAAGAATGATCAAAACATGGATACAATCAAAGCTAGTATCCATAATAGATATTTTGGACAAAAGAAGAAATTTCATTTTTAGGTGAATAGTGCCGATTCGTGAATAGTAACTCAGACACCAAAAGATAGAAATTTCACAAAAAAACATCTTCACGCGCTGACGTGAATAGTACTTCGTGAATAAGAACTTCTTGAATAAGAACTCGTGAATAGTAACTCATGAATAAGAATCGTGAATAAGTAACCCCGACATGAAAAAGTTCTAAATTTGATAAAATTTCCAACCAATATTTTCAAGATAATGATATTGAAGAAATAATATCATTTCGAATAAAATAACATCCTTACCTCGAAAAGAGCAAGATTTAGTTGAAACAAGAATATAAGCTATGACTTGAACTTGCATCGTGAGTATAGCAATACTCAAAGTATACTCATAATACTCACAAGAATACGCTTTCGATAATATAGAGAGAAAACTTGATTTCGGTGTGATTTTCAATTCTAACCCAAGACCCTATTTATAGGAAAATGCTTAGAAACACCAAAGTAGAAAATTGAATATAATAATATTATTTATAAACAAAATTCCTTAGCCCACCTTTGAAATCTGATTTCAGCCATAGCACATGTTAAATGAGGTTCACAAACTCACCAAAAACGTTTTTCTCAAAATAATTAATTAAAACTCCCAAAAATCAATTATTTCGGAACTCTGAAACTTCAATAATTCATAATAAATAGCTCTTTTATCATAAAATTCGAATCTCGCGAGTTTTTATAGGAAATTCAATTCTCTACAACTTTGCTGAAGAAAGTTTTTCCAAATTCCAAACAGAAATTGACCGAAATCCACAAACGGTCGATTTTACAGTCTATAATCAATTTCAGTCAATAAATGGGGTCCACCGACATGTTTAACATGTTTTAAACATTTATTGCAACAAAAATACTCTTCATCCTCGTATACTCATATATCCCACATTCGTTGTAAAAATATCACCATTATTATATTACTAAAATATAATAATATATTTAAATGAATTATTTTATCAGAAAAAGATAAAATTTCAATTTTCAACAATTGTCACATTAAAAATTTTCTCCATCTATATCCACATAAAAATCAATATTTTTCTCATCATATGAATCAATAATTAATTATTCACAAATAATATTACGTAATCACAATATCGACAACCGAGCAGGATTTCAGGAAAGGGGCTTTTAATAAGGATCTCTCCTTCTTTGGCGCGCAATTAGGTGACCAAACCTCTCCTTAGATAGAACTTTCTAGACATTGCCAATAATGTTATCTAATAATATTATTAGGATAATATGAATTATTGCTTCGATAATGAAAAATCTTGTGTAATGACAATTATCAAACAACAACAATATAAAATATCAATGCAAAGAATTATTGAATCAATAAAATAAAATCTTGAGCAGTAATCGTAACAATTATTGAGTAGTGCCTTCTTCACGTAAGAATCAATAATTGGTGCAATACTGAGTAATCTTCTTGTTCAACAACGCAGACATTAGTGTGTTTTAAACCGGGTATTCCAACAAGATACTTCAGTAATAACTACGCCGTTATTTATAAACAACTTATATTTGTTGTTTTCTTGATCCAATCGCTTTCCGTTATGGGGCCCACAAAAGACTGAGCCGTCGTACGAATATTCCCCGACAGTACGAATATTCCATGACCAAACGAATATTCCCCGACAATAATGAATATTTTATAACCACTTGCTTATTTTGAAATATTTGCGTATTTTACCCATAACTATCCACATTAATCAAATCAACCCTTACTATTTCAAAATAATAAATAGAGGAAAATAAATTTCATTTATTAATAATTTGGGGTTTTACAACCTCCCCTCCTTATGAAATTTCGTCCTCGAAATTGACGTACGTACCTGGTGTTTCGACAAGATGAGAATACCTCACTTTCATTTCCGTTTCCAACTCCCAGGTCATTTCCTCAATAGCATGGTTTCTCTACAAAACTTTAACTTGTGGTATAACCTCAGTACATAGGACATATGTTTCTTTCCTATCCAAGATCTTAACAGTACCTCCTCGTGCGTTAAGTCTTGGCTATCTCGTCCGGTTTCTAACTCAATGGCGTGGTTGGTCGTCCACATATTTACGTAACATCGATACGTGAAAAGCGTTATGAACACGCGTCATACTTGGCGGTAAAAGCGAGTCTATAGGCCACAGTTCCTATTCGATCGAGAATTTCAAATGGATTAATAAATCGAAGGTTTGAGCTTTCCTCACCTCACCGATTCTCGCTTTTGAAATAACAACTTCTTGCACATCCTTCTTCAAATTCATTAGCTCGATTGTGTAGCTTGAGCGACTTTAACTTTATCGATTAAAGTCGATTATACTCAGTATATCATCACGTGGGTACCTAGAGTTTTCATCTCCATCTCTATTATTTGTAAATTATCTGAAATGAGTCTTTGACAATATCGTACTCAGACTTGTATCGATCTTCTACTCAACACATCACCTACCACGTTCACTTTTCCAGGATGGCATGGTCGTAACATGTCTTTGAAATGAGTCTCTCTTGAGTTCTTCAAGCTCTTCCCACATTCCTTGCTCCATTCGAATTTTGTATCTCTACGAGTCAATTGCGTTAATGGAATAGCGTTTCGAGAATATCCTTCAACAAATCTCTCGATAATAACCAACTAAGCCTGAAAGCTACGTATTTCGATTACTGAGCTTAGGTTGTTCTCAATCGTGACTCATATCCCAACCTTGGATAAGACGCGTTATGATGACACCTATCGGTTTACTATCGCACGAATATGGTGTCCCCTACGAGAAGTCCGGCTTGCGGTGCATTCCACAAAGGAAGCCACTAGATAAAAAGGCTCGGTACCAAATTTATAGTTGAATTTTTAACTCACGAAGTTCAATAGGAGCCATTCGATATGAGATTTTAGAAATGAATTTTGTACCGGGTTCAAAGTCAATACAAAATTTAATATCAATCTTTGGGAGTAAACCAAGAAATTCTTCAGGAAATACGTCAGGAAAAATCAATAACAACAGAATATTATTCAAATCGGCGTGTCTTTATTCAAATCCATAACATGGACTAAGAAAACTTGACATCCGTAATAAACGAATGACTTCATAGCTTGATATGAAAATGTTTGACTACAATGGTTTGATTGCTTGAATTGAATAACGAGTTGCTTAGGAATATGAAAACTAACAACCTTACGAAAGTAATCAATTTTTGGCGTGATGAGTAGTTAACCTTAAAATCACATCAAAAGCAAATATCTCTATAGAAATAAGGTTAACGGGTAATGTGATAGTGCCAACTGAATCAAGCAAGATTTCTAAACAACGGATGTAATGAAAGTTTCTCTAACTGAGTCTTCATAAATAAGGTCAAAGTCTAATTTCTCAAGTAGTCAAGTTTAAAGCGTTGAGTGCAAGCAAAGAGAGATAAAAGAATGGGTAGAACCCAGTATCTAGTAAGGTATAAACTTCGTAAGAATTTATAATTAACTAACCTGTGCTAACCGTTCGGGTTCTTGGCATTTTGACCGGTCACGACAAACGCTCTTCCAGAAGCGTTGACTTTGACTTTTCAGGACATCCTTTTGAGTCACCATTCCATTTGGATGGGTTTCGATACCGCATAATCTCGAAGCGATATGTCCTTCTTTTCCACAATTATAGCATACCTTAAGCTGGTGTGGGCGGTTTGGTGATATATCCCTCATTCCGCATTTGTAACATACGACCGGTGGTCTTTCTCTCCTTGGAACCGATTACATCTTTGGCGAGCGTCTTCACATGGTCGTTGTTGAATCTCCTCTTTTAAAATCTCCTCCCGACTCACTTCTTCTATTTTCATGGCCACGATTACCACCGAGTGGTTCCGCTTTGTCCAGTATTCTTTCTTTCCGCCATTTGGTTATCGTTATTCGATGGATCGCTATCTTCGGTATGATCCTCGGTTATGGTCCCTCCGTTGAACGTACTCGTTATCTCGCTTTCTAACAATTGAGCCACATTGACAACATCTCGAATAGAGAAAATTTATGAGAAATGAGATCTTGGACGTATGCGGGGTTTCAAACCTCTCGAAACATCCGCATCATCGTTCCTCATTCTCCACCAAATGAGGTGCAAAACTGAATAACTCGCGAACTTCACACCGTCTTTGGGACACCGCCATGTTATTTCTGCTCCGGTCTAATAAACTACACTTCCTTCATACGACGAATACTTTCGTGGAAGTACTTGTCATTGAACTATTTCTTGAAATGTCTCTCATGACATGCCGAGTGCGTTGGATGGGTACGCTTCATGATTCCCACCGATGTCTGCGCCGCCACGTAACATAAAGTGGCGAATGGAACCTTCTGTTCCTCCGTGCATCCCAAGACATCGAATATCTTGGTAATTTTCTTGACCCATGTTCCCGCCGTGATCGGATCTCGGCTTTTCCTTAAATTCAGGTGGTCCTAACTCTTTGAATCGCTGGGTTTGTGACAACCGCAAGTGAATTGCTATCATTTCCTCTGTATTTTGAACACGAGTCTCCTCGTCGATTTTGCATGAAGCTAAAAAGCTTCTAAACATCCCTCGTTCATCATACGCTTTCGATTGGTGTTGTTCACAGGAGGTACATTGCCACCACTGTTACGTTCTCCTCGTTGGTAAAATACAGGCATCTCCACGGTCACATTTACTCCATCATTAATATTCTCAATCGACATTCTCAAATCATCATTATAAAACAAGGGTTAATTAAGGAAATAAATATATCACATAATATCGCTATATACTTAACCAACTAACAAATAAGCTTAGGTAGGACACACTAAGCGAAGGATTTACTCACCTCTCCCTCCTAGTTCTATTCCCGATCTCCGCCAGAGATCATATCCTAATCTCGATACCATCCGTGACGCCCCCAAAATCGGTCCATTCCATCCAACCCATTCTCGAGTCGCCAAATACATGGTATGCGAAATAACTACAACTTTATTAATACATTTGTCGTGCAAAAAATACGACAACATATATATTTGTGAGTTTAAATACAATTATTGTCTTCTTAGACAATATACATACCCAAATAAATCCTCATCACAATTATTTATACATTATTTTACAAAATGGTGAATACTACTAAACAACTCTCTTTAGAACCTTCATTCCATACCCCATTAGTACTTTGCTACATTCTCGCCTCCCGAGAAGAAAAATAGAACAAAAAGGAAAAGGGTGAGCTCAACTAGCCCGATAAAGAATATTATGACTAAGATAATATACAACAAATTATCGTTAGTCTTCAACAGGAAAAATCTAATAGAATACAATAGACAACCGGTTTTAAATCAATCTTCATTAGCGAAAATAATAATTCATTAGAAGAGTTAAGTAGAGAATGCAAACTACTATCTTCTATATATGAATTTAAAAGTTCATCGTCGATATTTTATCCTGTAACATCAATCAATATATATACCGAATCAAATATTCATCTTTGCACTCTGGGCCAAAGATATTAATCGATTGGTCATGTTCATCTAAACACTGTTCATCTTTGCACTACTGGCCAAAGATATTCATCAAGAAATCATTCATCTTTGCACTACGTGCCAAAGATATTCAAGAATATCATCATTTAGGGTGAGGATGATGAAAAATATTTTAAAGGAAAGCGAATCCGGTGAAACAAAAGAACAAATATTAAGGATTAAGTATTTTAAACAATCCAAGTTCAAAAATACTTCATAAGTAATCGAAGTGGAGTAAAATTCAAGAATGATCAAAACATGGATACAATCAAAGCTAGTATCCATAATAGATATTTTGGACAAAAAGAAGAAATTTCATTTTAAATTGAATAGTCTCGTATTAAGTGAATAATGCCCAGTATCGTGAATAGTAACTCTCAGACACCAAAAGATAGAAATTTCACAAAAAAAAAACATCTTCACGCTTTTCGTGAATAGTACTCGTAAATGAATAGTAACTTCGTGAATAGTAACTCATGAATAAGAACTCGTGAATAGTAACCCCGACATGAAAAAGTTCTAAATTTGATAAAAATTTCCAACCAATATTTTGGCATAATGATATTGAAGAAATAATATCATTTTGAATAAAATAACATCCTTACCTCGAAAAGACAAGATCTTACTAATGAAACAAACAGAATATAGGCTATGACTTGAACTTGCAAGTATAGCAATACTCAAAGTATACTCAAAATACTCACAAGAATACGCTCGATAATATAGAGAGAGAAAACTTCAGTTTCTGGTGTGATTTTCAATTCTAACCTAAGCACCCTATTTATAGGAAAATGCTTAGAACACCAAAGTAGAAAATTAAATATAATAATATTATTTATAAACAAAATTCCTTAGCCCACCTTTGAAATCTGATTTCAGCCACAGCACATGTTAAATGAGGTTCACAAACTCACCAAAAATGTTTTTCTCAAAATAATTAATTAAAACTCCCAAAAATCAATTATTTCGGAACTCTAAAACTTCAATAATTCATAATAAATAGCTCTTTTATCAGAAAATTCGAATCTCGCGATTTTTTATAGGAAATTCAATTCTCTACAACTTTACAGAAGAAAGTTTTTCCAAATTCCAAACAGAAATTGACCGAAATCCACAAACGATCGATTTTACAGTCTATAATCAATTTCAGTCAATAAATGGGGTCCACCGACATGTTTAACATGTTTTAAACATTTATTGCAACAAAAATACTCTTTATCCTCGTATACTCATATATCCCACATTCGTTGTAAAAATATCACCATTATTATATTACTAAAATATAATAATATATTTAAATGAATTATTTTATCGAGAAAAGATAAAATTTCAATTTTCAACAATTGTCACATTAAAATTTTCTCCATCTATATCCACATAAAAATCAATATTTTCCTCATCATATGAATCAATAATTAATTATTCACAAATAATATTACAGAATCACAATATTGACAACCAGTGCGGTTCAGGAAGAGGGCTTTTAATAAGGATCTCTCCTTCTTGGCGCCGCAATTAGGTGACCAAACCTCTCCTTAGATAGAACTTTCTAGACATTGCCAATAATGTTATCTAATAATATTATTCAGATAATATGAATTATTGCTTCGATAATGAAAAATCTTGTGTAATGACAATTATTGAAACAACAACAATATAAAATATCAATGCAAAGAATTATTGAATCAATAAAATAAAATCTTTGAGCGATAATTACATCGTAACAATTATTGAGTAGTGTCTTCTTACGTAAGAATCAATAATTGGTGCAATCTAGTGTCTTCTTGTTCAACAACGGCGATTAGTGTGTTTTAACCTTTGGGTATTCAACAAGATAATAGCAGAATAATAACGCAGATTATTTATAAACAACTTATATTTGTCGTTTTCTTCATCCAATCGCTTTAGTTATGGGGCCCACAAAAGGCGAGCCGTCGTCACGAATATTTCCCGACAAAGTCTGAATATTCCCATGACCAAACGAATATTCCAAACAATAATGAATATTTTATAACCACTTGCTTATTTTGAAATATTTGCGTATTTTACCCATAACTATCCACATTAATCAAATCAACCCTTACTATTTCAAAATAATAAATAGAGGAAAATAAATTTCATTTATTAATAATTTGGGGTCTTATAAAAAGTGTCCCAAATACCCGAGTGAATGATATTAGAGTGAATAGTAATCGGGTGAATAGTAACCCGTGAAAAGTAACTCGTGAATAGTACTCCGGCACGAAAAGTGCCCCGAATACTAGAGTGAATAATACTAGAGTGAATAGTAATCGGGTGAATAGTAACCCATGAATAGTAACTCGTAAAAAAATACCAAAGAAAATGATATTTCGTGACGAGTACAAAAGAAATGATATCTCATACAGTATAATAGAATATCTAAAGCGCAAATGGATTTTCACCGCCGTGCGGTAATCCGTGTAGATGCAGATCATTTTCATAATTTAATAAAGAATGAATACAAAGGATCATTCACCATGCATGCGGTAATCCATATAGGCAGGTTATTCCAACAGAACAATAATGAATGGAATAACAGAAGAATTCACCATGCATGCGATAGAGGCCAGCGCATGAAAAGTTATTCTCGATAGAATAATAAAGAATGGAACTAGGTCATTATAATAATGAGACCGGCAGGATATTCCAAATGAATAATAAAGAATTGAACCGGTCATGTGTAATCCGCACGCAGACGGGATATTCCAATGAGAATAATAAAGAATGGAATAACAACAGAATTCACGAGGCATGCGATGATCAAGACAAACAAAGTTATTCCAATGTAATAATAATGAATGGAATGACAACCCTTACGAGTATTGAAAGAAAATAACTCTCTTCATGAATATGAAAGAATAATACCTCTTACTATAATAACTGTGACGCCCCCAAAATAGGTATACATCACCCATCTTAAGTCGACAAATACATGGTACAAAATTCAAATACAACTTAATTATACAACAGTCGTGTAAAGTACGACAAAATACAAGCTGTGAGTTTTAATACAAATATTGTCTTCTAGACAATATCCACTCTTAGAAAATGTCCTCATTATATTTATTATCACACTATTTTATAGAATAGTGAGGACTACTAAGACACCATCTCGGACCATCACTCCGTCCCCCGACTAGTTCCAGTTACATTCTCATTTCAGAGAAGAAACGGTGAAAGAAAGGGTGAGATCAACTAGCCCAAAGAAGAAATATTATGACTAAGATAATGCGAATAAATTATCATTAGCCTTCAACAATGTTAAAGCGATAAAATACAATAGACATCAAGTTTAAGCTGCGGTGGATCAAACAATCCATTAAAAGAGTCAAGTAGAGAATAAAATCTACTATCTTTTATGTTTTTATAAGGTTTTTCATTACTTTTATCATTTGGGACTCGACTTAATAAATGATCCACATCATCCTCCTTTTACTACGCCAAGGATATTCATTAGGGTCGCGACCACAAATTCCATGCACTACGGGCCAAAGATATTTATGTATTCATCAATGGTCATGATCATGCCAACAACTGTCCATCAATGCACTACGGGACAATGAGGACTTATACCACATCATTTATAACATTACGGTCATGATTACACCGAATAATCCCTGGTCATAATCATACCAAGTCCATCCATGCTCTACAGGCCACAGATGACTTTAAAAAAATATAAACATGAGGATGATGACAATGATATAAGAATTCAATAAAACAAGTTCAAGAATTAAGTTATGCAGGAACTAATAACGTCCAAATTGTCAACATGATATTGCTTTGTAGAGTAAAATTCAAGAATGCTCATAAGAATATTTCCATGAAAATCTTTGGATGAAGCCTTAAATATCGAGGATATTCCACTAATTTCATAGAGTATAGAAGTCAAAATTTTAACCAATTTGAGAATAATAAGGAATGGAATAACAACGAAATCACCGTACATGCAGTGCAGCGCATGAGAGGTTATTCAACGAGAATAATAATAACGGAACCGGTCGGTGAAAATCACGCAAGACGGGATGTTCCAATGAATAATAAAGAATGGAATAACAATGAAATCACAATGCGGCGGTACTTCACATGACAAGTTATTCCAATGCGAATAATAAATAGAATAATAATAAAGATTTTAACTAGGGTGTAAAACACACGCATGAGGATATTCCAACAGAATAATAAAGACAGAATAATAAAGACGGAACCAGGTCCGGCGTAAAGCACCTGACAGGATGTTCCAACGGAATAATAAAGATAGAATAATAGAAGAATGTCACCAAGTATAGGTATTCTACAAGTATCTGAGTTATTCAATGAGAATAATAAAGAAATGGAATAACAGAAGTTCTCTTCTTGAATACAAAAGAGTAATATCCTTTACCGTAAAAGAAATTGGATAAAGGAAAAGAAAGTTAGCAGACTTCTCTTCTTATTTCTCTCTATAACTTTCTCTCTCTAGAGTTCAGTGAATTCGTAAGAAAATAATGAAGGAATGAGCTTCTATTTATAGAAGAATGGACTGCATAGTAACTAATTCATGAACGGTCCAGATTGATTTACTTTTAATCGGACGGTCCATATTTAAAGCAAAATCTTTTAAATAAAATATATTATATATATTATATATATAAAATATATATATATAATGATAACAATAATACTCCCTCCGTATAAACCAAAAATCAAAACCTCCCACCTATTTAATTTTCAAATCGTGGGCCCCACATGTTCCCCTCCCCCCAACATTTCATAATCACAGGGGTCCCATTATATTTAAAAAACTTTTTATCAATAATGTTGAAAAATAGGTAAATGAGGGTCTAAATAATACGTCAAATTTACAACAACTACCTCATAAAAATCCTTTCAATATTTTTAACAACATTTGTCATTATTATTATAATTCACAATATTAATCGACCAGTCATTCCGAGGAAAGAGGGCTTTCAATAAGGATTTCTCCCTATTGGTGCCAGCATGATTAGGTGATTCAAACCCGTGACGCCCCCAAAATAGGTCCATTCCATCCAACCCATTCTCGAAAGTCGCCAAATACATGGTACGAAATAACTACAACTTTATTATTACAACATATAAGCTGTGAGTTTAAATACGAGATATTGCCATCTAGACAATATCCACACGCAAATAAATCCCCATCATAATTATTGATACATTATTTTACAAAAATGGTGAGGACTACTAAACAACTCTCTGTAGAACCTTCATTCCATACCCCGACTAGTACTCATTACATTCTCGCCTCCCCGAGAAGAAAAATGGAACAACAAGGAAAAGGGTGAGCTCAACTAGCCCGAAAAATATTATTATGACTAAGATAATATAAAAAAAAATTATCGTTAGTCTCCAACAGGAAAAATCTAATAGAATACAATAGACAACCGGTTTTAAATCAACAACTGCAGTGAAACAACAATTCATTAGAAGAGTTAAGTAGAGAATGCAAACTATTATCTTCTATATATGAATTTAAAAGTTCATCGTCGATATTTTATCCTGTAACATCAATCAATATATATCTTGAATTAAATATTCATCTTTGCACTCAAAGCCAAAGATATTCATCGATTGGTCATGTTCATCTAAACACACATTTCATCTTTGCACTACGGGCCAAAGATATTCATCGAAATCATTCATCTTTGCACTCTGAGGGCCAAAGATATTCAATAATATCATCATTTAAGACCGAGGATGATGAAAAATATTTTAAAGGAAACGAATCCAAATTGAAACAAAAGAACAAATATTAAGGATTCGTATTTTAAACAATCCAAGTTCAAAAAATACTTCATAAGTAATCGAGTGGAGTAAAATTCAAGAATGATCAAAACATGGATACAATCAAAGCTAGTATCCAATATAGATATTTTGAACAAAAAGAAGAAATTCATTTTTAGGTGAATAGTCTTGGTGATTCGTGAATAGTGCCATATCGTGAATAGTAACTCAGACACCAAAAGATAGAAATTTCACAAAAATATCATCACGCCGTGAATAGTACTCGTGAATAAGAACTCATGAATAGTAACTCATGAATAGTAACTCGTGAATAAGTAACTCATGAATAGTAACCCGATATGAAAAAGTTCCAAATTTGATAAAAAGTTCCAACCAATATTTCAAAGATAATGATATTGAAGAAATAATATCATTTGAGAAGAAAATAACATCCCTTACCTCGAAAGACAAGACTTCTAGTTGAAACAGGATAAAGGCTATGACTTGAACTTGCAAATATAGCAATACTCAAAGTATACTCAAAATACTCACAAGAATACGCTCGATAATATAGAGAGAAAATTTGATTTACGGTGTGATTTTCAATTCTAACCTAAGCACCCTATTTATAGGAAAATGCTTTAGAACACCAAAGTAGAAAATTTAATAAATTAATATTATAATTTTTCTACAACTTCCTACGCATCCAAGAATCTGAACTCACCCACCCTAACACATGTTAAATGAGTTTGAAAATGGAAAAAACATTTTGTAATTAAAAATATTTTAAACTTCCAAAATTAATTATTTTGAACTTGAACTTCAATAATTCACAATAAATAGCTCTTTTATCAGAAAATTGAATCTCGCGATTTTTTATAGGAAATTCAATTCTCTACAACTTTACGAAGAAAGTTTTCCAAATTCCAAATGAAATTGACCGAAATCCTCAAAGCAGGCGATTTTAAAAGCTATAATCAAATTTCAGTCAAGAAATGGGGTCCACCGACACACAAAACATGTGTTAATCATTTAATGCAACAAAAATACTCTTCCTCCTTGTATACTCATATATCCCACATTCATTATAAAAATATCACCATTATTATATTATTAAAATATAATAATATATTTAAATGAATTATTTTATCAGAAAAAGATAAAATTTCAATTTTCAACAATTGTCACTTTAAAAATTTTCTCCATCTATATCCACATAAAATCAATATTTTCCTCATCATATAAATCAATAATTAATTATTCACAAATAATATTACGAGATCACCGATCTTGGCAACCGGTAGCTTCAGAGAAGAGGGCTTTCAATAAGAATTTCTCTCTTCTTGGCATGATTAGGTGACCAAACCTCTCCTTAGGCAGAACTTTCTAGACATTACCAATAATGTTATCTAATAATATTATTAGGATAATATGAATTATTGCTTCGATAATGGAAAATCTTGTGTAATGACAATTTATTGAAACAACGATAATATAAAATATCAACGCAAAGAATTATTGAATCAATAAAATAAAATCTTGAACAATAATTCATCGTAATAATTATTGAGTAGTGTCTTCTTACATAAGAATCAATAATTGGTGCAATACCGTGTGTTACCGTTCAACAACTCGTATTAATGTGTTTTAACCCACGGGTATTCCAACAAGATTAATGGTAACAACTACGCCAGTTATTTATAAACAACTTATATTTGTCGTTTTCTTCATCCAATCGCTTTACATTATGGGCCCCAAAAAAGAAGGCATACGTCGTGCATTTAATATTCTCAAGCGATTTGAATATTCCACGACCAAACGAATATTCCCCGACAATATTGAATATTTTATAACCACTTGCTTATTCGAAATATTTGCGTATTTTACCCATAACTATCCACATTAATCAAATCAACCCTTACTATTTCAAAATAATAAATAGTAGAAAAATAAATTTCATTTATTAATAATTTGGGGTCTTACAAAACCTCTCCTTGGCAGAACTTCTAGACATCGTTAATATTGCAATTTATAATATTACTAACTCTGTCATTTCAATTATTGATTTAATAATATATAAAATATCGACAATAATTGAATCAAATAACGTGAGATACTATGCAACAATTAATATAGCAATAATTGAACAAAAGCTGGTGACTTATCACGTAAGCATTAATAATCAATACTGGTGTGCTACTACGCACTCACGCCAGACAGCGTATTCTTTTACTTTACTACTGAGTAGTTCAACAAGATAACGGTAAAACTTCCGCCGTTATTTTTATAAAAATATTTTTGTCGTTTTCTCAATCAAATGATAATTAAGTTAGTATGGGGTCCACTAATGATTGTCTTGTCATCACGAATATTCCCAAACACAAAGAATATTCCCCGACTAATCGAATATAATATAACAACTTGCATACTTTGCAAAATTTATAAATATTATCCACAACTATAACATTATATCAAATTCACACCATAATATAAAAATATTTCGAGAAAAATATTTATTCATAAAATCTGGGGTCTCACAATAATAATATCCCTTACCTCAGAAGAAGACTGGATACTAGAATAGTGAAGTAGCAGACTTCGCTTCTTCTTTCTCTCTATAGCTTCTATCTCTATAATTTCTCTATAATAATTGCTCTTGTGAGACTTAGTGAATTGGTATAAAATAATGAAGGAATGAGCTTCTATTTATAGAAAAATATAGTTTCCATAATTGCACATTTTGGGGCTCCAAATATTACAGTATAATACCCTCATCTTTTCTTTCATTTTTAATTTAGACATGCAAGTATTATCAAACTTGAACCATCTCCCCTAATAGTAAATCATGTTAATCAATAGTAAATCATGTGACTCAATAGTTCTAAACATATGAAAAAATTAATTATAGGATAGTACCTTCAACTATACCTCTATTTTTAACATAGTCATGCAAGTATTATCAAACTTGCACCAACTCCCCTAATAGTAAATCATGTGAATCAACAGTACACACATATGAACACATAGTTATAAGCATATGAATTAATAGCAATTAATTCTTCATTTATCCGGTTAATTACCCGATTGGTAAATATAACCTCCATACATCAATTATTATCAAAATAAATGTCGATTTTCACTAACACTAATAATTCCAACACAATGGAACTATCAATTTCATCTTTAATCAACACGAACTTATTCATCATTAATATTATAATTCACAATATTTAACAATCAGGTCGTTCCCAAGAAAGAGGGGGCTTTTCGATAAGTTGTATTTGAATTTATGTACCATGTATCTGACGACTCAAGATGGGTGATGAATACCTATTTTGGGGGCGTCATATGCCATATATTATCACTATACTCTGACCGACCAATTAAATACCAAATAACTTAGGTAGTTCATACTAACGAAGGAATTCTCCGTCTCTCCCCTCCTAGTTCTTGTCTCACATCTCAGCCAGGGATCATATCCCTAAACTTTGATACCAACTGTGACGCCCCCAAAACAGGTATACATCACCCATCTTGGGTCACAAAATAAACATGGAACATAACTCAACTACAAACTTAATTATACAACAGTCGTACAAAATACGACAAAACATCGCTGAGAGTTTAAACACGAATATTGCCTTCTAGACAATATCCACACTCAATGGAGTACTCATTAAAATTATTATCACATTATTCTGTAGAATAGTGAGGACTACTAAAACAACCATCTGGACCGTCACTCCGTTCCCCGACTCGTCCCAGCTATATTCTCATTTCCTGAAGAGAACAATGAAAGAAAGGGTGAGCTCAACTAGCCGAGTAAGAAATATTATCACTAAGATAATGCAGAATAAATTATCCTTAGCCTTCAACAGTATAACAAGTGATAGAATACAATAGACAACAAGTTTTAGATCAACAACTGCAGCGAAAATAAGCAATCCGTTAGAAGAGTCAAGTAGAGCATAAAATATACTATCTTCTATGATTTAAAAAGTTTTTCATTAACTTTATCGTTGTAATACCCATTAACAGTTCTTTATTATACCCAAGACAAAGAGAACTTTCATCACCTGTCTTCACCTGAACCGTCAAAGATTATAGTTAAATTCATAATTTATAATCATGTAAATCAACAGTTTCTCCTTGCCACAAAGGCTTAATAGAACGTTTACTCAATATCCTTACCCCAAAGGCTAAAGATATTAAAATGTAATAACAATGATCATACCAATCAGTTGTTTACCTTTGCACTACGGGCCAAAGATATTCAACTAAAAAACCAATGGTCATGATCATACCAATCAATTGTTTGTCGATTACTACTACAAAGACATTATTTGTTAACTAATGGTCATGATCTTTTAATCACATCATCGAATTATCCATGCACTGAGCCAAGGAAATTCGTTATTATCACCAAATGGTTATGATCATGTCATACATCTGTCCATCTTTGCAAGTAAGCCCAAGATATACAACTATAAAACCAATAATCAACAATTCGTCTTTGCACGTAAGCCAAAAATATACAACTGTAAAGCAAATAATCAATAGTCCATCTATGCACGTAAGCCAAAGAGACTTTCATCACAATATAAGCATGAGGATGATGACAATGATATAAGCATTAATCAAACGAAATCAAGGATAAATATTAAAGACTTTTAATTTATCCAGAGTTTAAAAATATCCAAATTATTAACATGATACTACTTTGTGGAGTAAAATTCAAGAATAATATTTATGTACCAAAAATAATTTGGACAGAAAAGAAATATATTTTTCGGGTGAATAGTACCCCGTGAATAGTACCCTATGAATAGTACCTCGTGAATAGTACCCCGACACGAAAAGTGTGACGCCCCCAGAATTAGGTATACATCACCCATCTTGGGTAGTCAGATACATGGTACAGAATTTAAATACAACTTACTAATATAAGCGCAGGTACAATACGACATAAAGCGTGAGTTTGAATACAAATATTGTCTACTAGATATTATACAAACTCAAAAGGAGTCCTCATTACAATTATTATCACACTTTATTTCACGAATAGTGAGGACTACTAATGCTATCCTCTCGGACCATTACTCCGCTTCCCAACTTCGTCCAAATTTATGTTCTCATTTCAAAGAAAACGGTGAAAGAAAGGTGAGCTCAACTAGCCCAAAGAAGAAATATTATGACTAAGATAATGCGAGAATAAATTATCAATAGCCTTCAACATTGTTAAACCGATAAAATATAATAAACATTAAGTTTAATCTGCAATGAACAAGCAATCCATTAAAAGAGTCAAGTAGAAAATAAAATCTACTATCTTTTATGATTTAAAAGGTTTTTATCTTTGTTATAATTTGAGACTCAAACTTTAATAAATAATCCACATCATCGAATCACCCCCGCACTACCGGCCGAGGATATTCTTTTAGTATCACGACCACAATTATTCCGCACTACGGCCGAGAATAGTTGTGTATTCATTAATGGTCATGATCATGCCAACAACTGTCCATCAATGCACTACTACCATCGAGGACTTTTACCACATCATTTGTAACATTACGGTAAATGATTACACAGAATAATCCTCAGTGTCATAATCATACCAAGTCCATCCATGCTCTATAAAGCCATGGATGACTTTAAAAAAAAATATAAACATGAGGATGATGACATTGATATAAGAATTCAATAAAACAAGTTCAAGAATTAAGTTATTCAGGAACTAATAACATCCAAACTGTCAACATGATACTGCTTTGTAGAGTAAAATTCAAGAATGATCAGAAAAATATTTCCATGAAAAGATACTGGATGAAACGTAAATATCAAGGATATTCTACTAATTTCATGGAGTATAGAAGTCAAAGTTTTAACAGAATAATAAAGATGGAACCAGATCCGGTGTAAAACACACAGATAGGATATTCCAACAGAATGATAAAGACCGAACCAGGTTCGGTGTAAAACACACAGACAGGATGTTCCAACAGAATAATAAAGACGGAACCAGGTCCGGTGTAAAACACACAGACAGGATGTTCCAACAGAATAATAAAGATGGAACCAGGTCCGGTGTAAAACACATGCATGAGGATGTTCCAAATGTAATAATAGAAGAATGGAATAAAAGAAGAAGATCACCAAGTATAGGGATTAGCGTATACTGAGTTATTCCAATGAATAAATAAGAATGGAATAATAAATGAAGTTCTCTTCATGAATACAAAAGAATAACACCCCTTACGGTACAACAAATAATATTCCCTACCTTAGAAGAACTGAATATTGGCAAAGTGAAGTAGTAGAATACTTTTCTTATTTCTCTCTATAGTTTCTCTCTACAGAGTTTCAAAGTGAATTAAAAGAAAATAATGAAGGAATGAGCTTCTATTTATAGGAAAATAGAATGCATAGTAATTAATCCATGAACGGTCCAGATTGATTTATTTTAATCTGACGGTCCATATTTAAAGCAAAATCTTTTAAATAAAATATAATATATTCTATTTATATAAAAAACATTTTACTATGCAAACACTATGTAACACTACGCAAAAACACTATGCAAAAAACACTATGCATAATAAAATATAATATATTTTATTTATAGAATAACTTTAATAAAGTATTCATTTTATATAAAGATGTTTCGCTTTTATTACGTTAATAATACTTAATAAAACAAAACGTCATTATCATTATAATAATTCATATTATTAATCGACAATAATGGAATCAAACCTGAGTGACTTTCATATAAGCATCAATAATCAATACCGTGTGCTACTATGCAACTACACGTATTGTAAGACCCCGAATTTTATGAAATAAAAGTATTCAATTTTTCTTATAATTACTATTCAAGTAAATGGTTAAATTGATAAAAGTTAAAGTTAAGGGTGATATATGAATTTTTTTCAAAATACAAGTGGTTATAAAATATTCATTGTTGTTTGGGAATATTCGTTTGGTCGTGGAATATTCTTTCTACGTCGGAGAATATTCGTATGTGCTATGCCATGATCATTTGTGGGCCCCTATAACAAAATAAGCTGTCGAATGAAGAAAACGACAAGTTTGAGTTTTATAAATAACTGGCGTAGTTATTTATTATTAACACCGTTGGAATATACCGTGGTTAAAATACGATGAATACGCGTGTTTGCGAGAAATACGGTTTTTATAGTATTTTGAATTATTGATCCTTACATAAGAAGGCACTACTCAATAATTATTACAAAGTAATTCTTTGTTCAATATTTTTATTTATTGATTCAATAATTGCTACGTTGAAATTTTATATTATTATTGTTCAATAATTGTCATCGCATGATATTTCCCATTATCGGATCAATAATTCATATTATTCGAATAATATTATTAGATAGCATTATTGGCAATGTCTAGAAATCAAGGAGAGGTTTGGTCACCTAATTGCGCGCCAGTAAGGAGAAATCCTTATTGGAAAGCCCCTCTTTTCGGGAACTACTGGTCATCATAATTGTGATTCTCGTAATATTATTTGTGAATAATTAATTATTGATTTATATGATAAGGAAATATTTATTTGATGTGGATATAAATGATGGATTTATTTATGTGGTTATAAATGAAGGAATTAATGTTGAGGTATTTTATCAAGTATTTTTTAGCCGGAATGAAGGTATTAAAAATTAAACCAAGTGTTTTGAGATATATTATGCGTGAGTTATAATTTTTAATCCGAATAGTTGGATCGTTGTAATTTTTGGATATGTTATACATATATAAGTTGAGTATATGTCCACAAATTTTGAACCGTTAAAATGAACGATGATTTGTTATGAATTTTAAGAGGTAAATCGATTCGGAAATTAGGTTTTGGTGGAAAATTCTAGAATTGAGTGGGCCCCACTCTTGGTTGTTGGGAAGATGGCTGATTTTTTGGTGGGTGGAATAGTAGCGAGTAAAGCCATCGAGTTGCAGTGTTAAGTCTGCTTTTACGGGCTAACATTTTCCTATAAATAGAGGCTAAGTTAGAATTGAAAATCACACCGTAAACATAAGCTTTCTCTCTTCTCTCTCTAGATTATTGAGTGTATTTTGTGAGTATTTAGATACTTGGTGAGTTGATATTCATCGGTCTGCAAGTTTCATTTCAATCATATCCGATATCCAAATGGAAGTCTTTGCTCTTTTGAGGTAAGGGATAGTAAGGGATTTTAAGGGATTGTAAGGGATTGTAAGGAATGTTATTTTTTCATAATGATGTTATTCTTTCAATATCATTATATACCGCAATATTGGTATGGATTTTATTGTGAAATTTCTACCTTTTTGAGTCGGGAGTTACTATTCACGATATCAAGCACTATTCACGATGATATATATGATTATTCATATATATATGACATTATTTATGTATATGACATTATTTACGATATACTGCATTTTATGTACGAAATACGAGTACTATTCACGAAGTTACTATTCATGAGTTACTATTCACGAGTTACTATTCATGAGTTACTATTCACGAGTTACTATTCACGAGTTACTATTCACGAGTACTATTCACGAGTTACTATTCATGAGTTACTATTCACGAGTTACTATTCACGGGTACTATTCACAATAAAATTGGTTTCTTTTTCTGACCAAATTATCGTTGATTTATGAATCTTACTCTTGAAATTAAAACCATGTTTTGATTATATTATTTTTATATAACATTCTTATAACTCTAATGATGATATTTCTCTTTGACTTGAGTTTAAAGATGGGTAGATTATTGGTATGATCGTGACCATAGGTTCTCTTTGGCCAGTAATGCAAAAGTTGAATTGTTGACTGGTATGATCATGACCATTGAATTTACAATTGAATATTTTTAACTTAAGTGCAAAGGTGAATTGATCAACATGGTTATAATTATTGTTATATAACTTCTGAAATGATTATGTATTTCTTTGATATATGAATATCTTTGGCTCGTAATGCAAAGATGACCTGTTGTTGAATATCTTTAGCCTGTAGTGCAAAGATGAATTATTGATGAATATCTTTGGCTCGTAATGCAAAGATGACCTGTTGTTGAATATCTTTAGCTTTGTAGTGTAAAGATGAAGCTGTTGATGAATATCTTTGACCCGTGGTGCAAAGATGAATTTATTAGTATGATTATGAGCAGAGGCTGTGATTTGGTATAACCATGATATTTGATGTTTTGGGTAAAGACGGTGATGAAAATTATCTTTGTCCGGATGAGAAGAGGAATTTAGAATCACAATTATGATTATGAGTTATTCATATGATTGTGGAAAGGAGGCTGTTGATTTATATTACGGAGGATAAAACATTGTTGGTGGACTTTTAACATGGAGAAGATAATAGATCGTATTATCTATTTGACTCTTCTAATGGATCGCTTCGTTCACGCTATGACTATGGTTGAAAAGTTTTATCATCTACCATATGTTCTAAATCTCGATTCATTCTTGATGAAGACTATTGATAATTTATTTATCTTTAGTCATAATATTCTTTATCGAGCTAGTTGTGCTCACCCTTTTGTTTCACAATTCTTTCGTGTAATAAAAAAGTGTATTTTGGGTCGAGCGGGGATAGCGAGGAATAGAGTGGTGGTCTATAGATGTTGAGGGTGAGGTGAATTTAACTTGGAAGGGTGTTTTGTCACTATCATACAAGATGTCTAATGACATACAAACTCGTGTTATCATAAGACATGGTTGTGCTCATCCACTTGTCGAGTATATTTACAAGCACTACCTATATAATCTTGGTGTTTGTTTGGAGTATAATACCAAATTAGAGGCAGTGGAGATAATGATATGTCAAGAGAAGACTCGCCATTGGGAAGAATATGATAGTAATCTTCTTGTTTTTCTTTGGGGTCTATTGTGTCAACCAAGGATAATTTCGTGGCCTATATGATATCTACCATAACCTAAAAGCATGGCCTCCCCGTACGAAGGTTTCTTGAGCACTTCCCAAAGATTCTAATTTCTAAAACAGGTTTTGATCTGTACCTTTATGTAAGGTGTCATGGTGACGTGTTATCCAAGTTGGTGTCCGAGTTACATTTGGTATATATTGGTATCCAAACTCACAAAGATATGTGTTGTTGATTGTTTTGCACGACAATTGTTGTAATAAAGTTGTAGTTATTTCGTACCATGTATTTAACGACTCGAATAGGTTGGATGGAATGGACCTATTTTGGGGTTGTTACACGACATCGCATTACTTTTACTACCGAGTATTTCAACAAGATCAACCAGTAAAACTTCCATTGTTATTTCAATAAAATATTTTTGTCGCTTTCTCAATCAAACAATAATTTCATTTGTAGGGTCCACCAATGATTGAGTATTCAGTACGAATATTCCCTGCTAAACCGAATATTCCCCGACCAATCGAATATAATATAACCACTTGCATACTTTGCAAAATTTATAAATATTACCCACAACTATAACATTATATCAAATTATTCCATAATATTCAAAAATAATATTTATAGAAAATTCATCTTTATTTATAAAAGCTGGGGTCTTACAAAAAGTGTCCCAAATACCCGAGTGAATGATACTACAATGAATAGTAATCGAGTGAAAAGTAACCCGTGAATAGTAATTTGTGAATAGTACTCCGGCACGAAAAGTGCCCCGAATACCCGAGTGAATAATACTAGAGTGAATAGTAATCGGATAAATAGTAACCCATGAATAGTAACTCGTAAAATAAAAATACCAAAGAAAATGATATTCCATGACGAGTACAAAAGAAATGATATCTCATACGAGTATAATTGAATATACGAAACTGCAAATGGATTTTCACCGCCATGCAGAATCCATGTGTATGTATCATTTTCACAATTTAATAAAGAATGAATACAAAGGATCATTCACCATGCATGCGGTAATTCACATAGACATGTTATTCCAACAAAACAATAAAAAATGGAATAACAAAAAAATTCACCATGCATGCGATAGACCGCACAGACAGGTTATTCCCAATATAATAATAAAGAATGGAACTAGGTCATGCGTAATCCGCACTGACAGGATATTCCAACATAATAATAAAGAATGGAACCAGGTTATGTGTAATCCGCACAGACAGGATATTCCAACAAAAATAATAAAGAATGGAATAACAACAGAATTCACCAGGCATGCGATAGACCGCACAGACAGGTTATTCCAACAGAATAATAAAGAATGGAATAACAGAAAATTTTCACCATGTATGCAGATGCCAGATGAGAGATAAGTTATTCCAACATAATAATAAAGAATGGAATAACAACCTTTACGAGTATTGAAAGAAAATAACTCTCTTCATGAATACGAAAGAATAATACCCCTTACTATAATAATAATATCCCTTACCACAGAAGAAGACTGGATATTGGAATAGTGAAGTAATAGACTTCGCTTCTTCTTTCTCTCTATAGCTTCTATCTCTATAATTTCTCTATAATAATTGCTCTTGTGGGACTTAGTGAATTGGTGAAAAATAATGAAGGAATGAGCTTTTATTTATAGGAAAATATAGTTTCCATAATTGCACATTTTGGGGCTCGAAATATTACAGTATAAAACCCTCATCTTTTCCTTCATTTTTAATTTAGACATGCAAGTATTATCAAACTTGCACCACCTCCCCTAATAGTAAATCATGTGAATAAATAGTAAATCATGTGACTCAATAGTTCTAAACATGTGAAAAAATTAATTATAGGATAGTACCTTCAACTATACCTCTATTTTTAACTTAGTCATGCAAGTATTATCAAACTTGCACCAACTTCCCTAATAGTAAATTATGTGAATCAATAGTACACACATGTGAACACATAGTTATAAGCATGTGAATTAATAACAATTAATTTTTCATTTATCCGGTTAATTACCCGATTGGTCAGTATAACCTCCATACATCAATTATTATCAAAATAAATGTCAATTTTCACTAACACTAATAATTCCAACACAATGGAACTATCAATTTCATTTTTAATCAACACGAACTTATTCATCATTAATATTATAATTCACAATATTTAACAATCAGGTCGTTCCTAGGAAAGAGGGGGCTTTCCGATAAGGATTTCTCCTTATTGGCGCGCAATTAGGTGACCAAACCTCTCCTTGACAAAACTTCTAGACATTGTCAATATTGAAAATAATAATATGAATAATTTTGTTGTCTCAATTATTAATTTAATAATATAACATATTATACAGATGATACTGTGACAATAATTGAATCAATAATATGAGAGATATGATACGACAATTACTGTAGAAATAATTGAGTATAACTGAGTGACTTCTTACGTAAGCATCAATAATCAATACTGTGTGCTACTATGCAACCAAGCGTATTACTTTACTTTTACTACCGAGTAATTCAACAGTTTTAACGGTAACACTTTCACCTTTATTTTTATAAAATGATAATTTTGTCGTTTTCTATCTACGACAATACTTCCATTGTGGGGTCCACCAATGATTGTCTCGTCGCACGGATATTCCCGACAAAAAGAATATTCCCCAACCAAACGAATATTTTATAACAACTTGCATACTTTGCAAAATTTTCACATATCACCCTTAATTTTAACATTTTATCAATTTAACTATTTACCAAAATAGAAAAATTGAATACTTTTATTTTATAAAATTCGGGATCTCACAATGTTCATCTCAACACCTGTACATCTTTGCACTACGGGCCAAAGATATTCATAAGAAAATCAACCATCTTTGAACTACAGACCAAAGATATTCAGTAATATTATCATTTAGAACTGAGGATTATGAAAAATATTTTAAAGAAAACGAATCTAGTGAAACAAAAGATCAAATATTAAGGATTAGATACTTTAAGCAAATACCCAAGTTCAAAAAAATTTCATAAATAACCATAGTGAAGTAAAATTCAAGAATGAAGACCAAAACATGGATACAATCAAAGTTAGTATCCATAATAGATATCTTGGACAAAAAAAGAAAAATTTAATTTTTATGTGAATAGTGTCGTATTCGTGAATCAGGTCGATATCGTGAATAGTGCCAGATATCGTGAATAGTACTCCAAACACTAAAAGACAAGAATTTTACAAGAAAAATATTTCCAATATTCCGGCATAATGATATTGAAATAAATAATATCATTTTTAAAAAAATAATATCCCTTACCTCGAAAAAAAGACAAAAGACTTTTGAGTGGAATATTGGATATAGTCTTTGAAGGAACTTGCAATCAGATATAGAACACTCAAAGTATTAAAATACTTACAAGAATACGCTCGATAATATAGAGAGAGAAATCTTCAGTTTCTCGTGTGATTTTCAATTCTAACCTAAGTACCCTATTTATAGGAAAATGCTTAGAACACCAAAGCACAAAATTTAATAAAATTTTAATATAATTATTTTAAATTCCTACGCCCACTTTGAAAAACTAAACTCAGCACATTTGCAATACTAGTGGGGCCCACCAACATAATAAAAACATTTTTCTTAAAAAAAATAATTAAAACTTCAAAAATCAATTATTCCGGAACTTCGGAACTTCAATAATTCATAATAAATAGCCCTTTTATTAGAAAAATTTGAATCTTATGTCCATTCCATAGGAAATTCAATTCTCTACAATTTTTTAATTTTAAGTTTTTCCAAATTCCAAAAAGAAGTTGACCGAAATCCACAAACGGGCAATTTTACATGCTATAATCAAATTTCAGTCAAGAAATGAGCCCACAAACATGTTTAACATGTTTTTAACATTTATTGCAACAAAAATACTCTTCCTCCTCATTTATTCATATATCCCACATACATTGTAAAAATATCACCTTTATTATATTATTAAAATATAATAATATATTTAAATGAATTATTTTATCAGAAAAGATAAAATATCAATTTTTAACAATTGTCACGTTAAAAATTTTCTCCATCTATATCTACATAAAATGAATATTTTTCTTATCATATAAATCAATAATTAATTATTCACAAATATTATTACAGAATCACAATATATAAATAACCCGGTAGTTCGTGAAATAGGGGCTTTCGATAAGGATTTCTTCTTACTGACGCGCAATTAGGTGACCAAACCTCTCCTTAGACAGAACTTTCTAGACATTGCCAATAATGTTATCTAATAATATTATTTAAATAATATGAATTATTGATCTGATAATGAAAAATATTGTGTAGTAACAATTATTTAAACAACAATAATATAAAATATTAACGTAGCAATTATTGAATCAATAAAATAAAATATTGAAAGAATTCATCGTAATAATTATTGAGTAGTGCCTTATTTCACGTAAGAATTAATAATTGGTGCAATACTGGTAATGCTACTGGTGTTTTAACCATAGTGTATTCTAATAAGATTACTTGGCAAACAACTACATAGTTATTTATAAACAAGTTGTACTTGTTGTTTTCTTCATCCAACCGCTTTCAGTTATGGGGCCCACATAAGGTCGCTATCGTCGCATTTAATATTCCCCGACAGCGGTAAAAATATTCCACGACCAAACGAATATTCTCCGATAAAATGAATATTTTATAACCACTTGCTTATTTGAAATATTTAGCATTTTACGCATAACTAACCACATTAATCAAATCAACCCTTACTCTTTCAAAATAATAAATAGAGAAATTCAATTTCATTTAATAATAAGTTGTGGTCTTACAACCTCCCCTCCTTATGAAATTTCGTCCTCGAAATTGACGTACGTACCTGGTGTTTTGATAAGGTGAGGATACCTCCCTTTCATTTCCATTTCCAACTCACAGGTCATTTCTTCAATAGCATGGTTTCTCCACAAAACTTTGACTTGGGGTATGACCTTTGTGCGTAGAACATGCTCCTTCCTATCCAAGATCTTGATGGTACCTCCTCATACGTTAAGTCTTGGCTATCTCGTCTGTTTCTAACTCAATAACGTGGTTCGGGTCTTTCACATATTTACTGGCTACGGATATATTAAAACATTATCAACACGAGACATACTTGGAGGTAACGCGAGTCTATAAGCCACATTTCCTATTCGGTCAAGAATCTGAAATGGACCAATAAATCGTGGATTGAGTTTTTCTCTCTTCCCAAATCTTGTAACTCCCTTCCATGGAGCCACACGCAAGAATACATAATCTCCAATACTAAATTCCACGTCCTTTCGATGAAGATCCGCATAACTCTTTTGTCGATCATGTGCCGTTTGTATACGTTTTCGAATCATTAGGATATTTTTTGTAGTCATACGTACCAACTTTGGTCCCAACAATGTTGCTTCACCCACCTTATCCCAACATCTTGGATAAATAAACTTTTCGTCCATACAATGCTTCAAATGGGGCCACACCTATGCTTGTCTAATAACTGTTGTTGTAGGAGAATTCCACCAATGGTAAATACTTATCCCAACTCCCTTTGAAGTCAGGACATAGAGCCTTAATAGATCTTCAAGAGTTTGAATAGTCCTCTCGATTGTCCGTCAGGTTTGAGGATGATATTCGAATCAATCATAAATCCGTGCCCATAGCTTTTTGCAAGCTAACCCAAAATCGTGAAGTGAATCTTGGGTCACGATCCAAAACTATGGATACTGGAATGCCATGCAATCTCACAATCTCATTTACGTGTATACGAGCAAGACGTTCAAGGGAATAAGTCTCCCATATCGGCAAGAAATGAGCAGACTTAGTTAATCTATCAATAATAACCCAAATTGCATCTATTCCTTGAGAAACCGTGGGAAGACCTGTAACGAAATCCATGGTAATGTGTTCCCACTTCCATTTCAGAATCTCAAGTGGTTGCAATGGACCCTTAGGCACTTGATGCTCCACCTTTACACGTTGACAAGTTAAACACCTCGAGATAAACTTTGCAATCTCTCTCTTCATATTGTTCCACCAAAATGTATGTCGAAGATCACGATACATTTCGGTACTTCCAGGATGGATTGCAAACGGTGCATTGTGTGCCTCCATCATGATCTTGTTCTTCAAATCAGAGTCGTTAGGAACACAAAGTCTGGAGTGAACTCGAAGTATTCCTTCTTCATCGATTCTTGCTTCTGGAATAACACCTTCTTGTACTTTCTTCTTCATACGCATCAGCTCCGGGTCTTTGATTTGAGCAACTTTAACTTTTTCGATTAAAGTCGGTTCTATGCGTATACTTGACATCATCGCATGGTTCCCCGGAGTCTTGAATTCTACCTTCATCTTTTGTAAATCACACAAACTGGGCCTTTGTGTTGACAACATAGCACTCGTTCCCGCATATGATCTTCTACTCAACGCGTCAGCTATCACGTTCGTTTTTCCAGGATGGTATTGAATGGTGTGGTCGTAATCTTTCAACATCTCGAGCCAACTTCGTTGCCGCATGTTGATTCCTTTTGGGTGAAGAAATATTTGAGGCTTTTATGGTCCGAATATATCTCCACTTTCTCCTCATATAAATAGTGCCTCTAGATCTTTAAGCAAAACGATCACGCTAACTCTAGATCATGAGTAGGATAATTCCTCTCATATTATTTAAGTTTTCATGAGGCATAGGCTATGACTTTCCCATGTTGCATGAGAACACATCCTAACCCTTTGCCTGAAGCATCGCTGTAGATAACAAATCCATCTGAACCAGATGGTATTGTCAGAATAGGTACCAAAATGAGTCTCCTCTTAAACTCTTGAAAGCTCGTCTCGCATTCTTCGCTCTATACAAATTTTGTATCTTTTCGAGTCAATTGAGTTAGCGAGATAGCGATTCGAGAAAATCCTTCCACGAATCTCCAATAATAACCAGCTAAGCCCAGAAAGCTACGTACTTCGGTCATCGTCTTCAGTTGCTCCCAACTTTGTATTGCTTCAATCTTTGTTAGGTCAATAAATACTCCATGTTTTGACACCACGTGCCCAAGGAATGCTACTTCCTCAAGCCAGAACTCGCATTTCTTCAACTTAGCATAAAGTTTGTTTTCACGAAGCCTTTGGAGTACCAGCTTCAAATGGTGCTCATGATCTTCACGGATTTTGGAATATATGAGGATGTCATCAATAAAGACAACAACGAACTGATCCAAATATTCCTTGAATATTCAGTTCATTATATCCATGAAAGCCGCGGGAGCATTAGTCAATCCAAAAGACATGACTAAAAATTCATAATGCCCGTACCGAGTTCTGAAGTCAGTCTTTGGAATATCCTCAGTTCTAATCTTTAGCCGATGATATCCAGAACGAAGATCGATCTTTGAGAAGAATTGTGCTCCTTGCAACTGGTCAAACAGGTCATTAATGCGAGGTAGCGGATACCTATTCTTGATGGTGACATGGTTCAATTCCCGATAGTCAATACAAAGTCGCATACTCCCGTCCTTCTTTTTTACAAATAAAATAGGAGCACCCCGAGGAGATGTACTTAGGGCGAATGAAACCGATGTCCAACAACTCCTCGTAGTTGGACCTTTAACTCTGAAGTTCAATAGAGCCATTCGATATGGGGTTTTAGAAATGGGCTTTGTGCCGAAGTTCAAGATCAATAAAGAATTCAACTTCACGTTATGGGGGTAGGCAAGGAAATTCTTGAAATACGTCGGAAATTTACTAACAATGGGAATATTATTCAAACCGAATGCGTATTTTATTCAAATCCATAGCATGGGCTAAGAAAGCTTGACATCCGTTTTTCAATAAGCGAATAACTTTATGACTTGATATGGCGGTGATTGATTTTAGTGGTTTAGTTGCTTGAATTAATTGCAACCGGGTTGGTTAGGAATATGAAAACTAACAACCTTACGAAAATAATCAATTTTGGCATGATGAGTAGTTGACCAATCAATCCCTAAAATCACATCAAAAGCAAGTATCTTTAAAGAGATAAGGTCAATAGGTAATGTGATGGTGCCAACTTGGATCAAACAAGATTTATAAACAGTGGATGTAATGAAAGTTTCTCCTAACGGAGTCTCCACAGATAAATCAAAGTCTAATTTCTTCGGAGTCAAGTTTAAACGTTGAGCACAAGTAGGAGAGATAAATGAATGGGTAGCACCGATATCTAGTAAGGTATAAACTTCGCAAGAATTTATGATTAGCTTACCCGTGATCGCCTCGTTTGGAATCCTTGTATTTTGACCAGTCACGACAAACGCTCTTCCAGGAACCATTGACTTTGACTTTTCTGGGACAGCCTTTTGAGTCACCATCCCCGCTGGACTTGGCTTCTTTACAGTACAATTTCGAGCGATAAGTCTTTCCTTTCCACAATTATAACATACCTTGAACTGTTGTAGGGCGGTTTAATGATATGTCCTCTTTTCCACATTTATAAGATACTGACCGGTGGTCGTCTTTCTCCTCCTAGAACCGGTTGTTCTTTGGTCTTGACATCTTCGCATTGTCATTATTGAATCTCCTCTTTTAAAATCTCCCCCCGACTCGCTTCTTCTATTTTCATGGCCATGATTACCACTAGAGTGGTTACCGCTTTTGTCCAGTATTTTTCTTTCTCATTTGGTTATCGTTGTTATGATGACTATCGTCACCCAGATGATCTCGGTTGTAGTCCCTCGGTTAAACGTATTTCGTTATCTCGCTCTAATAATTGAGAGCCCGTTGACAACATCCGAAGAGAGAAAATTTATGAGAAATGAGATATTGACGTATCTTGGGTTTCAAACCTCTAAGAAACATCCGCGTCTATACGTTCCTCATTTTCCACCAAATGAGGTGCAAACACGGATAACTCTGCAAAATTCACCTCGTACTGAGACACCGTCATGTTGTTTTGTTCTAGTATAATAAACTCCACTTCCTTCATATGACGAATACTTTCAGGAAAGTACTTGTCATTGATCAACGCTTCAAACGTCTTCCAAGACATGCTTTGAGTGCGGCTAGATGGGGTACGCTTCATGATTCCCACGAATATGCCTCATTACTTAACATAAAGGTGGGGAATGGAACCTTCATTCTCCGTGCATCCCAAGACATCGAATATCTTGGTAATTTGCTTGACCCACGTTTACGCTTTAATCGGATCCGCTTCCCCGCAATTATGGTGGTCCCAACTCTTTGAACTGTTTGTTTGTGACAAACCGAAATGCGTTGTTATCATTTTCACTGTATTTTTTGTACACGAGTCTCCTAAATCCCGATTTTGTATAAATCAAAAAAGCTTCTAAACATCCCGTCGTTCATTGTATGCTCAATGGTATTGTTTAAAGAAGGAACATTGTCGGCCGGCTACACGTTCTCCTCATTGGTGAGTAAAGGTGTCTCCACGGTCTCATTTACTCAACTGTTAACATTCTCAGTCACCATTCTCAAATATTGTCATAAAACAAGGGTTAATTAAAGAAATCAACATATCACATAATATCCTTATATACAGACCAACCAACAAATAAGCTTAGGTAGGACACACTAGCGAAGGATACCCCGATTAGTACTTACATTCTCGCGCCTCCCGAGAAGAAAAATGGAACAAAAAGGAAAAGGGTGAGCTCAACTAGCCCAAGAAGAAAATTATGACTAAGATAATATAGAACAAATTATCGTTAGTCTTCAACAGGAAAAATCGATAAAATATAATAGATAAAAAAGTTTTAGATCAATATTCGCAATGAAATAATAATTCATAGAAGAGTTATGTAGAGAATGAAATCTACTATTATCTATGAATTTAAAAGTCCATCATCATATCCTGTAACATCAATTAATATACATCTTGAATCAAATATTTATCTTTGCACCATGTGCCAAAGATATTCATCGATTAAGTCATGTTCATCTCAACACCGTACATCCAGTACATCTTTACATCTTCACGGGTCATGGCAAATTTGGCCGTCAGTATGTGGTCGTGAGCCAAAATAGCCCGGGTTTAGGTGGGCTAGAATTGATGACGCGTGGCGGTTGTGGTTAAGTTGGTTGGCCTACCACGGGCTTTTCTTCTATTTTTTTTAAAAAAAAGTCAAATCAACTCGCACTACGTGATTGATAAACATATAAAGAATAATTGGTTAAACTTAATACATTCCTCACTGAAAATGTTGAAAAAGAAAGATTAAAGATAACATGTAAAAAAAAATGACATTTGTTGCTTTCTCTAAATGATATTCCTCATTGTGATCCGCTTTGATTCTCGCTTTGTAATCCATAGCATTTTTGTTCTACTCCCACTAGAAGTTCTTACAATTACTACCTTCTCATCAAGCAACATAACAAAGAAAGGAAAGTAGAATGATAATACATAGTGGTGACAAGATTAAAACCAAGACTATTCTGTTAATTTTATTTGACATGTCACCACTCACCATCAACAAAAATAAGCTCCAAATATATGCTTGCAATCCCATCTTCTCTGATGCATCAAAATAAAAATAAAGAGAAACAAATATGGAGAAAGAACTAGTATTCCAAAAACCTGTCATCCAGTAAGTACTAAATTACATATGCAAGTATACAACAATTCCCAAAAATAAAATAAGTACTGAAAGAACCAAGTTAATCAATAGTCTACAACCTTAAATTTCAAATTCTCCCATAAAGTGATTATTCTAAAGTCCCCCAATAACCAGCTGCCCAATCCTTAATTCGTAAAAAAAACCTGAAACCAATAATAAAAATGGCCCACGATTCTCATTTTCAATCTTAATCCTCAAAATTAAAAGCTCAAAATAACAAAACTAAATTAAAGAACTCAACCAAAACCGTAACTAATGTTTAAAAAAATACCCAGTACACCATAAACAAACTGACCCCAAATCCAATATGCGTCCAAGAGAACAAACAATCAATAGCAAGGAAAATGATGTATATAGATAACAAAAACCACATGCCTTGTTGCCGTCATCGAAAGGAACGGGGTGAGAAAGGATTGAAAATATGTCCTTTTTGCAGAGATGCTGGTACGGTACCTCTCCGGAGGCATTACGTCGAGCAGATGTAGTTAAGACTGAAAAGTGAAAACCGAAGAGAAAACTACTTGTAGGCTGTAGAGAAGAAGAAGCTACACAGTCGTCACTCGTCAGTCGGTGTCTCAAATGACTTCGGCGACTCTAAGAACTTCAAGCGTGGACTCGCACTAACCGGCAACCTGGACTCTCCGCTCTTGTCTCTCACTCTCTCGGACTAACTGGACTCTCCGATCTCGCCACGCCTCGGCCTTTTCTCTCACTTCCTCAATCTCAATTCTCAATTTCGAGATCTAGATGAGGAGAGATGACTAGAACTAGAAGATGAAGGCTAGATCTAAAAGACTAAAAATATCTCATAGCATTAGCAATTTAGTTTGTGATGACTTTTAGTTTCGGATCTAAAAGGCTATGAAGTCATGCTTTCTCGAACATAAGATAAGCAATTTAGCATGATAAATGATAATTGATGACCATTAACCTCACTAGTATCAATAATTTTTTTCTTTTAAAAGACCCATGAGTCAATTTGGGCGCCTGGTAGAGCCATTATTAGGTCGAACCAAAAAGCCCAGATTTTAATGGGCCAAAAAAATGAAGCCCATGACCCACTTTTTAAGCAGGTAAATTGGCCCAAATTTCATGAACTCAGGCTACTTTTGCTAGGTCTATTTTCTTCCATAATCTATAGTATGTAAGTAATATTATTTTATTTTAGATTTCGAATTCTATACTCATTTTGTTAAAGTTTTGGCTTCTATACTCCATGAAATTAGTAGAATATCCTTGATATTTGCGCTTCATCCAGTATCTTTTTATGGAAATATTATTCTGACCATTTTTGATAAGTTTTAACTTTTTCATGCCGGAGTACTATTCACGGGGTACTATCCCTGAATTACTATTCACTCAATTACTATTCATCCGGGATACTATTCATGATAAAAATTGATTCATTTTTGGTCCAAATCATTTTTGGTACAATATTATTCTTGAATTTTACTCCACAAAGCAGTATAATGTTGACAATTTGAATGTTATTAAATTCTGAATAAATTAAATTATAAATCTTTAAAATTTATCCTTGAACCTGTTTTATTTAATTCTTATATCATTGTCATCATCCTCATGTTTATATTATGTTGAAAGTCATCTATGGCTTGTAGTGCATAGATGGACTTGGTATGATTATGATCAGGGATTAATCGGTATAATCATGACCGTAATGTTACAAATGATGTGGTAATAGTCCTCATTGGCCCGTAGTGCATTGATGGACAGTTGTTGGCATGATCATGACCATTGATGAATACATGAATATCCTTGGCCCGTAGTGCATGGATAATTTGTGGTTGTGATATTTTATCAGTTTAAATTGTGGAAATTGTGGAAATAATCTGTCTACGTGGATTACCACATAGCGGGTGAAAATTTATTTGCAGTTTCATATATTCTATTATACTCAGTTGGTTAAAGTTTTGGCTTTTATACTCCATGAAATTAGTAGAATATCCTGGATATTGGCGCTTCATCCAGTATCTTTTCTTGGAAATATTCTTCTGAGCATTCTTGAATTTTACTCCACAAAGTAGTATCATGTTGACAATTTGGACGTTATTGATTTCTGGATAAATTAAATTATAAATCTTTAAAATTTATCCTTGAACTTGTTTTATTGAATTATTACGTCATTGTCATCATCCTCATGCTTATATTGTGATGAAAGTCATCTTTGGCTTACGTGCATAGATAGACTTGGTATGATTATGACCAGGGATTATTCGGTATAATAATGACCGTAATGTGACGAATGATGTGGTAAAAGTCCTCATTGGCCTGTAGTTCATTGATGGACAGTTGTTGGTATGATTATGAGCAGGGATTATTCGGTATAATCATGACCATTGATGATTACATGAATATCCTTGGCCATGATGCGAGGATGATTCGATTTTATTTATTAAGCTTTGAGTCTCAAATGATAAAGTTGATGAAAAACTTTTAAATCATAGAAGATAGTAGATTTTATGTTCTACTTGACTCTTCTAATGGATTGCTTATTGTCTTTGCGATTGTTGATCTAAAACTTGTTGTCTATTGTATTCTATCGGTTGTTATCTTTTGTTGAAGGCTAAGGATAATTTATTCGCATTATCTTAGTCATAATATTTCTTACTGGGATAGTTGAGCTCACTCTTTCTTTCACTGTTCTCTTCAGAAAATGAGAATATAGCTGGGATGAGTCGGGGAACGGATTGACGGTCCAGATGGTTGTTTTAGTAGTCCTCACTATTCTATAAAATAGTGTGACAATAAATGTAATGAGGACTCCATTGAGTGTGGATATTGTCTAGATGACAATATTCTTATTGAAACTCTTAGATTATGTTTTTGTCGTATTTTACATTTAATCGTTGTATAATTAAGTTGTATTTCAATTTTGTACCATGTATTTGGCGACTCAAGATGTGTAATGTATACCTATTTTGTACCATATTTTATGAAAATAACGGCGGAAGTTTTACCGTTAATACTGTTGAACTACACGGTAGTAAAAAGTACGATGTCTACGCATGGTTGCATAGTAGCACTACTGTGTATTGATTATTGATGCTTACGTAAAAAGTCACTCAATTTTGTTCAATTATTGCTACAGTAATTGTTGCATAGTATCTCACATTATTAGATTCAATTATTGTCGATATTTTATATATTATTAAATCAATAATTGAGATGACAAAGTTATTAATATTATTATTTATAATATTAACAATGTCTAAAAGTTCGCCAAGAGAAGTTTGGTCACCTAATTCTTGCTACTAATAAGGGAGGAATCCTTATTGGAAACCCCCTCTTTCATGGGAACGACACTGGTCGATTAATATTGTGAATTATAATAATGATGATAAATATTGTTAAATATATTAAGGTGTCTTTTTATGAAGTCACAGATTTATATATATATATATATATATGGGACTCCATCCATAAGTAATAGGTTCTTTATGGTCTTATCTGTAACACCCCTTTTTGAACCGTTGATAAACTTATTGGAAAATTTGAGATTGAAACATAAATATACCCGGTAGTAACAACTTGCATTTAGCTTTTATTTTAATATGAGGACCCCACCAAAGTCAACATGTTGTCAGTTTGTTTAACTTAAACCAACTTTAATATTAAATAATACAACCAGCAAATTGCGACATGCAATTGTATATAAAAAAAAAAAAAAAAAAATATTCAAACTAGTAATAAGCTCTTACGGCTAAAAAAAAAAAAAAAAAAAAAAAAAATCCTAAACCGTAACAAGCTCTTACGGCAAAAAAAAAAAAAAATATATATATATATATATATAAACCGTAACAAGCTCTTACGGCTTGTAAAAAATAAAAAATGTTTTTAACAAATGTTTTTATAACATATTTTATAACAAAAATAAAAACATTTGTTATAAAAAAATATGTTTTTTAACAAATGTTTTTATAACATATTTTATAACAAAAATAAAAACATTTGTTATAAAAAAATATTTTTAACAAATGTTTTTATAACAAATGTTTTTAAAACATTTTTTTTATTTTATTTTTTTTTTTAAGTAGAATTGGAGCTTATGCTAGGCTTTATACTTTTTTTTTTTTTTTTTTATTCGGAGAGTTGAGCTTGGCTTAAGCTTAATATTTTTTTTTTTTTCCTTCTTTTCTCCATTATATGTTTATTTCAAACAAATTAAAATAAAATAAAAAAAAAAAAAATAACTTACGTAAGTATACTTTCATCACTTTGAAGGAAAAAAAAATTTGGATATACCAACTAGTAGGTCTTTGAGTGATTCGAACTTCATGACCTCATGCACCAATACCTCGTCATATGACCACCCGAGCACCACGGGCCTAGCTGCTAAGTTTAACCAAGGATATATACTTATAGAAAAACTTCACCATCCCCCAAAATCTATATTCTTGCATTACTACTATATTACGATTTATTATTATTAATAAATCTATATTATTAATTGGATTTTTCTAAATATAAATAAGTTAATATCTATATTTATTATTATCCCCTTTAATATGTTTTCTTATCTTTGTAATAATATCAATAAAAAGATTATTAATATATTAAAAATAAATATCATTCTTTAATAAAATATAAATAATGATCATTATAAATCTTGTATTATTAGTATTAATAATTTTATTATTAAGCAATGATTATTAGTAATGATTTTATATATTAAGCAATGATTTTATATATAAGAAATGATTTTATTATTAATAAAACTAGTTCAATTAGTCTAATAAGTAATGATGATAATTTTTCAAGTCATTTCGGAAATTAATTTACTTATCGAATTTATAAAAGTAGTGAAGTATTATATAATAATAATAATAATAATAATAATAATAATCATCGTAACATTAAGAGGAATAATTCATATTACATCTTCATTTTCTAATATGTACATTAGATAACGTTGGATAAGTTCTATATTTGAGGTAGGGAGTAATCTTGCGGATTTTGTAGAGCTCCATGCGACGCCTTGATAACGAAAGATTGTGACATCTTCCAAGGACCACTTCTCTTGAAATATTACCATTGGCCCTAACGAAGCGATCAACATACTTGCATATAAAATGCCACAATCACGAGTGGTTGTGTTGTTTTTGATCGAATCTTTAAGAGTCTGCTGATGTAGGATTACATTTGGGCCACTCTTATCAGATCGGATTACCATTTCGCAAACAAAATGGTATCAAATGTACTGCACGTGTACAAAGTAGTTGGTTAATAATTTTTAATATTAAAGGACATTACAAAATTAAAATATTTTAAAACTAAACATACTTGACTTGAGCAATTACGAGTACATTTCATGTAACTTAATATACTTAGTGTCGTTGTAGTAGTGGTCGATTATGGTAATCATCCAATCTTCAACTGCGAATAGGAACAAGATAAAATGGCGTTGATTGGTACTACACACACCGGCATGAATATGTATTTGCATTCGTGTAAAGGTGGACCAACATCTTGGTTAACATACGGATCGCAAAAACTCCATGCGATATTCACGTTAGTGCAGAGGCACGTAATGTACCTTAAGAAGATCGCATGAAGAATGAATTAATGAAACCAAATTGGGACCACCTTTGTATTCCCGCGACACTGTAGTATTTCTCTCGTCTCGTAGCAACAACATATAAGCGTCGATGACATGCTCGAATATCTAACTCCCGAGCCCTAAGGATTGCTTCGCATTGTGTTCTAATGCATATAAGCTGGCCGCGGATGTGATAAAGGATATAAATCCTTCTTACGGTGCCACCACGTTTCCAAACATATGTTTATTTACAAATGTCTCCTTCCAATCTTTAAGTCTTTTGGATAAGGACCCTTTTGGTCCATAAGAGATGTGGTCTCCCGTCTTGTACACGATTGAGAGCAAATGTACATTATTATTATATAACAATAATAATTAAAACCATCACTATTAACATAACTATATATACCTTTTGTGAACTAGATCCCTTGGCGTCGAGAAAGTCCATAAATGAAGAGTTGGTTGGAATGTAACACTCCTCATAGGTTTGGAAGGATGGAATGTAACACTCCTCGTAGGCTTGGGTGGTGGGAATGGAGCTCTCCTCGATTACTTGTGGGGTGGGTATGTAGCTCTCTTGTACAACATAATCAGTTTGTGCCCCAAGCCCTTCGTTGAGTTGTGTGTCTTGGGACTTGTGGTCCAAAATTTGTGGGACCCCCCTGTCGAGGTATTTGTTTACCTCTTGCTTCGAAGTCGTATAGGGCGTATTGGAGATCCCAATTATTTTTTTGCAGAACCAACTCGGGAGGCAGCTGAGTAAGTACTGAAAATTTATCTAGTAACGACTTCCAACTCTCAACTGTCGTCATAAGATAAACACAAACAAATATTATTAACAATAAATATGAATAAATATTATATTAAGTATTTACTCCAATACATGATTTATTAAAGAAGAATATAATTTTATACCATTTGAATAAGGTGTTGTTGGTTGTAAATGGCCCGAGGCTCATAACTGTATGTCGTGGTAAGCTTATTTTGTCGAGGTCGGTGAATTTTCCAACGTGTAATTTTCCTATACTGCAGGACCATGTAATCATCTATTGGGACATAATCTGAAATTTCGGTTTGTTGTCCTTGAGATGATCCATGTATGCCTCCCACATCGAAATATATTCCCTCTCGAGGCCGTACGATCCTCGACATCAATAAATTTAAATTTTTTCTCGCTTTAAGGTCACCGTGGTTTTGGTCATTGATGGTATGCCTTGCATGAACCCGGAACTGTCTCATCACACGGTCCAAGCATACGAAATTCCACAATATCAAAGTGGATCAATGGGACCCCACCAGATCCCAACAACCGCCTTCAAAATTAAATCCCGCGATATCATCATCCCACATTTTGTAAGGCCGCCGAACCACATCCCACATAGACTTAATATCTAACTCCCTCGGTAAAATGACAAATGGTGATGGGGATTCTCACGTCTACCGGGATAACTGTGGGCTCCAAAATAGGACCATGCTAAAGCCCTAGGTAACCATAAGGATGATTGTGGCCAAGGGTTTGGCTTTCCAATACTTACACGCTCATAAGCCCAAATTTGTAACAATGTAACACAACCATTAATGTATTTAACTCCTTTTCAAGTAGCGGTATATAAAGATCTGTACAAATATGCTAACAACTGCGGCGCCCAAGAGTAAGTTACACAATCTTGACGTTAGCAATAAAAAGACAAATATCGTGGTGCACACTATTTCTATTCTATTAGGGAATAATATTGCCCCACTGACCACAACATGTATGCTTTTTGTGTCGCCCTACAACATCTTTACTTGCATTCTCGGGACATTTATTAAAATGTTCGTGCAACCACACTAATGAAATTGCCTTTGCGTTTTTTTGAACTAATATATTCACCACTAATTGATCTCCAAAACAATCCCTAAAATAATTCAAATTGGTGGCAATGAGGGACCCGTTAAGGGCTTTCCTACCACCCAGTAACCCAAAAAATAAAGTGAACATCCTCTAACGTGATTGTTATTTCTCCACAGTTTAAATGAAAAGTATTAGTCTCCGCGCCATCTCTCGACTAAAGGCGGATATCGGACCAAGATCGGTTTGGTGTACAACACCTTGATAACTAAATACTCCAAATCCACATTTATTTAAAAGGATTTTTTGTTCTTTTGTAAAGCCCACCGATTATATTTACGATCGGTATATTGGTTGAGCTTAGTTTTCCCTATCTCTCCCATGATATATGTCATCGATACATGATCTTGTTGATCATGCAGAACACTTGGATCAATTGGCCCATATTCCCAACTATCCATCTTTTACCTAAAAAAATACATCAATTCCATATTAGTATTAAGATGCATGACAAAATGAAGTTGAAAGTAACATGTTGCAAAAATGATGTAATAACAATACACACTAACATGCATTAAAAGCTGAACAACATGCATGTAATAATAATATGCATGTATATAATGTAATAATATTAACATGCATTAAAAACTAGTAAAAAAGCGAAACTATTAAAATAAAAACAATAAGAAGAAAAATAAATAAAAACAATAAGTGAACAATTGAGTACTTTGGAATAAGGATATATCCTTGGTTAAACTTATGACTAGGCCCGTGGTGCTCGGGTGGTCATATAATGAGGTATTGGTGCATGAGGTCATGAGTTCGAATCATTTAAATGATTACTAGTTGGTATATCCAAATTTTTTTTTCTTCAGTAGTGACAGAGCTATCTTGGTAGGGGTTGTTTTTTTTTAATTTGCTGAGTCATAACATATAATGGAGAAAAGAAGAAAAAAAATAAAAAAAAAATATTAAGCCGGTACAAGCTCTACCGGCCGGAAATAAAAAAAAACATTTGTTATAACATGCATTAATGACAACAAAAAACAAATACAGCGTGGTATTATATCCCTTTAATTCGGTAATAACATGAAGTGATAAAAACTATTATCTTACATCTTTGCAAATAATGATATGAAATGGAGTACCAATAACAATATATCTTACAAAAAAAAATTGGTGTCTTGGAATATAATAAATGGATTCCACCCGCTTCAATTTGTTGAAGTTTTTTTATCTCTCTCTTAGAAATACTCCTCTCTACTCTCTTTATTTTTATTTTATCTAGCTTGGCAAGTGAACTTTAGTTTGCACAAGATGTGTCTTGAATAGGCGTTTAAATAAGCTCTCATTCAAATGTCCAAGTTACATGAATTAATTTAGGACCAAATTCAAACCAATGTCTCGACTTTTTTAGTTTACTGAGGTTTGCGGGTGTTCTTTCCAAAAGGCAAATGTGCGAGAAAAAGTGGTCAAAAAGTGCATTTTTAGAGGCAAATGTGCGAGAAAAAGTGGTCAAAAAGTGATAAAATTTTGTTCTTTATGCAAGCCGGTAGAAGAATATACGTTTTAAAAAAAAAAAAATTTTTATTTTTTATGCAAGTTGGGTAGAGAGGCTATAATGGTTTAAAAAAAAAAAAAAATTTTTTTATGCTGCATTAGGTAGAGGTTATAACGGTTTAAAAAAAAAAAATATTTGTTTTTTATGCAAGCCGGTAGAGGCTATAACGGTTGAAAAAAAAAAGAAAAAAAAAATATTTGTTTTTTATGCAAGCCGGTAGAAGCTATAACGGTTTTAAAAAAAAAAAAAATATTTGTTTTTATGCAATGCAGTAGAGAGGCTATAACAGTTGAAAAAAAAAAAAAAAATTTATTTTTTTTTTATATGCAAAGTAAGGTTATAAAGGTTTTAAAAAAAAAAAATATTTGTTTTTTATTAGTAGGTAGAGGCTTTATAGAATTTGGGAATAAATCAATTTTTCATTCTGCTAGCTAGACTCGAACTCGAGACCTCATGCACCAATACCTCGTCGTATGACCACCAGAGCAGCACCACGAATGGTCATCATATCTTACCTTGGATTTGAATATATCTTTAAACATTCCATCTCCCCAATTAAATTTCTCATTATTTTATTATAATTTTACGATTATTATTGTTATTCTATTATAATTCTGAATTGAGTACAAAAGCCGTTCCAAATTCTAGCGAACATGTACTTTTATTATTTTTATCATTATTATCATTATTATTATTATTATTATTATTATAAACAATGTACGGTGAATAAGTAGTCAAACATAATGTCTGACACTATGGGAATAGAACAAAGTGACATTGATTATATGGGAAAAGTACATTAGTTTGACTTCTTGAGCATTAACCGCTACTAGTATTGTATTCTAGGGTGATCTTTTACCTTTAAATATTGTCAGAAGCTGCTATATTATCAAGTTATCTTCTTATCCTTCCATAGAATTTGTTCTCGATATTATTATCTCTTTTCTCCTCTACTCATAATTTGTTTCATCCGGTTGCCCACTTTCACTTCGGAAAATCAAGTTGAAGTTACGATCGAGCAAAATTCATCACTATTATTGACAAGTAAGTTTTTCAAAATGTCATATAATACATCCGAATTTGTTAGTGAAGTTGATGATAATAAATCGATATTGTTAAAATACGTTGGTTTGTTATTTTATACGTTGGAAGAGGTTGAATATTTTTATAGATCATATATGCTCATAAAAATGGATTTGAGATTAGAATTGCAACTAGTCATAAACATGCTAATATCTGAATGATATCGGATCTAAAGGCGGTATGTATGTAAGAAAGCTAAGGTACACCATTTGTTGGCAAGAGTTTACGATGATGAAGATAGTAGTAATAAAATAACTAGACAGAGAGACTCATAGGACGAACAATGTGCAAAGCTAGAATATATGTTGTCCTGATAAGAAAGAAGACAATTGGCGTATATCTCTTTGTTGAATTAGAGCACAATCATCACTTAGTGACCCCCACCAAAGTACATTTGATCGAGACTCACGAAATATTACTCTGTTGCAAGAACTTTAATTGACACTTTAAATAAGTCCGGTATTGGTCTAGTAAGATGATGAATGTTTTGAGCACAATGGGAGGTGGGTTGCAAAATGTTCCTTCTCTACTACTAATGTTGAGAATGTGGTGCGAGATTTAAGGCGTGATTCTGCGCAGATGAAAGCGATGCACAAGTACTTGTCGATCATTTGAACAAACTTGCATCCGGAAGTGCCCACCAAATTTTTTTTAAAGTGAAACCGGTGAAAACAACCGCATAGCTTGTATTACGTGGGTTGGCCTTCGATCAAGGTTTATATATCAGCGGTTCGGAGCGTTGTGACATTTGATAGTACATCTGGGACAAATAAGTATGGCATGCCGTTTGTTCCATTTTTGGGGTCAACCACCATTATCGATCTATATTGTTTGGATTTGCCTTTATTACGAGATGAGACGAGAGGACACTTTCGTTTGGGTATTACTGAGACATGGCTTGAAGCCATGGACTACAAGGCACCTTTCTGACCATCATCCTTTGATCAAGAGCAGAGCTATGAGTAATGCTATTATTGCTATGGTACTTCCAACTAGTTATCATTTATTGTGTTCTTGGCATATTAGCAATAAATTTCTGAAAAATTGCATCATGTTTATTATGAGCACCCATCGTTCAAAAATGATTTTAACAAGCTGTGTGTATAACTCATTGTCCATCGAGGAATTTGAAGAAGCGTTGGCATATTACGATAAGTTCCTATGAATTGTATACTAATGAATGGCTTGGAAGTTTGTATGATGTCTGACGAAATGGATTCAAATATATCTGAAGAGAGATATTTTGCCATGGGAATGACTACCTTTGGAAGAAGCGAGAGCATGAATGCCTTTTTGATGAGTATGTTAATGCATCAGCGGGTATGCTATGTTTTGTCTTCGCAGAGTCAAAAGGTTTGTAGAAAACAGGTTTATCGGGGAGAGGAAGGTCGACTACATAACAAAACATCGTAAAAGGATTATGGTACTCGGTTCATCTTTAGAAGTTCATCTTTGCCTGAGTGTACACAAAAGAGATGTTTAGAGCGTTTCCAGCGTCGATTAAATCGATTCCATGAAATACAATGTTCGTAAACTTAGTGAGTTGTGTCAGCGATACTAAGGTTTATCGATTGTATATAATGCGATCTGCAATGAAAGTGGTGGAAGATATAAAGAAGTTGTCAACAATCGACAATTTGGGATCGATTATATGTAAGCGCCAAATGTTTTCTCACTGGTGAATTATGCGAGCACATCTTGAGATATTTCATAGCAAAGAGTATTTCACAAATACAACCGGCATGATCCTTCATCGGTGGACAAGAGCCTTGAACAAAAGCAATGGTGAAGACTTACTCTTTAACTCCACATCTGGCGACTTGAACAAAATCAAGCAATGCGCTATAATCATTTGATGAGTGATTACGGGAGTTAGCGAGCAAAGCGACTTACTTTCGGTCCGAGGTTACAAAGCGTTCTTAAAGCCCGAATGCACGAGGAAAAGAGTTGGTTGACCGGTATGATCCGGATGAGAATATTCTTGAAGCGGCGAGATGGCGACATTGATTGCACGGTTGGAGATCAAATCATGATATGGGATACGATAATGGCGATGAAGATGCGAGAGGTGGAAGAAGAAGAAGAGTATTTGCCGCCTAATATTTCTCAAACAAAGGGCAAAAAAACAATCAAGATTCAAGAGTGCACTCGAGAAAATCATTCCTTCTAAAACTCATCGAAAAAATGTGCAATTTGTGGCTTTGAAACCAAACCACGATAAAGCGAAATCACTATCGAGTGCTAGGGATTCTGAGCGAAAAAAAATAGGCGTCGGTTGTATTAATCATTCTATGTTTTTTTTTATTTTATGAAAATGAACATGTAATATGTCTTATTCCTCTTAATGTTATGCGATACTAGTATTGGTATAATATGTACTTCTAATATTGATAGTCACATTATTATTATTATTATTATTATTATTATAATAATACTTCACTACTTTTATAAATTCGATAAGTAAATTAATTTCTGAAATGACTTGAAAAATTATCATCATTACTTATTAGACTAATTGAACTAGTTTTATTAATAATAAAATCATTTCTTAATAATAAAATCATTGCTTAATATATAAAATCATTACTAATAATCATTGCTTAATAATAAAATTATTAATACTAATAATACAAGATTTATAATGATCATTATTTATATTTTATTAAAGAATGATATTTATTTTAATATATTAATAATCTTTTTATTGATATTATTACAAAGATAAGAAAACATATTAAAGGGATAATAATAAATATAGATATTAACTTATTTATATTTAGAAAATCCAATTAATAATATAGATTTATTAATAATAATAAATCGTAATATAAGTAATGCTGAGAATATAGATTTTGGGGATGGTGAAGTTTTTCTATAAGTATATATCCTTGGTTAAACTTAGACTAGGCAAGTGGTGCTCGGGTGGTCATATACGACGAGGTATTGGTGCATGAGGTTGAGAGTTCGAATCATTCAAATGACTACTAGTTGGTATATCCAATTTTTTTTTTTCCTTGGTAGTGACGAATTTATATAAAGTAGAGTTATTTTTTTTTATTTTATTTTAATTTCTTTGAGTCATAACATATAATGGAGAAAAAAGAAGAAAAAAAATAAAAAAAAATATTAAGCAAGTCTTTACAAACTCTACGTAGGAAGTAGGAAAAAAAAAAAAAAAAAGTATAATATAAGTCTACAAGCTCCAGTTAAAATAAAAATAAAATAAAAAAAAAATGTTTTAAAACATTTGTTATAAAAACATTTGTTAAAAATATTTTTTTATAACAAATGTTTTTATTTTTGTTATAAAATATGTTATAAAAACATTTGTTAAAACATATTTTTTTATAACAAATGTTTTTATTTTTGTTATAAAATATGTTATAAAACATTTGTTAAAAACATTTTTTATTTTTTACAATAGTAAGAGCTTATTACGGTTTATATATATATATATATATATATATTTTTTTTTTTTAAGTAGTAGTAAAGCTTATTACGGTTTAGGATATTTTTTTTTTTTTTTTTTTTTTTAAGTCGTAAGAGCATTACGGTTTGAATTTTTTTTTTTTTTTTTTATATATACAATGTAAATGCATTTATCTGGGTTGTGATATTAATATTAAAGTTGGTTTAAGTTAAACAAACCGACAACATGTTGACTTTGGTGGGGTCCTCATATTAAAATAAAAAGCTAGGTACAAGTTATTTACTATTTGGGTATATTTATGTTTCAATCTCGGACCTTCCAATAAGTTTATCAACGGTCAAAAAGGTGTTGCACGATACCTTATGCTAAAGAGGTTCTTTATGGATGGAGTCTATATATATATATATATATATATATATATATATATATAAATTTTGTTTTATTAGTATTATTAATGTAATAAAAGCAGAAAAGCTTTTTTATATAAAATGAATACTTTTATAAAGTTATTTGTTTTATTAGACTATAAATAGAATATATTATATTTTATTATGCATAGTGTTGCATAATACTGCATAGTGTTTGACATAGTAAAACCTTTTTATATAAAAATGAATACTTTTATAAAGTTATTTGTTTTATTAGATTTTAAATAATATATATATATATATATATATTATATTTTATTGCATTGTATCCTTTCCATTTTCCTATAAATAGGATCTTATTTAGAATTGAAATCACACACCGGAAAATCGGAGAATTCTCTTACATAATCTTGGCGTATTTCTTTAGAGTTTTAAGAAGCTTTGAGCATAGTGCTGAGTTTTCTTCAAGAATATCATCGCCTACCAAATTTGGAATACTCTTCTTTTTTACGGTAAGGGTATTATTTCTTTCTTATTCATGAAGAGAACTTACGTTATTTCATTCTTTATTATTCTGTTGGAATAACCAAAGATATCTGCGGACTACCTATACTTGGTGAAATTCTTACATTATTCCATTTTTATTATTATGTTGGAATAACTTTTCATGCATCAAGCAATCTGCATACGTGGTGAAATTCTTCATTATTCCATTCTTTATTATTTTGTGGAATATCCTGTTTGTGCGTTTACGCGTGACTGGTTCCATTATTTATTATTACATTGGAATAACTTTATCTGTGTGGTCTATCGCATTGCATGGTGAATTTCATTGTTATTCCATTCTTTATTATTCAGCCGGAATATCACGTCGATGCGTTTACGCGTGACACGGTTCCATTATTTATTATTCATTGAGAATAACACATGCATGCGATCTATCGCATGCGTGGTGAATTCTTACATTATTCCATTCTTTAATATATTACATTGGAATAACTCCGTTTATGTGGATTACCACATGCGTGATGAATGATCCTTTGTATTCATTCCTTATTGAATTGTGGAAATGATCTCGATATCGTGGATTCGTATGGCGGTGAAAATCCATTTGCAGTTTAATATATTCTATTATACTCGGTTGGTTAAAGTTTTGGATTCTATACTCCATGAAATTAGTAGAATATCACGGATATTTGCGCTTTATCCAGTATCTTTTCATGGAAATATTATTCTGAGCATTCTTGAGTTTTACCCCACAAAGCAGTATGATGTTGACAATTTGGACGTTATTGGTTCCTGGATAAATTAATTATTGAACTTGTTTTATTGAATTCTTATATCATTGTCATCATCCTCATATTTATATTATGTTAAAATTCATTTGTGGCCTATAGTGCATATATGGACTTGGTATGATTATGACCAGGGATTATTCAATATAATCATGACCGTGATGTTACAAATGATGTGGTAAAAGTCCTCATCAATTCAGTAGTGCATTAATGGACGAGTTGTTGGCATGATCATGACCATTGATGAATACACGAATATCCTTGGCCCGTAGTGCATGGATAATTTGTGGTCGTGATACTAATGAATATCATTGGCCGTAGTGCAAGGATGATGTGGATTATTTATTAAGCTGAGTCTCAGCGATAAAAGTGATGAAAAACCTTTTAAATCATAAAAGATAGTAGATTTTATTCTACTTGACTCTTCTAATGGATTGCTTATTCATTGTAGTTAAACTTGATGTTTGTTATATTTTATCGGTTTAACATTGTTGAAGACTAATGATAATTTATTCGCATTATCTTAGTCATAATATTTTTTCTTGGGCTAGTTGAGCTCACCCTTTTCTTTCATTGTTCTCTTGAAATGAGAACATAGCGGGGACTAGTCGAGAAGCGGAGTGGCGGTCCGGATAATAGCATTAGTAGTCCTCACTATTCTATGAAATAGTGTGATAATAAATGTAATGAGAACTCTATTGAGTGTGGATATTGTCTAGATGACAATATTCTTATTAAAACTCTTAGATTATGTTTTTGTCGTATTTTACACGATTGTTGTATAATTAAGTTGTATTTGTATTTTGTACCACGATGTCTGGCGACTCAAGATGGGTGATGTATACCTCTTTTGGGGGCGTCACATACACCATATGTGATAGTTACTAATTAAAGTATAAATATATTTAGGTTGATAAATTCATAGAAAGAAGCATCCAATCACTTATTAATTGAGGTAATGGATATTATTTTCTTTCATATTCCATATTATGGTAAAAATTGTTATTTGTTTCAATAAATTTTTATTAAGCGGTGAAAATTCTAATCTATGCAGAACTTTCTTAATAGTTTTAAGCTTCATCAAATATCTTTTCACACGAATCTTCCTAATGCACTTTACATGTGTTTCATCTAATATTTTTTCGCCTAAATTTTCCTATTTCATTTTACACGTGATAGTTAAATTGTGAATCTTATTTATACTATTCTTGAGCTCTGATCGAATTTCTGGATATCATGTTGACAATTTGGACATTATTAAACTCTTGATAAATTGAATGTCAAATATCAAACGTTGATTCCTTTATCTTACTATTCTTATAACTTCCGTTCATTTTTATATCATTGTTATTTGTACTAATCATCAAAGAATCAAGTTATGGTGAATGTCTTTGGCCTGAGCGCAAAGACAATATGATTGTTGAGGCGTCTTAAGTCTATATGGCAATGACACATGGTGAAAAGTTCTCTTTGGCCCGTAGAGCAAAGATAGACTATTGATTGGCATGATCATAACCATTGATGTTAAAATTGAATATCTTTAGCCAAGTAGTATAAAGATGAACTGTTGATTTGCATGATTATGATTATGAAATATTGATTAGTGTTACATGGATAAAAGTATTGATGGTGAACTTTTAATTTGGAGAAGATTATGAACATTATGATCTATTTTACTCTTCTAATTAATTGATTGTTATTGTCGTTACAGTTGTTGATCTAAAATTTGTTGTCTATTATATTCTATCATATTTTTCTCTGTTGAAAGCTAAAGATAATATATTCTTCATTATCTTAGTCATGATATTATTTACTGGGCTATTTGAGCTCACTTTTTTCCTTTTTGTTCCATTATTCTTCTCAGAAATGAGAGTGTAGACTAGCCGGTGCATGGAGTAATGATCTGAGATAGTTTCTATAATTGTCTTCACCATGTTGTTAAATAGTGTGACAACAATCATGTTGATGGCTTGTAATATGTGTTGTTGTATCTTATACAACATTATTGTAAGACCCCAACTTATTATAAATGAAATTGAATTTCCTCTTTTTATTATTTTGAAATAGTAAGGGTTGATTTGATTAATGTGGTTAGTTATGGGTAAAATGCGCAAATATCTTAAATAAGCAAGTGGTTATAAAATATTCATTATTATCGGGTAATATTCGTTTGGTCGTGGAATATTCTTACTATCGGAGAATATTAAATGCGACAGTATGTGACATTAAATTATTAGCCTCATAAATGTGAAAGCGATTGGATCTGCAAAAAAGCATACAAGTATAAGTTTTATAAATAACGGCGTAGTTGTTACCGTTAACACAGTTGGAATACCTGGTGGTTAAAACACATTATTACGCGGTATTGCACCAATTATTGATTCTTACGTAAGAATGCACTACTCAATAATTGTTACAGTAATTACTGTTCAATATTTTATTTTATTGATTCAATAATTGTTATGTTGATATTTTATGTTATTATTGTTTCAATAATTATCACTACTGTGATATTTTCCATTATCGGATCAATAATTCATATTATTTAAATAATATTATTAGATAACATTATTGGCAATATCTAGAAAGTTACATACAAGGAGAATTTTGGTCACCTAATTGCTTGGCGCGATGAGGAGAAATCCTTATTGAAAAGCCCCTTCTTTCCCAGAACTACACTGGTTGTGAGTATTGTGATTACGTAATATTATTTGTGAATAATTAATTATTGATTTATATGATAAGAAAAATATTCATTTTATGTGGATATAGATGGAGAAAATTTTTAATGTGACAATTGTTGAAAATTGATATTTTATCTTTTCTGATAAAATAATTCATTTTAATATATTATTATATTATAATAATATAATAATGGTGATATTTTTACAATGAGGAGGAAGAGTATTTTTGTTACAAAAAATATTTAACACATGTTTTGTGTGTTGGTGGGCCCCATTTTGTGACGGAAATTGGATTATAGCCCGTAAAATCGTCTGTATGTGGATTTTGTTCAATTTCTGCTTGGAATTTGGAAAAACTTAAACTTACAAAGTTGTAGAGAATTGAATTTCCTATGAAATGGACATAAGATTCGAATTCTTTTTGATAAAATAGCTATTTATTATGAATTATTGCAGTTCCAGAATAATTAATTTTTGAAGTTTTAAAAAAAAATTAAGAAAAACATTTTTTGCAATTGGGTGGGCCCCACATATGATATAAATGTGTTGAATTCAGTTGGTCTTAGGTGGGCGTGTAATTTTTGTATTTATATTAATATTATATTAAATTTTCTGCTTTGATTTTTTAAGCATTTTCCTATAAATAGGGTGCTTAGGTTAGAATTGAAAATCACACCAGAAACTAAAGTTTTCTCTCCCTATATTATCGAGCGTATTCTTGTGAGTATTTTTATACTTTGAGTGTTGCTATATCTGATTGTAAGTTTTTTTAACACTATATCCAAGTATTTGACCGTAAATCTTGTCTTTTTTGAGGTAAGGTGTAAAACCAATTTTTTTTTTTTTTAATAAAGATGATTTTTCTATGAATATCATTTTTAAATATTATGGAATGAATTTGATATAATGTTATAGTTGTGGATAAATTTATAAATTTTGCAAAAACGCAGTAAGTTGTTATATAATATTCGATTGGTGAGGATTATTCGTTTTAACAGGGAATATTAAATGACGACTCAAGACAATCATTAGTGGACCCTACAATGGAATTATTGTCGGATTGAGAAAATGACAAAAATATTTTATGAAAATAACGTGCGGAAGTTTTACAGATTATTTGTTGAAACACACAGTGTTAAAGAAATGCGAGAATCTGGCATTAGTTGCAAGAGTAGCGCACGGTATTGATTATTGATGCTTACGTGAGAAGTCACTCGGTTTTGTTCAATTATTGTTTTGATGAATTGTTACATAGTATCTCACGTTATTTGATTCAATTATTTTCGATATTTTATATATTATTAAATCAATAAATTGAGATGATGAGTTATTAATATTATTATTTGCAATATTAACGATGTCAGAAGTTACGCCATGGTGAGGTTTGGTCACCTAATTGAAAGAGGAAGATGGTTGATATGTTGTCATGGGTGGATTTTTGGTGGGAGAAAAAAAAGGGTCAGGAGGGAGTTATCATTATTATATATATATATATATATATATATATATATATATACATAACCTTGTTGACAAATTGGGACGAGGGAAGGAAAATTTGATCATGTGAGTGTATCCAAGTGAAAATTTTTGTACATCTTATATATATATATATTTAATATATATAATATATTTTATTTAAATTTTTTTCGTTTTATTAGAATATTTTATTAATACTGCATAGTAAATCATTATAGACCGTCCGTTTAAAAATAAATCAATCTGGACCGTTCATGAATTAGTTACTATTTAGTCCATTCTCCTATAAATAGAAGCTCATTCCTGCATTATTTCTGACGAATTCACTGAAACTCTAGAGAGATAAACTATAGAGAGAAACAAGAAAAGTATTATGCTACTTCACTACTCCTATATCCAGTTTGTTCTAAGGTAAGGGGTATTATTTCTTTCGTATTCATGAAAAGAACTTCTGTTATTCCATTCTTTATTATTTTGTTGGAATAACCTGTATACGCGGTCTACCCTATACTTGGTAAAATTCTTCTGTTATTCCATTCTTTATCATTATGTTGGAATAACTCATGTCATCCAAGTATCGCGCATACATGGTGAAATTCTTACCGTTATTCCATTCTTTATTATTTTGTTGGAACATCACATGTAAATGCGTTTACGCATGACTAGGGGTGTAAATCGAGCCAAGTAGTTTCGATTTACTCGACTCGAGATCATTTCAAAAATATGAACCAAAACTCGAATTCGAAGTTGATCCGAGTCGAATCTGATCCATACTCGTTTTTTGTTTAATGATACATGAGTCGAATTCGAGCATACCAGTGTTCGCTCAGATTAGGGTTCGAGTATTTCATTTTTTCTTGAACCATACTCGATACCTGCTCGATGGATCATATTCAAATATTGGTCTGATCCATGCTAGTAAGCTAAATATGTGATATTTGTATCAATCTTTTATAATTTATAAAGTGTAGTATGAAATTGTGTAAATTTGTACATGAATAAACCAATGAATTGAATGTCAATTTTTATTACATTCTTTATAATTTCAATACATAAATAAAAGTGATAAATTTTTATATATAAATATTAGTTAAGTAACCAATTTAGTATGTAGTGGTTCAATTTTAAGTGAAATGGTTCATATTCAAAACTCGATTTGAAGGCTCATGAGTAAATCGTTTTGTAAACGAGTCGAGTACTTACGAGCCGAGTAGGTCCGAGTAATGATCCTAGTCGAATCTGGCGCAGAAATATAAATCCCTTATCGAATCCGAGTCGAATTCGAGCTCAATTTTTTCGAGTCGAGCCGAATCTGAGCATGAAGGTATTCGCTGAGATTCGACTCGTTTACACCCCTACGCATAACCTGGTTTTGTTATTTATTATTCTGTTGGAACATCCTATCGATGCGAATTTCGCCTGACCTGGTTCCGTTATTTATTATTCTGTTGGAATATCCTGTTTGTGCGTTTACGCATTGTGACGCCCCCAAAATTAGGTATACATCACCCATCTTGGGTAGTCAGATACATGGTACAGAATTTAAATACAACTTTCTAATATAACTGTCGTGTACAATACGACATAAACTGTGAGTTTGAATACAAATATTGTCTATTAGATATTATACAAACTCAAAAGGAGTCCTCATTACAATTATTATCACACTATTTCACAGAATAGTGAGGACTACTAATGCTATCCTCTGGACCATTACTCAGTTCCCGACTCATCCCGGCTATATTCTCATTTCACGAGAGAACAATGAAAGAAAGGGTGAGCTCAACTAGCTCAAGAAGAAATATTATGACTAAGATAATGCGAGAATAAATTATCATTAGCCTACAACGAGTGTTAAAGCGATAAAATATAATGAACATCAAGTTTAACTACGATGGAACCAACAATCCATTAAAAGAGTCAAGTAGAAAATAAAATCTACTATCTTTTATGATTTAAAAGGTTTTCATTTGTTATAAATTTGAGACTCACTTTAATAAATATTCCACATCATTGAATCACCCCGCACTACTCTGCCGAGGATATTCGTTAGTATTACGACCACAATTATTCATGCACTACGGGCGAGAATAGTTGTGTATTCATTAATGGTCATGATCATGCCAACAATCGCCCATCAATGCACTACTACCATCGAGGACTTTTACCACATCATTTGTAACATTACTACCATGATTACAAGAATAGTCTCTCGGTCATAATCATATCAAGTCCATCTATGCACTACTGTGCCATGTAGATGACTTTCAACATAATATAAACATGAGGATGATGACAATGATATAAGAATTCAATAAAACAAGTTCAAGAATTAATTTATCTAGGAACCAATAACATCAAATATCGACATGATCTTTGCTTTGTAGAGTAAAAATTCAAGAATCTTGAGAAGAATATTTCCATGAAAGGATTTGGATGAAGCCTTGAAATATCAAGAATATTCCACTAATTTCATGGAGTATAGAAGTCAAAGTTTTAACTTATTTGGGTATAATAAAGAATGGAATAACAAAAGAAATCACCATAAATGCGATAGTAATGCAAGACAGCAAAGTTATTCAGCAATGAATAATAAATAACGGAACCGGTCCGGCGTAAAGCGCATGCAGACGTGGGATATTCAACAGAATAATAAAGAATGGAACCGGATCCGGCGTAAAACACACAGATGAGGATGTTCCAATGAGAATAATAATAAAGAGCGGAACCAGTCGGTGTAAAACACACGCATGAGGATGTTCCAGCAAGAATAATAATAAAGAGCGGAACCGGTCAAATTGTAAAACACATGATGGATGTTCCAATGAATAATAGAAGAATGTCACCAAGTATAGGGTAAACCACGATATCTGAGTTATTCCAACAGAATAATAAGCAATGAAATAACAACAGTTCTCTTCATGAATAAGAAATAATAACACCCACTTACACGTACAACAAATAATATTCCTACCTTAGAAGAAATGAATATTGGAAAAGTGAAGTAGCATAATACTTTTCTTCTTTCTCTCTATAGTTTTCTCTAGAGTTTGATGAAATTCGTAAGAAATAATGAAGGAATGAGCTTTCTATTTATAGAAAAGCGAGGGTGGCTCTTGGTCTTAACGAAGGGTCAAAATGACTCTTAGTAATATTGAAGAGACAAACTACTATTTCATGAAGGGTAATTAACCCTTGGAACATAGAAGAAGGCGAGTTAACTCTTGGTAATATTGAAGGGACAACTACTATTTGCGAAGGGGTAATTACTATCGTGAAGGTAATTACTATTGGCGAAGGTAATTACTATTCGCGAAGATAATTACTATTGACGAAAGTAAATACTATTGACGAAGGTAAATACTATTGATTTAATGTAATTACTATTCACAAAGGTAATTACTATTCACAAAGGTAATTACTATTGACGAAGAGACTCTTAGATGATGACATATGGGCCCCCATAAAACAATCAAACTTACCACAAACGTCTCATAACGGACTCTTTATATACATCGAGGATTGAATAAATATTACCACAAATCATTTTATTTTTAATCAACACATATTTAATCTTTCAACAATTATTAATCATTTATAACTTATCGTCTCAATTAATAATATAACATATTATCTGAGATGATCTTGTGACAATAATTGAATCGATAATATAAGAGATATGATGCGCCAATTCTTCGTGAGTAATAATTGAGTATAGCTAAGTGACTTCTCACGTAAGCATCAATAATCAATACCGTAGTGCTCTTTATGCAACCATGCCAGACATCGCGTACTTTTACCAAGGGTAGTTCAGCAGGTTTTAACGGTAACACCTCGTAGTTATTTTTATAGAAAGATAATTTTGTCGTTTTAACTACTACAATAATACTTCCGTTAATGGGGTCCACTAATGATTGAGTAGTCGTCATACGAATATTCCCAGAACAAAAGAATATTCCCCCACCAAACGAATATTTTATAACAACTTGCTTACTTTGCAAAATTTATAAATATTACCCACAACTATAACATTATATCAAATTTATTCCATAATATTAAAAAATAATATTTATAGAAACTTCATCTTTATTTATAAAAATTTGGGGTCTTACAACCTCCCTTCTTATGAAATTTCGCCCTTGAAATTAGAATGCATTACTGGTATGTCAAGAGGTAAGGATACCTTGATTTTATTTTGATTCTAACTCCCAAGTCATTTCCTCAACATCGTGGTTCCTCCACAAAACTTTGACTTGAGGTATAACCTTGGAGCGTAGAATATGTTCCTTCTTATCCAAAATTTGACAGGAACCTCTTCATACGTCAAATCTTCCGCTATTTAAATAGGTTTTAACTCAATAATATGGTTCGGGTCTTTCACATATTTACGTAACATGGATATGTGAAAAACGTTATGAACATTTAGACATATTTGGCGGTAAAAAGCGAGTCTATAGGCCACGTTCCTACTCGATCGAGGATTAAAATGGACCGATGAATCGAGGATTAAGTTTTCCTCTCTTTCCAAATCTTGTAACTCCTTTCCATGGAGCAACTCTTAACAACACATGATCTCCTATATCGAATTCCACGCCCTTTCGATGAAGATCAGCATAACTCTTTTGTCGATCTTGTGAGGTTTTTATACGTTGTCGGATCGTTTGAATCTTTTCCGTAGTCATACGTACCAACTCCGGTCCCAACAACGTTGCTTCACCCACCTCATCCCAAAGACATCTGAGAAGCGACACTTTCTTCCATACAACGCTTGAATGGAGCCATGCCAATACTTGCTTGATAAGCTTTGTTGTTGTAGGAAAACTCCACCAATGGTAAGAACTTGTCCCAACTCCTTGAAATCAAGGACAAAGAGTCTTAATAGATCTTCAAGAGTTTGAATAGTCCTCTCGATTGTCAAAATGCATGTCGAGGATGATATGCCGAAAGCTAAATCGTAAGTACATGCCCATAGCTTTTTACAAACTAACCCAAAATCGTGAAGTGAATCTTGGGTCTCGATCGAAACTATGGATACGCAGGATACCATGCGATCTTACAATCTCGTTTATGTACATACTGAGCAAGACGTTCAAGTGTATAAGTTTCTCAGATTGGTAAGAAATGAGCGGACTTGGTCAATCTATCAACAATGACCCAAATCGCATCAATGCCTTGAGAAACCTTAGGAAGACCGTGCTTGAAATCCATGGTAATGTGCTCCCACTTCCATTTCGGAATTTCAAGTGGTTGCAATGGACCTTTTGGTACTTGATGTTCCACTTTAACTCGTTGACAAGTTAGACACCTTGAGATAAACAACGCTATCTCTCTCTCTTCATATTGCTCCACCAAAATGTATGATGAATATCATGATACATTTGGTACTCCCGAGATGGATTGCAAATGGTGTTTTATGCGCCTCCATCATGATATTATACTTTAAATCGTGGTCGTTAGGAACACAAAGTCCGGAGTTGACTCAAGTATTCCTTCTTCATCGATTCTTACTTGGCATAGCACATTCTTGCACTTTCTTCCTCATACGCATCGCCTTCAAAGTGTCAGCCAGAGCTTGGCGACTTTAACTTTATCGATTAAAGTCGGTTCTACTCGTATACTCGCTTATCATCACATGCGTCCCTGAGTCTTTAACTCTATCTCCATCCTTTGCAAGTCACACAAATGGGCCTTTGCGTTGACAATAACGCACTTTCGTGTTTGCATATGATCTTCTACTCAATCGTCGGCTACTACCACGTTCGCTTTTCGAGGATGGTATTGGATGGTATGATCATAATCTTTCAACAGTTCAAGCCAATGTCGTTGTCGCATGTTGAGTTCCTTTTGAGTGAAGAAATATTTGAGGCTTTTATGATCCGTAAAGATCTCCACTTTCTCCCCATACAAGTAATGCCTCTAAATTTTAAGAAAAGACAACGGTACCGCTTGACTCTAGATCATGAGTAGGATAATTCCTCTCATATTCTTTGAGTTGTCATGAGGCATAAACTATAACTTTTCCATGTTGCATGAGAACACATTCCAACCCTTTGCTCAAGCATCACTTTGTAGATGACAAATCCTCCGAGCAGGATGGTATTGTCGTAAGCAGTCTTTGAAATAAGTCTCCTCTTGAGTTCTTGAAAACTCTTCTCACATTCTTCGCTCAAACCGAACTTTGTATCTCTTTTCGAGTCATTTGAGTCAATGGAGTAGCGATTCGATTAAATCCTTCCACGAATCTCCGATAATAACCAAATTTAAACCGAGAAAGCTACGACTTCCGGTCATCGATTTAGGTTGTTCCCGACTTTGAATAGCTTCAATCTTTCTTTGGGTCAACAGATATTCCATGACTTGATACCACGTGCCCAAGGAATGCTACTTCTTCAAGCCAGAACTCGCATTTCTTCAACTTGGCATAAAGCTTATATTCACGAAGCTTTTGGAGTGTCAGCCTTAAGTGTTGCTCATGATCTTCACGGCTTTTGGAATAAATAAGGATGTCATCAATAAAGACGACCACAAAGTGATCTAAATATTCCTTGAATACCGGTTCATCATATCCATGAAGGCAACAGAGCATTAGTCAATCCAAAGGACATGACTAGAATTCATAATGCCCGTCTTAGGAGTTACAAAGTCGTCTTTGGAATGTCGGCGGTTCTAATCTTCAATTGGTGATATCCTAACGAAGATCAATCTTTGAAAAGAATTTGGCTCCTTTTGAATTGGTCAAACAGTCATCAATACGTGGCAATGGATACCTATTTTTGATGGTGACATGATTCAACTCGATAATCAATACAAAGTCGCATACTCCCATCTTTTCATTAGGTTTGTAATATTCATGCCGCAATCAAATTGCAAAAATTAAGCGAAAAGCGTGTAAAATCGAGTTTAAAATTATTTACAAACCATAAAACCCGGATCACCCTTTATGCATAATTATTAATTAAACGAAAAGATAAAGAATAAATCATACCCTTGAAGATCGAGCTTCCTCAGGTACAAGTTCACCTCCAAATCCTTTCGCGTTCAATCTTGAATCCACCGGGTTTGGTTCCTTTCTTTCGATCAACGTTAGCCACCCAAATGTTTTGGCCTCAGAGGTGATCCACCAAGGAAGAAGAAAATTCAAGAAGAAGGGGTGGTTGGCTAAACCCTAGTTTTTCTATCTCTATAGAAAAGGTGTACTCTCCCAACAATTGGAATTATGTCGTATGTTGAAAAAGTCAACAACCCATACCACCCATAATAAGACTCCTCTTATTTATAGATGTAGGCAACCCACCTTAACAATTAAAGAATTGGGTTTTAATTAATTAATTCTTTTAATTAATTAAGCTCCCCTAATCTTATTAGGGATAATTAATTAAACTCCTTTAACTAATTTTTCCTCCTAATCCTATTAGGAATAAATGAGAGTACTTATATTAAATTAATTCCTAAACTCTTTAGAAATTAAAATAATAATAATTGTAATAATATTAATAAGACTCCTCTTATTAATTTATATTTAATATTTCTAAAATATTAAATAATAAATATTAAGTTATTTAATTTATTCTATCACCATAGATTAAATTAAATATACTTAACTATATTATTACGATTATGCCATTAACTTCTTAAATAATTATTCTTCCTTTTATGGTGTGACCCTTTAGGTTCTCCATATTAAACCGGTTGTGAATAAATCAATTAAAACAATTCTAATCTTATTTAAATAAATAAATTAAACAATTAATTTATTTAAATAATATTTATTCTACAATAGGGATAAGCTTCTCCTAGCGATCAACGACTTTCCGGATAATATAGATTTCAACATTAATCATTAAAGAACCTTTGAGTAAATAGTTACAAATACAATTCAATCCTTCCACCATATAATGTCCCAATTAAATATAAGACATGGAATTCTTTGTCAAGTCTTATTTTATTTAATTATATGTATTTCGACTCTTAAATGCACAACTCAAATAATGCAAATTAGAAACTCCTTTCTAATTTCATTACGCTTTCGCCAAGGACTCTTTGGGTTGTCATTTATCGAATCACATAGGACATTTCTTCTTTTATTAGAAGTGGTAGATTCTTTATTGATCATACATTATCTCCATGTACAACTTATTATACCCAAGCATACCCTTTGATATACCCTAAGGGTCTTAAGGAATAAGTCAAAGTATAACTCATCATACACAAGATACTATGATGATCTCAAGTCCAAGGATTACTTGTACTTACTATCACTACTGAGAATTCCTATTGATGTGCAAATAAAACTCCATTAGGTATTCCTTGGCGAGCCACGTTCGATGAACTTATTCTCTAATAAGCACCTACATACTTGCTTTAGTGTCTCCACACAAATGATCATGAGATCAATCATTCTCATCCAATGAAAAGCAACGTATGTACCAATCTATCCGGATTCACTAATCCCCAATTTAGTAATCCAATGATTGGGAACTATTTTAGTTTTAAGCTTTTTAAGAATTTAGATCTCATTAGAATGATCATCATCATTATTCTAAAAGCATTGCTTAAAACTATGGGTTTATCACATATTATAAAACAACATCATGTAGATAATAAAAACCTTTAATAAATTAATACTTTTTATTAATAAATGAATAAGATTGTTACAAAGTATATGATTTATCATCAAACATGATTGGCTTGTGTGCATACTACTTTCACTTTCTTCTTCACGAATAGAACAGGAGCACCCCAAGGAGAAGTACTAGGACGAATAAAGCCAATGTCTAACAATTCCTGCAGTTGGGTCTTTAACTCCTGAAGTTCAATAGGAGCCATTCGATATGGGGCTTTGGAAATAGGTTTTGTCTAGGGTTCAAGGTCGATACAAAATTCAATTTCACGCTCTGGGGTAGGCGGGAAGTTCTTGAGAATACGTCGGGAAATTTATTAACAATAGAAATATCGTTCAAAACCGGCGTATTTTTGTTTAAATCTGTGACATGAGCTAAGAAAGCTTGACATCCATTTTTCAATAAACGAATAGCTTTATGGCTTGAGATGACCGTGATTGATTTTAATGGTTTGGTCGTTTGAATTAAGCATAATAGGTTGATTAGGAATATGAAAGCTAACAACCTTACGAAAATAATCAATTTTGCATGATAAGTAGTTAACCAATCAATCCCTAAAATCACGTCAAATGCAAGTATTTTTAATGAAATAAGATCGACGAGGGTAATGTGAGGGTACCGATTTAAACCAAACAAGACTTATAAGCGATTGGATGTAATGAAGGTTTCTCCCAGCGGAGTTTCCACAGATAAGTCAAAGTCTAATTTCTCGAGTCAAATTTAATCGATGGCGCAAGTAGGAGAAATAAAAGAATGGGTAGAACCAGGTATCAAATAAAGTATAGACTTCATTAGAGTTTATGATAAGCTTACCCGTGATGACCTCATTCGGGTTCCTTGCTCTCTGGGAGGTCACAACAAACGCTTCTCCCTTGCTCACCGATTTTGACTTTTCGGGAATGACTTTGGTGCCTCCATCCTAGCTGAATTTGTCTTGAGAACAACAAAAATCGAGCTAAGTGACCTTCTCTTCCACAATTATAACATGCTTTGACTGGCATGGCGCGATTCGGTGATGTGTCCCTCTCCTCGCATTTGAAGCATATGATAGGTGGTCTTTCTCCTTCCTTAACAACGGGTGCTAGTCTTTGACGTCTTTCCATCATTGTTGAATCTCCTTTTCTTGAAATGTCCATTCTTATTATTTTGGTACGATTACCACCGAAGTGGTAACCATATCCGCCTATTGATTCCCTCCACGCTTGTTGTCACCGCCGATGACTACTCTCATTTGGTATTATAATTTTGCCACCGCTCTCTTTTTAGTTGTGTTGACTCGTTATCGCGCTCCACTAAGCGAGCCCTATTTACAACATCCGAATACAAACACGGTTTATGAGAAATAAGATGTTGGACGTATCTCCGACTTCAAACCTCTTAAAACATTCGCGCCATTCTCTATTCATTATCCACACCAAGTGGGGCCTTGAACCGTGATAACTCGCAAATTTTGCCTCGTATTGCGACACGGTCATATTGTTTTGTTCCAACTTGATAAACTCCACTTCCTTCCGTGTGGCGAATACTTTCGGGAAAGTATTTGTCGTTGAACGATTCTGGAACTTCTCCCAAGATATCTTGAGACAAACGAGTTGAGTACGTTTCTACCGATTCCCACCAAGATGTCGCCTCTCCGCCGCAACATAAAAGCGTGAAAGGAACCTTTTGCTCCTCGGAGCATCCCAAGACATCAAATATCTTGGTAATCTGCTTTATCCATGCTTCCGCGAGAAGTGGTTTTGGCTCTCCCTTAAACTCCGGTGGTCCCAGCTCCTTGAATTGTTTAGCGCGGTGACCGCCGAGAGTTTTTCCGTGTTTTCACTTACGTTTTGGGCGAGAGTCGCTCTCGCTTTCTTTGTTGCATAAATCGCATAAAGCCTCTGAACATTTGATCATTCATCATTTGGTCGGTGTTGTTATTTGCATGAGGATTATCGCCTCACGATGCACATTATCACGATTATTGATATGTGGTGAATCGGCGATCGCTTTGTGCTCCATTGCTATTCTCAACATTCTCGGATGTCATTTCGAGATCTCGCCACAAAACAAAAGGTTAATTAACATGTAACAAATTATCCCTATATTACGGTGACCAATAAAAATAGCACATAAACTTAGGTAGGTCATACTAGCGAAGGTATTCCCCGTCTCTCCCCTCCTAGTACTATTCTCACATCTTAGCAGGATCATATCCCTAAGCTCTGATAGCAACTATGACGCCCCCAAAATTAGGTATACATCACCCATTTGGGTAGTCGGATACATGGTATGTAATTTAAATACAACTTACTAATATAGTCATGTAGGTATGCAATCGACATAAAGCGTGAGTTTGAATAGAAATATTGTCTACTAGATATTATACAAACTCAAAAGGAGTCCTCATTACAATTATTATCACACTTTATTTCACAAAATAGTGAGGACTACTAATGCTATCCTCTCGGACCATTACTCCGTTCCCGACTCGTCCCAAACTATATTCTCATTTCAAGAGAACAATGAAAGAAAGGGTGAGCTCAACTAGCTCAAGAAGAAATATTATGACTAAGATAATGCGAATAAATTATCATTAGCCTACAATGTGATGTTAAACCGATAAAATATAATGAACATCAAGTTTAACTACTGGTGGAACCAACAATCCATTAAAAGAGTCAAGTAGAAAATAAAATCTACTATCTTTTATGATTTAAAAGGTTTTCATCATTTGTTATATTTGAGACTCAAACTTTAATAAATATTCCACATCATTGAATCACCCCTCGCACTACTGACGATGATATTCTTTAGTATTACGACCACAATTATTCATGCACTACGGGCCAAGAATAGTTGTGTATTCATTAATGGTCATGATCATGCCAACAACAACTGTCCATCAATGCACTACTACTAATCGAGGACTTTTACCACATCATTTGTAACATTACGGTCATGATTACATCGAATAATCCCTCGTCATAATCATACCAAGTCCATCCATGCTCTATATAGGCCATGAGATGACTTTAAAAAAAAATATAAACATGAGGATGATGACAATGATATAAGAATTCAATAAAACAAGTTCAAGAATTAAGTTATTAGGGAACTAATAACATCAAGCTGTCAACATGATCTCGCTTTATAGAGTAAAATTCAAGAATGATCGATAGAATATTTCCATGAAAAGATATTGGATGAAACGCAAATATCAAGGATATTCTACTAATTTCAAAGTGAGTATAGAAGTCAAAGTTTTAACTTAATTGGGTATAATAAAGAATGGAATAACAAAAGAAATCACCATGCATGCGGTACTTCGCATAGGCAGGTTATTTCAACGAGAATAATAATAACGGAACCGGTCGGTGAAATTCACGCAAGCGGGATGTTCCAACGAGAATAATAAAGATGGAACCGGATCCGGTGTAAAAACACATGATAGGATATTCAAATGAGAATGATAAAAGGCGGAACTAGGTGGGTGTAAAACACATGCATGAGGATGTTCAACGAGAATAATAAAGAGCGGAACCGGTCCGGTGTAAAAACACATGAGCGAGGATGTTCTAACGAGAATAAAAAAAGCGGAACCGAGTCCGGTGTAAAACATGAGCATGGATGTTCCAAAGAATAATAAGAAGAATGGAATAAAAGAAGAAGATCACCAAGTATAGGGGATTCCGGCGTATCTGAGTTATTCAATGAATAAATAAGAATGGAATAACAAAAGAAGTTCTCTTCATGAATACAAAAGAATAACACCCCTTACGGGTACAACAAAACAGATTTATGAGAAATAAGATGTTGGACGTATCTCCGCTTCAAACCTCTTAAAAACATTCGCGCCATTTCTCTTCATTATCCACCAGTGGGATCTAAACCGTGATAACTCCGCAAATTTTGCTCGTATCATTGCGACACGGTCATATTGTTTTGTTCCAACTTGATAAATTCCACTTCCTTTATGTAAGCGAATACTTTCGGGAAAGTATTTGTCGTTGAACGACTCTGGAACTTCTCCCAAGATATCTTGATGCAAAGAAGTTGACTATGTTTCTACCGATTCCCACGATGTCCGCCTCTCCGCAACATAAAGGCGTGAAAGGAACCTTTTGCTCCTCGGAGCATCCCAAGACATCAAATATCTTGGTAATCTGCTTTATCCATGCTTTCCGCCGGAAGTGGTTTTGGTTCTCCTTATACTCCTCGGTGGTCCCGGCTCCTTGAATTGTTTAGCGGTGACCGCCGAGAGAGTTTTTGTGTTTCCACCCACGTTTTGGACATGAGTCGCTCGCTTTCTTTGTTGCATAAATCGCATAAAGCCTACGAGCGTTTGATCATTCATCATTTGGTCGGTGTTATTGTTTGCGTGAGGATTGTCGCCTTACGATGCACATTATCCTGATTATTGATATGTGGTGAATCAACGATCGCCTGTGCTCCATTGCTATTCTCAACATTCTCAGATGTCATTTTCAGATACTGCCACAAAACAAAAGATTAATTGACATGTAACAATTATCTTTATATTACGACCAAACCAATAAAATAGCACATAAACTTAGGTAGGTCATACTAACGAAGGTATTCCTCATCTCTCCCCTCCTAGTACTATTCTCACATCTTAGTCAGGGATCATATCCCTAAGCTCTGATACCAACTGTGACGCCCCCAAAATTAGGTATACATCACCCATCTTGGGTAGTCGATACATCGTAGTGTAATTTAAATACAACTTACTAATATAACTGCTGTAGGTACAATACGACATAAACTATGAGTTTGAATACAAATATTGTCTACTAGATATTATACAAACTCAAAAGGAGTCCTCATTACAATTATTATCACACTATTTCGCTGAATAGTGAATTCTACTAATGCTATCCTCGGACCATTACTCCGCTTCCCAGGCTCGTCCCACTATATGTTCTCATTTTCTCGAAGAGAACGGTGAAAGAAAAGGTGAGCTCAACTAGCCCAAGAAGAAATATTATGACTAAGATAATGAGAATAAATTATCAATAGCCATCAACATTGTTAAGCGATAAAATATAATAAACATCAAGTTTAAGCTGCGAATGAACAAGCAATCCATTAAAAGAGTCAAGTAGAAAATAAAATCTACTATCTTTTATGATTTAAAAGGTTTTTCATCTTTATATATTTGAGACTCGACTTTAATAAATAATCCACATCATCGAATCACCCCGCACTACTGCCGATGATATTCTTTAGTATCACGACCACAATTATTCCCGCACTACGGGCCGAGAATAGTTGTGTATTCATTAATGGTCATGATCATGCCAACAATCGTCCATCAATGCACTACTACCATCGAGGACTTTTACCACATCATTTGTAACATTACGGTCATGATTTACCGAATAATCCTCGGTCGTATAATCATACCAAGTCCATCCATGCTCTATAGGCCACAGATGACTTTAAAAAAATATAAACATGAGGATGATGACAATGATATAAGAATTCAATAAAACAAGTTCAAGAATTAATTTATCTAGGAACCAATAACATCCAAAGCATCAACATGATCTTGCTTTGTAGAGTAAAAATTCAAGAATCATGAGAAGAATATTTCCATGAAAGGATCTTTGGATGAAAGCTTGAAATATCAAGAATATTCCACTAATTTTATGGAGTATAAGTCAAAGTTTTAACTAACTGGGTATAATAAAGAATGGAATAACAAAAGAAATCACCATGCATGCGATAGGCCGCAGACAGGCGAGTTATTCCAATGAGAATAATAAATAACGGAACCGGTCCCGGCAGAAACGCATGCATGCAGGATATTCCAACGAGAATAATAAAGAATGGAACCGGTCCGGCCAAAAACACACAGACGGGATGTTCCAATGGAATAATAATAAAGGCGGAACCGGTAGATTGTAAAACACATGATGCAGGATGTTCCAACGAGAATAATAAAGGCGGAACGGGTCCTGTAAAAACACATGCAGCAGGATGTTCCAACAGAATAATAAAGAGCGGAACCGGTAGGTGTAAAAACACATGACGAGGATGTTCCAATGAGAATAATAGAAGAATGGAATAAAAGAAGAAGATCACCAAGTATAGGGGATTAAGCGTATACAGAGTTATTCCAATGAATAAATAAGAATGGAATAACAAAAGAAGTTCTCTTCATGAATACAAAGAATAAACACTTTACGGTACAACAAATAATATTCCCTACCTTAGAAGAACTGAATATTGGCAAAGTGAAGTAGTAGAATACTTTTCTTCTTTCTCTATAGTTTCTCTCTCAGAGTTTCAAATTGAATTCGTAAGAAAATAATGAAGGAATGAGCTTCTATTTATAGGAAAATAGAATGCATAGTAATTAATCCATGAGCGGTCCAGATTGATTTACTTTAATCGACGGTCCATATTTAAAGCAAAATCTTTTAAATAAAATATAATATATTCTATTTATATAAAAACATTTTCTTATGCAAACACTATGCAACACTATGCAAAATACTATGCATAATAAAATATAATATATTTTATTTATAGAATAACTTTAATAAAGTATTACATTTTTATATAAAAGATGTTTCGTTTTATTACGTTAATAATACGAATAAAACAAAAGCGTCATTATCATTATAATAATTCATATTATTAATCGACAATAATGGAATCAAGTTGAGTGACTTCTCACATAAGGATCAATAATCAATACCGTGTGCTACTTATGCAACCACACGTGATTCGTATGTACTTTACTACCGATGAGTAGTTCAACAAAGATCAACGGTAAAACTTCCGCCGTTATTTCAATAAAATATTTTGTCATTTTTTCAATCAAACAATAATTACATTGTGAGGTCCACCAATGATTGAGTAGTTATGCGAATATTCCTCGCTAAACCGAATATTCCCCCACCAATCGAATATAATATAACCACTTGCATACTTTTGCAAAATTTATAAATATTACCCACAACTATAACATTATATCAAATTATTCCATAATATTCAAAAATAATATTTATAGAAAATTCATCTTTATTTATAAAAGTTGGGTCTTACAAAAAGTGTCCCAAATACCCGAGTGAATGATACTACAATGAATAGTAATCAGTGAAAAGTAACCGTGAATAGTAATTTGTGAATAGTACTCTAAACACACGAAAAGTGCCCCGAATACCCCGAAAGTGAATAATACTAGAGTGAATAGTAATCGGATAAATAGTAACCCATGAATAGTAACTCGTAAAATAAAAATACCAAAGAAAATGATATTCCATGGCGAGTAGTACAAAAGAAATGATATCTCATACGAGTATAATTGAATATCTGAAGCTCTGAAATGGATTTTCACTCGCCACAATGCAGTAATCCATGTAGGCGAGATCATTTTCACAATTTAATAAAGAATGAATACAAAGGATCATTCACCATGCATGCGGTAATTCACATAGACATGTTATTCAACGAACAATAAAAATGGAATAACAAAAAATTCACCATGCACGCGACGATAGGACCGCATGAATGAGTTATTCCCAATATAATAATAAAGAATGGAACTAGGTCATGCGTAATTCGCACTGACAGGATATTCCAACATAATAATAAAGAATGGAACCAGGTTATGTGTAATCCGCACAGACAGGATATTCCAACAAAAATAATAAAGAATGGAATAACAACAGAATTCACAAGCGTCGATGATAATCGCATACAGAAAGGTTATTTCAACGTAATAATAAAGAATGGAATAATGAGAAAATTTTCACTATGTATGCGGTGCTTGATAGATAGGTTATTCCAATATAATAATAAAGAATGGAATAACAACCTTTACTTAGTATTGAAAGAAAATAACTCTCTTCATGAATACGAAAGAATAATACCCTTACTATAATAATAATATCCCTTACCTCGGAAGAAATTTGGATATTGGAATAGTGAAGTAATAGACTTCGACTTCTTCTTTTCTCTCTATAGCTTCTATCTCTATAATTTCTCTATAATAATTGCTCTTGTGGGACTTAGTGAATTGGTGAAAAATAATGAAGGAATGAGCTTACATTTATAGGAAAATATAGTTTCCATAATGCACATTTGGGGCTCGAAATATTACGAGTATAAAACCCTCATCTTTTCCTTCATTTTTAATTTAGACATGCAAGTATTATCAAACTTGCACCACCTCCCTAATAGTAAATCATGTGAATAAATAGTAAATCATGTGACTCAATAGTTCTAAACATGTGAAAAAATTAATTATAGGATAGTACCTTCAACTATACCTCTATTTTTAACTTAGTCATGCAAGTATTATCAAACTTGCACCAACTTCCCTAATAGTAAATCATGTGAATCAATAGTACACACATGTGAACACATAGTTATAAGCATGTGAATTAATAACAATTAATTTTTCATTTATCCGGTTAATTACCAGATTGGTCAGTATAACCTCCATACATCAATTATTATCAAAATAAATGTCAATTTTCACTAACACTAATAATTCCAACACAATGGAACTATCAATTTCATTTTTAATCAACACGAACTTATTCATCATTAATATTATAATTCACAATATTTAACAATCGAGTGTCGTTCACAGGAAGAGGGGCTTTCCGATAAGGATTTCTCCTTATTGGCGCTTGATTAGGTGACCAAACCTCTCCTCGACAAAACTTCTAGACATTGTCGATATTGAAAATAATAATATGAATAATTTTGTTGTCTCAATTATTAATTTAATAATATAACATATTATATGAGATGATCTTGTGACAATAATTGAATCGATAATATGAGAGATATGATCTGACAATTATTGTAGAAATAATTGAGTATAAGCTGAGTGACTTTTACGTAAGCATCAATAATCAATCTTGTGTGCTTATGCAACCAACAGCGTATTACTTTACTTTTTTACTACTGAGAGTAATTCAGCGCTTTTTAATTAGTAATACTTTCACCTTTATTTTTATAAAATGATAATTTTGTCGTTTTCTAACTACGACAATACTTCCATTGTGGGGTCCACTAATGATTGTCTCGTCGCACGGATATTCCCGACAAAAAGAATATTCCCCAACCAAACGAATATTTTATAACAACTTGCATACTTTGCAAAATTTTCACTTATCACCCTTAATTTTAACATTTTATCAATTTAACTATTTACCAAAATAGAAAAATTGAATACTTTTATTTCATAAAATTCGGGATCTCACAATGTTCATCTCAACACCTGTACATCTTTGCACTACGGGCCAAAGATATTCATAAGAAAATCAACCATCTTTGAACTACAGACCAAAGATATTCGGTAATATTATCATTTTAGGCGAGGATTATGAAAAATATTTTAAAGAAAACGAATCTAGTGAAACAAAAGATCAAATATTAAGGATTCGTACTTTAAACAGTCCAAGTTCAAAAAAATTTCATAAATAACCATAGTGAAGTAAAATTCAAGAATGAAGACCAAAACATGGATACAATCAAAGTTAGTATCCATAATAGATATCTTGGACAAAAAAAGAAAAATTTAATTTTTATGTGAATAGTGTCGTATTCGTGAATTGTGTCGTATACGTGAATAGTGCCGTATACGTGAATAGTAACCCAAACACTAAAAGACAAGAATTTTACAAGAAAAATATTTCCAATATTCCGGCATAATGATATTGAAATAAATAATATCATTTTTTAAAAAAATAATATCCCTTACCTCGAAAAAAAGACAAGTACTTTAATTTGGAATACTAGATATAGTCTTTGAAGGGAACTTTAATCAGATATAGCAACACTCAAAGTATTAAAATACTCACAAGAATACGCTCGATAATATAGAGAGAGAAATCTTCAGTTTCTCGTGTGATTTTCAATTCTAACCTAAGTACCCTATTTATAGGAAAATGCTTAGAACACCAAAGCACAAAATTTAATAAAATTTTAATATAATTATTTTAAATTCCTACGCCCACTTTGAAAAACTAAACTCAGCACATTTGCAATACTAGTGGGGCCCACCAACATAATAAAAACATTTTTCTTAAAAAAATAATTAAAACTTCAAAAATCAATTATTTGAACTTCGGAACTTCAATAATTCATAATAAATAGCCCTTTTATCGAAAAATTTGAATCTTATGTCCATTCCATAGGAAATTCAATTCTCTACAATTTTTTAATTTTAAGTTTTCCAAATTCCAAAAAAGAAGTTGGTAGAAATCCCAAACGGGCAATTTTACATGCTATAATCAAATTTCAGTCAAGAAATGAGCCCACAAACATGTTTAACATGTTTTTAACATTTATTGCAACAAAAATACTCTTCCTCCTCATTTATTCATATATCCCACATACATTGTAAAAATATCACCTTTATTATATTATTAAAATATAATAATATATTTAAATGAATTATTTTATCAGAAAAGATAAAATATCAATTTTTAACAATTGTCACGTTAAAAATTTTCTCCATCTATATCTACATAAAATGAATATTTTCCTTATCATATAAATCAATAATTAATTATTCACAAATATTATTACAGAATCACAATATCGACAACCAGGCCGTTCCCAGGAAATAGGGGGCTTTCCGATAAGGATTTCTTCTTACTGACGCGCAATTAGGTGACCAAACCTCTCCTTAGACAGAACTTTCTAGACATTGCCAATAATGTTATCTAATAATATTATTTAAATAATATGAATTATTGATCTGATAATGAAAAATATTGTGTAGTAACAATTATTTAAACAACAATAATATAAAATATTAACGTAGCAATTATTGAATCAATAAAATAAAATATTGAGCAAGAATTCTCATGTAACAATTATTGAGTAAAGGCCTTTACGTAAGAATTAATAATTGGTGCAATACTGGTGTACTACTGTTGTTTTAACCCAAGGGTATTCTAATAGTATTAATTGCAATAACTTCTGTAGTTATTTATAAACAACTTGTACTTGTTGTTTTCTTCATCCAACCGCTTTCCGTTATGGGGCCCACACAAGGCTGCGTCGTCGTACGAATATTCCCCGACAGTAAAAATATTCCACGACCAAACGAATATTCTCCGATAAAAATGAATATTTTATAACCACTTGCTTATTTGAAATATTTGCGCATTTTACGCATAACTAACCACATTAATCAAATCAACCCTTACTATTTCAAAATAATAAATAGAGGAAATTCAATTTCATTTAATAATAAGTTGTGGTCTTACAACCTCCCCTCCTTATGAAATTTCGTCCTCGAAATTGACGTACGTACCTGGTGTTTTGAAAAGGTGAGGATACCTCCCTTTCATTTCCATTTCCAACTCACAGGTCATTTCTTCAATAGCATGGTTTCTCCACAAAACTTTGACTTGGGGTATGACCTTTGTGCGTAGAACATGCTCCTTCTTATCCAAGATCTTGACAGGTACCTCCTCATACGTTAAGTCTTCGGCTATCTCGTCCGTTTCTAACTCAATAACGTGGTTCGGGTCTTTCACATATTTACGAAGCACAGATATATTAAAAACATTATCAACACGAGACATACTTGGAGGTAACGCGAGTCTATAAGCCACATTTCCTATTCGGTCAAGAATCTGAAATGGACCAATAAATCGTGGATTGAGTTTTTCTCTCTTCCCAAATCTTGTAACTCCCTTCCATGGAGCCACACGCAACAATACATAATCTCCAATACTAAATTCCACGTCCTTTCGATGAAGATCCGCATAACTCTTTTGTCGATCATGTGCCGTTTGTATACGTTTTCGAATCATTTGGATATTTTTTGTAGTCATACGTACCAACTTTGGTCCCAAAAATGTTGCTTCACCCACCTTATCCCAACATCCTAGATAGCGAAACTTTCGTCCATACAATGCTTCAAATGGGGCCACACCTATGCTTGCCTGATAACTGTTGTTGTAGGAGAATTCCACCAATGGTAAATACTTTTCCCAACTCCCTTTGAAGTCTAGGACATAGAGCCTTAATAGATCTTCAAGAGTTTGAATAGTCCTCTCTGATTGTCCGTCCGTTTGAGGATGATATGCCGAACTGAATCATAAATCCGTGCCCATAGCTTTTTGCAAGCTAACCCAAAATCGTGAAGTGAATCTTGGGTCATGATCCGAAACTATGGATACTGGCATGCCATGCAATCTCACAATCTCATTTACGTGTATACGAACAAGACGTTCAAGGGAATAAGTCTCTCATATCGGCAAGAAATGAGCAGACTTAGTTAATCTATCAACAATAACCCAAATTGCATCTATTCCTTGAGAAACCGTGGTAGGAAGACACATGCTTGAAATCCATGGTAATGTGTTCCCACTTCCATTTCAGAATCTCAAGTGGTTGTGATGGACCCTTAGCACTTGATGCTCGCCTTTACACGTTGACAAGTTAAACACCTCGAGATAAACTTTGCAATCTCTCTCTTCATATTGTTCCACCAAAATGTATGTCGAAGATCACGATACATTTCGGTACTTCCAGGATGGATTGCAAACGGTGCATTGTGTGCCTCCATCATGATCTTGTTCTTCAAATCAGAGTCGTTAGGAACACAAAGTCTGGAGTGAACTCGAAGTATTCCTTCTTCATCGATTCTTGCTTCTGGAATAACACCTTCTTGTACTTTCTTCTTCATACGCATCAGCTCCGGGTCTTTGATTTGAGCAACTTTAACTTTTTCGATTAAAGTCGGTTCTATGCGTATACTTGACATCATCGCATTGTTCCCCGGAGTCTTGAATTCTACATTCATCTTTTGTAAATCACACAAACCGGGCCTTTGTGTTGACAACATAGCTTTTCGTTCCGCGTATGATCTTTCTACTCAACGCGTCAGCTATCACGTTCGTTTTTCCAGGATGGTATTGAATGGTGTGGTCATAATCTTTCAACAGCTCGAGGCAACGTCGTTGCCGCATGTTCAGTTCCTTTTGGGTGAAGAAATATTTGAGGCTTTTATGGTCTGAATATATCTCCACTTTCTCCTCATATAAATAGTGCCTCTAGATCTTTAGCGCGAAAACGACTGCTGCCAACTCTAGATCATGAGTAGGATAATTCCTCTCATATTATTTAAGTTTTCGCGAGACATAGGCTATGACTTTCCCATGTTGCATGAGAACACATCCTAACCCTTTGCCTGAAGCATCGCTGTAGATAACAAATCCATCTGAACCAGATGGTATTGTCAGAATAGGTACCAAAATGAGTCTCCTCTTAAGCTCTTGAAAACTCGTCTCGCATTCTTCGCTCTATACAAATTTTGTATCTTTTCGAGTCAGCTGAGTTAACGGAGTAGCGATTCGAGAAAATCCTTCCACGAATCTCCAATAATAACCAGCTAAGCCCAGAAAGCTACGTACTTCGGTCACCGTCTTCAGTTGCTCCCAACTTTTTATTGCTTCAATCTTTGTTAGGTCAACAAATACTCCATGTTTTGACACCACGTGCCCAAGGAATGCTACTTCCTCAAGCCAGAACTCGCATTTCTTCAACTTAGCATAAAGTTTGTTTTCACGAAGCCTTTGGAGTACCCGACTTCAAATGGTGCTCATGATCTTCACGGATTTTGGAATATATGAGGATGTCATCAATAAAGACAACAACGGCCCGATCAAATATTCCTTGAATATTCGATTCATTATATCCATGAAAGTGGCGGGAGCATTAGTCAATCCAAAAGACATGACTAAGAATTTATAATGCCCGTCATTAGAGTTCGAAGTGGGTCTTTGGAATATCCTCGATTCTAATCTTTAGCCGATGATATCCGTAAGCGAAGATCGATCTTTGAGAAGAATTGTGCTCCTTTGCAATTGGTCAAACGGTCATTAATGCGAGGTAGCGGATACCTATTCTTGATGGTGACATGGTTCAATTCCCGTTAGTCAATACAAAAGTCGATACTCCCGTTCTTCTTTTTACAAATAAAACAGAGCACCCCGAGGAGATGTACTGGGGCCGAATGAAACCGATGTCCAACAACTCCGTAGTTGGACCTTTAACTCACGAAGTTCAATAGGAGCCATTCGATATGGGGTTTTAGAAATGGGCTTTGTGTCGAGTTCAAGATCAATAAAGAATTCAACTTCACGCTCGGGGTAGGCCAGGAAATTCTTGAAATACGTCGGAAATTTACTAACAATAGGAATATTATTCAAATCAAGCGTGTTTTTATTCAAATCCATAGCATGGGCTAAGAAAGCTTGACATCCGCTTTTTCAATAAATGAATAGCTTTATGACTTGATATGAGCGATGATTGATTTTAGTGGTTTAGTTGCTTGAATTAAATACAACAGGTTGGTTAGGAATATGAAAACTAACAACCTTACGAAAATAATCAATTTTGGCATGATGAGTAGTTAACCAATCAATCCCTAAAATCACATCAAAAGCAAGTATCTTTAAAGAGATAAGGTCGATAGGTAATGTGATGGTGCCAACTTGGATCAAACAAGATTTATAAACAGTGGATGTAATGAAAGTTTCTCCTAACGGAGTCTCCACAGATAAATCAAAGTCTAATTTCTTCGGAGTCAAGTTTAATCGTTGAGCACAAGTAGGAGAGATAAATGAATGGGTAGCACCGATATCTAGTAAGGTATAAACTTCGCAAGAATTTATGATTAGCTTACCCGTGATCGCCTCGTTTGGAATCCTTGCATTTTGACCAGTCACGACAAACGCTCTTCCAGGAACCATTGACTTTGACTTTTCTGGGACAGCCTTTTGAGTCACCATCCCCGCTGGACTTGGCTTCTTTACAGTACAATTTCGAGCGATATGTCCTTCCTTTCCACAATTATAACATACCTTGAACTGTTGTGGGGGTTTCAATGATATGTCCCTCTTTTCCACATTTATAAGCATCGACCGGTGGTCGTTCTCCTCCTTAGAACCGGTTGTTCTTTGGTCTTTGACATCTTCGCATTGTCATTATTGAATCTCCTCTTTTTAAAATCTCCCCCCGACTCGCTTCTTCTATTTTCATGGCCATGATTACCACCAGAGTGGTTACCGCTTTTGTCCGTATTTTTCTTTCTCCGCTGGTTATCGTTGTTCTGATGACTGCTGTCACCGGTATGATCCTGGTTGTGGTCCCTCGGTTAAACGTACTCGTTATCTCGCTCTAATAATTGAGCCCACATTGACAACATCCGAATAGAGAGAAAATTTATGAGAAATGAGATATTGACGTATGCCGGGTTTCAAACCTCTAAGAAACATCCGCGTCATACGTTCCTCATTCTCCACCAAATGAGGTGCAAACCTGGATAACTCTGCAAACTTCACCTCGTACTGAGACACCGTCATGTTGTTTTGTTCTAGTATAATAAACTCCACTTCCTTCATATGACGAATACTTTCAGGAAAGTACTTGTCATTGAACAGTTTCTGAAACGTCTTCCAAGACATGCTGAGTGCGGCTAGATGGGTACGCTTCACAGATTCCCACCAGAATATGCCTCATTACGGAACATAAAGGTGGGGAATGGAACCTTCTGTTCCTCCGTGCATCCCAAGACATCGAATATCTTGGTAATTTGCTTGACCCACGTTTCTGCCTTAATCGGATCCGGCTTTCCCCAGAATTATGGTGGTCCCAACTCTTTGAAACTGTTTGGGTTTGTGACAAACAAAGTGCGTTGTTATCATTTTCACCTGTTTTTTGTACACGAGTCTCCCTCGTCTGATTTTGTATAAACTGCAAAAAGCTTCTAAACATCCCGTCGTTCATTGTATGCTCAATGGTATTGTTTAAAGAAGGAACATTGCCGGCCGGCTACACGTTCTCCTCATTGGTGAGTAAAGGTGTCTCCACGGTCTCATTTACTCAACTGTTAACATTCTCAGTCGCCATTCTCAAATATTGTCATAAAACAAGGGTTAATTAAAGAAATCAACATATCACATAATATCCTTATATACAGACCAACCAACAAATAAGCTTAGGTAGGACACACTAGCGAAGGATACCCCGATTAGTACTCGCTACATTCTCGCCTCCTGAGAAGAAAAATGGAACAAAAAGGAAAAGGGTGAGCTCAACTAGCCCAGTAAAGAAAATTATGACTAAGATAATATAGAACAAATTATCGTTAGTCTTCAACAGGGAAAAATCTGATAAAATATAATAGACAAAAAGTTTTAGATCAATATTCGCAGCGGAAATAATAATTCATAGAAGAGTTACGTAGAGAATGAAATCTACTATTATCTATGAATTTAAAAGTCCATCATCATATCCCTGTAACATCAATTAATATACATCTTGAATCAAATATTTATCTTTGCACTACAGGCCAAAGATATTCATCAGTTGGTCATGTTCATCTCAACACCTGTACATCTTTGCACTATGGGCCAAAGATATTCATAAGAAAATCAACCATCTTTGCACTACTGAGCCAAAGATATTGATAATATCATCATTTAGGCGAGGATGATGAAAAATATTTTAAAGAAAAGCGAATCCGGTGAAACAAAAAACAAATATTAAGGATTAAGTACTTTTAAGCGATCCAAGTTCAAAAATTCTTTATAAATAACCATAGTGAAGTAAAATTCAAGAATGAAGACCAAAACATGGATACAATCAAAGCTAGTATCCATAATAGATATCTTGGACAAAAATGAAAATTTAATTTTTACGTGAATAGTCTTAGATTCGTGAATTGTGTCGTATCGTGAATAGTAATCCAGAGCACTAAAAGACAAGAATTTCGGAAGAAAAATATTACCAATATTAGGCATAATGATATTGAAATAAATAATATCATTTTAAAAAAAATAATATCCTTACCTCAAAAAAAGACAATATCATTATTTAAAAAAATAATATCATTATTGATCGATAATGAAAAATACTGGTGTAGTGACAATTACTTAAACAACAATAATATAAAATATCAACGTAATAATTATTGAATCAATAAAATAAAATATTGAACAATAACTACTGTAATAATTATTGAGTAGTGCCTTCTTACGTAAGAATCAATAATTGATGCAATACTGAAGTATCTTCTGATGGTTTTTAACCACCGGTATTCCAACAAGATAAGCAGTAATAACTATGTATGTCGTTATTTATAAACAACTTATACTTGTCATTTTCTTCATCCAATCGCTTTTTAGATTATAGGGCCCATACAAAATTTGCGCAGTAAATACGAATATTCTCCGACAGTAAGAATATTCCACGACCAAACAAATATTCTCCGATTAAAATAGGGAATTAATCAAATCAACCATTACTATTTCAAAATAATAAATAGAGAAAATTTAATTTCATTTAATAATAAGTTGGGGTCTTACAAATTTAGTCACGGGAGGGATTGTATATATATATATATATATATATATATATATATATATATATAACTTAGTTGACAAAATGGGGAAGGGAGAAACAAATTGATCACGGGAGTGTATCCCATGAATTTTGTTGACACATGTTATTTATATATTTAATATATATAATATATTTTATTTAAAGTTTTTGTTTTATTAGAATATTTTATTGCATAGTGTTGCGTAGTAAAATCAAAATTTTCAACGAAATCAGCCGAAGAATTCACCCGTGACCTGTGTACTGTGCGTCCAAATAGTATCCTTTTCATTCTCCTATAAATAGGATGCTTAGTTAGAATTGAAAATCACACCAGAATCAGAAAATTCTTCTTCTATAATATTGAGCGTATTTCTTTTGAGTTTTAGAAAGCTTTGAGCGTAGAAAACAGTGAAAGTTTTCTTCAAGAATATCCTCGCTATACCAATTGGAATACTCTTCTTTTCAATGTAAGGGGTATTATTTATTTTATATTCTGAAGAGATATTATTTTTCGTATTCGTATGAATATTATTTTCGTTTAATATTCGTAAGGGATATTATATTCGTTTAATATTCGTAAGGAATATTATACTCGTTCAATATTCGTAAGGGATGTTATTTTTGTTCAATATTTGCTTGAAATAATATTTTCTTCTAGACACTGCAACGAATTTGAATTTGGCCCAAACGAAGCCTGGGTCGGTGGCGGTGGTAAGAGCCAAAATAGCCCGGGTTTAGGTGGGCTAGAATTGAGGCCGTGGTCTTGTTGGAAATTTGGTTGGCTACCACGGCTTTTTTCTGCTTTTTTTAAAAAAAGCTGTAAATCAACTCAGACCACAGTATTGATAAACATATAAAGAATAATTGGTTAAACTTAATACATTCCTCACTGAAAATGTTGAAAAAGAAAGATTAAAGATAACACAGCTAAAAAAAATGACACTGTTGCTTTCTCTAAATGATATTCCTCACTGCATCTGCTGATTCTGCTCTGTAATCCATAGCATTTTTTGTTCTACTCCCACTAGAAGTTCTTACAATTACTACCTTCTCATTGCAACATAACAAAGAAAGGAAAGTAGAATGATAATACATAGTGGTGACAAGATTAAAACCAAGACTATTCTGTTAATTTCATTTGACATGTCACCACTCACCATCAACAAAAATAAGCTCCAAATATATGCTTGCAATCCCATCTTCTCTGATGCATCAAAATAAAAATAAAGAGAAACAAATATTGAGAAAGAACTAGTATTCCAAAACCTATCATCCAGTAAGTACTAAATTACATATGCAAGTATACAACAATTCCCAAAAATAAAATAAGTACTGAAAGAACCAAGTTAATCAATAGTCTACAACCTTAAATTTCAAATTCTCCCATAAAGTGATTATTCTAAAGTCCCCCAATAACCAGCTGCCCAATCCTTAATTCGTAAAAAAAACCTGAAACCAATAATAAAAATGGCCCACGATTCTCATTTTCAATCTTAATCCTCAAAATTAAAAGCTCAAAATAACAAAACTAAATTAAAGAACTCAACCAAAACCATAACTAATGTTTAAAAAAATACCCAGTACACCATAAACAAACTGACCCCAAATCCAATATGCGTCCAAGAGAACAAACAATCAATAGCAAGGAAAATGATGTATATAGATAACAAAAACCACACGCCTTCATTAGCCATCGAAAAGAAGCAGGGTGAGAAAGAATTGAAAATATGTCCTTTTTACGAGAGATCTTTGGTACGGTACCTCTAGGAGGCATTACGTCGGCGGATGTAGTTAAGAATGAAAAGTGAAAACCAAGAGAAAACTACACGTAGAAAGTAGTAGAAGAAGAAGAAGCTACACAATCGTCACTCGTCGATTCGGTCTCAATGACTTCGGCGACTTCAAGAACTTCAGCGTGGACTCGGCACTAAGTGGCAATTGGACTCTCCATTTTCAGTCTCTCACTCTCTCCGGACCAATTGGACTCTCCGATCTCGGCCGATCGCCTCGGTCTTTTTCTCTCACTTCCCTCAATCTCAATTCTCAATTTCAGATCTAGATGAGGGAGAGATGACTAGAACTAGAAGATTGAAGGCTAGATCTAAAAGACTAAAAATATCTCATAGCATTAGCAATTTAGTTTGTGATGACTTTTAGTTTCAGATCTAAAAGGCTAGCGAGTCATGCTTTCTCGAACATAGCATAAGCAATTTAGCATGATAAATGATAATTGATAACCATTAACCCTCACTAGTACCGAATAAGTTTTTTTTTAAAAAGACCCGGCGAGCTAGGCGCCCACGGGAGGGCCATCATTGGGTCAGGCCAAAAAAGCCCAGATTTTAATGGGCCAAAAAATGAAGCCCATGACCCACTTTTTAACGGGCAGGCTGGCCCAGCCCGCGGGCCTGGGCTGCTTTTGCCAGGTCTATTTTCTTCCATAATCTATAGTATGTAAGTAATATTATTTTATTTCAGATTTTGAATTCTATACTCATTTTGTTAAAGTTTTGGCTTCTATACTCCATGAAATTAGTAGAATATCCTTGATATTTCAAGCTTCATCCGAAGATCTTTTATGGAAATATTATTACGAGCATTTTGATAAGTTTTAACTTTTTCATGTAGGAGTCTTATTCACGGTACTATCCACAATTACTATTCACTCAAGTACTATTCATCAGGGATACTATTCATGATAAAATTGATTCATTTTGGTCCAAATCATTTTTGGTACAATATTATTCTTGAATTTTACTCCACAAAGCGTTATAATGTTGATAATTTGAGCGTTATTAAATTCGAATAAATTAAATTATAAATCTTTAAAATTTATCCTTGAACCTGTTTTATTTAATTCTTATATCATTGTCATCATCCTCATGTTTATATTATGCTGAAAGTCATCTATGGCCTGTAGTGCATAGATGGACTTGGTATGATTATGATCAGGGATTAATCGGTATAATCATGATCGTAATGTTACAAATGATGTGGTAATAGTCCTCATTGGCCCGTAGTGCATTGATGGACAGTTGTTGGCATGATCATGACCATTGATGAATACATGAATATCCTTGGCCCGTAGTGCATGGATAATTTGTGGTTGTGATATTTTATCAATTTAAATTATGGAAATTGTGGAAATAATCTGTCTACGTGGAATACCACATAGCAGATGAAAATTCATTTGCAGTTTCATATATTCTATTATACTCAGTTGGTTAAAGTTTTGGCTTCTATACTCCATGAAATTAGTAGAATATCCTGGATATTGGCGTTTCATCCAGTATCTTTTCTTGGAAATATTCTTCTGAGCATTCTTGAATTTTACTCCACAAAGTAGTATCATGTTGACAATTTAGACGTTATTGATTTCTGGATAAATTAAATTATAAATCTTTAAAATTTATCCTTGAACTTGTTTTATTGAATTATTACGTCATTGTCATCATCCTCATGCTTATATTGTGATGAAAGTCATCTTTGGCTTACGTGCATAGATAGACTTGGTATGATTATGACCAGGGATTATTCGGTATAATAATGACCGTAATGTGACGAATGATGTGGTAAAAGTCCTCATTGGCCTGTAGTTCATTGATGGACAGTTGTTGGTATGATTATGAACGGGGATTATTCGGTATAATCATGACCATTGATGATTACATGAATATCCTTGGCCATGATGCAGGGATGATTCGATTTTATTTATTAAGCCGAGTCTCAGCGATAAAGTTGATGAAAAACTTTTTAAATCATAGAAGATAGTAGATTTTATGCTCTACTTGACTCTTCTAATGGATTTTATTATTATGCCGCAGCTTGTTGATCTAAAACTTGTTGTCTATTGTATTCTATCGGTTGTTATATTGTTGAAGGCTAAGGATAATTTATTACGCATTATCTTAGTCATAATATTTCTTCTTTGGGATAGTTGAGCTCACTCTTTCTTTCACCCGTTCTCTTGGAAAATGAGAATATATTTGGGATGAGTCGAGAACGGATTGACGGTCCGGATGGTTGTTTTAGTAGTCCTCACTATTCTATAAAATAGTGTGACAATAAATGTAATGAGGACTCCATTGAGTGTGGATATTTATCAGATGACAATATTCTTATTGAAACTCTTAGATTATGTTTTGTCGTATTTTACACACTGTTGTATAATTAAGTTGTATTTTCAATTTTGTACCATGTATTTGGCGACTCAAGATGTCTAATGTATACCTATTTTGTACCATATTTTATGAAAATAACGGCGAAAGTTTTACCGTTAATACTGTTGAATTACCTGGTAGTAAAAGTACAGTAATACGCATGGTTGCATAGTAGCACACGGTATTGATTATTGATGCTTACGTAAAAAGTCACTCAATTTTGTTCAATTATTGCTACAGTAATTGTTGCATAGTATCTCACATTATTAGATTCAATTATTGTCGATATTTTATATATTATTAAATCAATAATTGAGATGACAAAGTTATTAATATTATTATTTATAATATTAACAATGTCTAAAAGTTCTGCCAAGGAGAAGTTTTGTCACCTAATTGCGCGCTAATAGGGAGGAATCCTTATTGGAAAACCCCCTCTTTCATGGGAACGACTAATTTGGTCGATTAATATTGTGAATTATAATAATGATGATAAATATTGTTAAATATATTAAGGTGTCTTTTATGAAGTCACGATTTATATATATATATATATATATATATATATATATATATATATATATATAAATTTTGTTTTATTAGTATTATTAATGTAATAAAATGAAAAGCTTTTTATATAAAATGTAATACTTTTATAAAGTTATTTGTTTTATTAGACTATAAATAGAATATATTATATTTTATTATGCATAGTGTTGCGATAATACTGCGTAGTGTTTTTACATAGTAAAACCTTTTTATATAAAATGTAATACTTTTATAAAGTTATTTGTTTTATTAGATTTTAAATAATATATATATATATATATATAATATTATATTTTATTGCATTGTATCCTTTCCATTTTCCTATAAATAGGATGCTTATTTAGAATTGAAATCACACCAGAAATTCAGAGAATTCTCTTCTATAATCTTGAGCGTATTTCTTTAGAGTTTTAAGAAGCTTTGAGCATAGTGCAAGTTTTCTTCAAGAATATCATCGCCCTACCAGTCGGAATACTCTTCTTTTACGGTAAGGGGTATTATTTCTTTCGTATTCATGAAGAGAACTTCTGTTATTCCATTCTTTATTATTCTGTTGGAATAACCAGATATCTGTGACTACTACTATACTTGGTGAAATTCTTACATTATTCCATTTTTATTATTATGTTGAAATAACTTTTATACATCAAGACCGCATACACATGGTGAAATTCTTCGTTATTCCATTCTTTATTATTCGCCGGAATATCCTGTTTGTGCGTTTACGCGTGACTGGTTCCATTATTTATTATTACGCTGAATAACTTTTTTTGTGTGGTCTATCGCATGCATGGTGAATTTCTGTTGTTATTCCATTCTTTATTATTCGTTTGAATATCCCGTCGATGCGTTCTGGCGCATGACGACCGGTTCCATTATTTATTATTCGTTGAGAATAACACATGCCTGCGCGATCTATCGCATGCATACGGTGAATTCTTTCGTTATTCCATTCTTTAATATTCATTGGAATAACTCGTTCATGTGGATTACCACATGCATGATGAATGATCCTTTGTATTCATTCCTTATTGAATTGTGGAAATGATCTGTATACGTGGATTACCGCATGGCGGGTGAAAATCCATTTGCAGTTTAATATATTCTATTATACTCAGTTGGTTAAAGTTTTGGATTCTATACTCCATGAAATTAGTAGAATATCCTGGATATTTGCGCTTTATCCAGTATCTTTTCATGGAAATATTATTCTGAGCATTCTTGAGTTTTACCCCACAAAGCAGTATGATGTTGACAATTTGGACGTTATTGGTTCCTGGATAAATTAATTATTGAACTTGTTTTATTGAATTCTTATATCATTGTCATCATCCTCATGTTTATATTATGTTAAAATTCATTTGTGGCCTATAGTGCATATATGGACTTGGTATGATTATGACCAGGGATTATTCAGTATAATCATGACCGTGATGTTACAAATGATGTGGTAAAAGTCCTCATTGACCCGTAGTGCATTAATGGACAGTTGTTGGCATGATCATGACCATTGATGAATACACGAATATCCTTGGCCCGTAGTGCATGGATAATTTGTGGTCGTGATACTAATGAATATCATTGGTAGAAAGTCTTGAGGATGATGTGGATTATTTATTGTCGAGTCTCGGTGATAAAAGTGATGAAAAACCTTTTTAAATCATAAAAGATAGTAGATTTTATTCTCTACTTGACTCTTCTAATGGATTGCTTATTCCGCTGTAGTTAAACTTGATGTTTTTTATATTTTATCAGTTTAACACTGTTGAAGACTAATGATAATTTATTCTGCATTATCTTAGTCATAATATTTCTTACTGGGCTAGTTGAGCTCACCCTTTCTTTCATTGTTCTCTTCAGGAAATGAGAACATAGCAGGGACTAGTCGAGGAACGGAGTGACGGTCCAGATAATAGCATTAGTAGTCCTCACTATTCTATGAAATAGTGTGATAATAAATGTAATGAGAACTCTATTGAGTGTGGATATTGTCTAGATGACAATATTCTTATTAAAACTCTTAGATTATGTTTTGTCGTATTTTACACGATTGTTGTATAATTAAGTTGTATTTGTATTTTGTACCATGTATCTGGCGACTCAAGATGGGTGATGTATACCTCTTTTGGGGGCGTCACATACACCATATGTGTTAGTTACTAATTAAAGTATAAATATATTTAGGTTGATAAATTCATAGAAAGAAGCATCCAATCACTTATTAATTGAGGTAATGGATATTATTTTCTTTCATATTCCATATTATGGTAAAAAATTGTTATTTGTTTCAATAAATTTTTATTAAACGGTGAAAATTCCTAATCTATGCAGAACTTTCTTAATAGTTTGCGCTTCATCAAATATCTTTTCACCTGAATCTTCCTAATGCACTTTACATGTGTTTCATCTAATATTTTTTCGCCTAAATTTTCCTATTTCATTTTACACGTGATAGTTAAATTGTGAATCTTATTTATCCTATTCTTGAGCTCTGATCGAATTTCTGGATATCATGTTGACAATTTGGACATTATTAAACTCTTGATAAATTGAATGTCAAATATCAAACGTTGATTCCTTTATCTTACTATTCTTATAACTTCCGTTCATTTTTATATCATTGTTATTTGTACTAATCATCAAAGAATCAAGTTATGGTGAATGTCTTTGGCCTGAGCGCAAAGACAATATGATTGTTGAGGCGTCTTAAGTCTATATGGCAATGACACATGGTGAAAAGTTCTCTTTGGCCCGTAGAGCAAAGATAGACTATTGATTGGCATGATCATAACCATTGATGTTAAAATTGAATATCTTTGGCCCGTAGTATAAAGATGAACTGTTGATTTGCATGATTATGATTATGAAATATTGATTAGTGTTACATGGATAAAAGTATTGATGGTGAACTTTTAATTTGGAGAAGATTATGAACATTATGATCTATTTTACTCTTCTAATTAATTGATTGTTATTGTCGTTGCAGTTGTTGATCTAAAATTTGTTGTCTATTATATTCTATCATATTTTTCTCTGTTGAAAGCTAAAGATAATATATTCTTCATTATCTTAGTCATGATATTATTTACTGGGCTATTTGAGCTCACTTTTTTCCTTTTTGTTCCATTATTCTTCTCAGAAATGAGAGTGTAGACTAGGCCAAATGCGTGGAGTAATGATCCGAGATCGTTTTATAATTGTCTTTCACCATGTTGTTAAATAGTGTGACAACAATCATGTTGATGGCTTGTAATATGTGTTGTTGTATCTTATACAACATTATCAGAAGACCCCAACTTATTATAAATGAAATTGAATTTCCTCTTTTTATTATTTTGAAATAGTAAGGGTTGATTTGATTAATGTGGTTAGTTATGGGTAAAATGCTAAATATCTTAAATAAGCAAGTGGTTATAAAATATTCATTATTATCGGGTAATATTCGTTTGGTCGTGGAATATTCTTACTATCGGAGAATATTAAATGCGACAACAAGCGAAATTTGTAGGGCCTCATAACTGGAAAGCGATTGGATGCAAAAAACGATGACAGTATAAGTTTTATAAATAAGCAGCGTAGTTATTCTCAATTAACACAGTTGGAATACACGTGGTTAAAACACATTATTACGCGGTATTGCACCAATTATTGATTCTTACGTAAGAATGCACTACTCAATAATTGTTACAGTAATTACTGTTCAATATTTTATTTTATTGATTCAATAATTGTTATGTTGATATTTTATGTTATTATTGTTTCAATAATTATCACTACACAGTATTTTCCATTATCAGATCAATAATTCATATTATTTAAATAATATTATTAGATAACATTATTGGCAATATCTAGAAAGTTCTGTCTAAGGAGAATTTTGGTCACCTAATTGCGCGCCAGTAAGGAGAAATCCTTATTGAAAAGCCCCTTCTTTCCTAGGAACGGCCTGGTTGTGAGTATTGTGATTCTGTAATATTATTTGTGAATAATTAATTATTGATTTATATGATAAGAAAAATATTCATTTTATGTGGATATAGATGGAGAAAATTTTTAATGTGACAATTGTTGAAAATTGATATTTTATCTTTTCTGATAAAATAATTCATTTTAATATATTATTATATTATAATAATATAATAATGGTGATATTTTTACAATGAGGAGGAAGAGTATTTTTGTTACAAAAAATATTTAACACATGTTTTGTGTGTTGGTGGGCCCCATTTTGTGACGGAAATTGGATTATAGCCCGTAAAATCGTCTGTATGTGGATTTTGTTCAATTTCTGCTTGGAATTTGGAAAAACTTAAACTTACAAAGTTGTAGAGAATTGAATTTCCTATGAAATGGACATAAGATTCGAATTCTTTTGATAAAATAGCTATTTATTATGAATTATTGCGATTCTAGAATAATTAATTTTGAAGTTTTAAAAAAAATTAAGAAAAACATTTTTTTGCAATTGGGTGGGCCCCACATATGATATAAATGTGTTGAATTCAGTTGGTCTTAGGTGGGCGTGTAATTTTTTTATTTATATTAATATTATATTAAATTTTCTGCTTTGATTTTTTAAGCATTTTCCTATAAATAGGGTACTTAGGTTAGAATTGAAAATAACAATTTAAACTAAAGTTTTCTCTCCTATATTATCGAAGCGTATTCTTGTGAGTATTTTTATACTTTGAGTGTTGCTATCTGGTGTAAGTTTTTTTAACACTATATCCAAAGATTTTCGGTCAATCTTTGCTTTTTGAGGTAAGTGTAAAACCCCAATTTTTTTTAATAAAGATGATTTTTCTATGAATATCATTTTTAAATATTATGGAATGAATTTGATATAATGTTATAGTTGTGGGTAAATTTATAAATTTTGCAAAAGTACGCAAAAGTTGTTATATAATATTCGATTGGTGGGGATTATTCGTTTTAACAGGAATATTAAATGCGATGGCACAATCATTCAGTGGACCCCACAACGGAATTATTATCGGATCGAGAAAATGACAAAATATTTTATGAAAATAACTACAGAAGTTTTACTGATTAACTCGTTGAAACACACAGTGTTAAAGAAATACAGAATACTGGCGTGTCGCATAAGTAGTAGCACCGGTATTGATTATTGATGCTTACGTGAGAAGTCACTCAGTTTTGTTCAATTATTGCTTCAGTAATTGTTACATAGTATCTCACGTTATTTGATTCAATTATTTTCGATATTTTATATATTATTAAATCAATAATTGAGATGACAGAGTTATTAATATTATTATTTGCAATATTAACGATGTCTAGAAGTTCTGCCAAGGTGAGGTTTGGTCACCTAATTGAAAGAGGAAGATGGTTGATATGTTGTCATGGGTGGATTTTTGGTGGGAGAAAAAAAAGGGTCAGGAGGGAGTTATCATTATTATATATATATATATATATATATATATATATACATACATAACCTTGTTGACAAATTGGGACAGGAAGGAAAATTTGATCACAGGAGTGTATCCCGTGAAAATTTTGGCACATGCTATATATATATATATTTAATATATATAATATATTTTATTTAAATTTTTTCGTTTTATTAGAATATTTTATTAATCTTTGCATAGTAAATCATTATGTAATCATCCGCTTAAAAATAAATCAATCAACTGGACCGTTCATGAATTATTCTTATTTAGTCCATTCTCCTATAAATAGAAACTCATTCTGCATTATTTACGGCGAATTCCTTTGAAACTCTGAGAGATAAACTATAGAGAGAGAAACAAGAAAAGTATTATGCTACTTCACTACTCCTATATCCGGTTTGTTCTAAGGTAAAGGGTATTATTTCTTTCAGATTCATGAAGAGAAACACATTATTCCATTCTTTATTATTTTGTTGGAATAACTTTGATATGCTGATCTACCCTATACTTGGTAAAATTCTTCATTATTCCATTCTTTATCATTATGTTGGAATAACTCGCTCATCAAGCACCGCATACATGGTGAAATTCTTCTGTTATTCCATTCTTTATTATTTTGTTGGAACATCCTGTCTGTGCGTTTACGCATGACTAGGGGTGTAAATCGAGCCAAGTAGTTCGGTACTCGACTCGAGATCAGCTCAAAAATATGAACCAAAACTTGAATTCGAAGTTGATCCGAGTCGAATCTGATCCATACTCGTTTTTTGTTTAATGATACATGAGTCGAATTCGAGCATACCAGTGTTCGCTCAGATTAGGGTTCGAGTATTTCATTTTTTCTTGAACCATACCGATACACCCTTTCGATGGATCATATTCAAATATTGGTCTGATCCATGCTAGTAAGCTAAATATGTGACATTTGTATCAATCTTTTATAATTTATAAAGTGTAGTATGAAATTGTGTAAATTTGTACATGAATAAACCAATGAATTGAATGTCAAATTTTATTACATTCTTTATAATTTCAATACATAAATAAAAGTGATAAATTTTTATATATAAATATTAGTTAAGTAACCAATTTAGTATGTAGTGGTTCAATTTTAAGTGAAATGGTTCATATTCAAAAACTCGATTTGAAGGCTCATGAAGTAAATCGTTTTGTAAACGAATTAGTAAGTACTTACAGTAGAGAGTAGGTCCGAGTAATGATCCTAGTCGAATCTGGCGCACAAATATAAATCCCTTTATCGAATCCGAGTTTAATTCGAGCTCAATTTTTCGAGTCGAGCCGAATCTGGCATGAAGGTATTCACGAGATTCACTCGTTTACACCCCTACGCATAACTTTGGTTTTGTTATTTATTATTCGTTTGAACATCCCGTCGGTCATAATTTTCTTTGACCGTTCCGTTATTTATTATTACGTTGAATATATCGTTTTGTGCGTTTACGCATTGTGGACGCCCCCAAAATTAGGTATACATCACCCATCTTGGGTAGTCGATACATGGTACGTAATTTAAATACAACTTTCTAATATAAGCGCTGTGTACAATACGACATAAAGCGTGAGTTTGAATACAAATATTGTCTATTAGATATTATACAAACTCAAAAGGAGTCCTCATTACAATTATTATCACACTATTTCACATAATAGTGAGGACTACTAATGCTATCCTCGGACCATTACTCCGCTCCCCGACTCGTCGTCAAATTTATATTCTCATTTCTGAAGAGAACGGTGAAAGAAAGGGTGAGCTCAACTAGCTTCAAGAAGAAATATTATGACTAAGATAATGCGAATAAATTATCATTAGCCTACAACAAAGCATGTTAAAGCGATAAAATATAATGAACATCAAGTTTAACTACGGTGAACCAACAATCCATTAAAAGAGTTAAGTAGAAAATAAAATCTACTATCTTTTATGATTTAAAAGGTTTTTCATCTTTGTTATAAATTTGAGACTCACTTTAATAAATATTCCACATCATTGAATCACCCTCACACTCACTACCAATGATATTCTTTAGTATTACGACCACAATTATTCATGCACTTACTGGCCGAGAATAGTTGTGTATTCATTAATGGTCATGATCATGCCAACAATCGCGTCCATCAATGCACTACGACCATCGAGGACTTTTACCACATCATTTGTAACATTACGGTCATGATTACACCGAATAGTCTCTGGTCATAATCATACCAAGTCCATCTATGCACTATGAGCCACAGATGACTTTCAACATAATATAAACATGAGGATGATGACAATGATATAAGAATTCAATAAAACAAGTTCAAGAATTAATTTATCTAGGAACCAATAACATCCAAATCATCAACATGATACTACTTTGTAGAGTAAAAATTCAAGAATATCGAGAAGAATATTTCCATGAAAGGATCTTTGGATGAAGCGCAAATATCAAGAATATTCCACTAATTTCATGGAGTATAGAAGTCAAAGTTTTAACCATTTGGGTATAATAAAGAATGGAATAACAAAAGAAATCACCATGCATGCGATAGGCCCGCGCAAGTAAAAGTTATTCCAATGTAATTATTAATAACGGAACTGTGTCGGCCAGAAACGCATGCATGACGAGGATATTCCAACAGAATAATAAAGAATGGAACCAGTCGGCGTAGAAACACATGCATGTGATGTTCCAAATGAATAATAATAAAGAGGCGGAACCGGTCCATTGTAAAACACATGCAGCAGGATGTTCCAACGTAATAATAATAAAGGCGGAACCAGTAGGTGTAAAAACACATGCATGAATGTTCCAATGTAATAATAGAAGAATGTCACCAAGTATAGGGTAAACCATTATACAAAAGTTATTCCAACGAGAATAATAAGCAATGGAATAACAACAGGTTCTCTTCATGAATAAGAAAGAATAACACCCTTTACAGGTACAACAAATAATATTCCCTACCTTAGAAGAATGAATATTGGAAAAGTGAAGTAGCATAATACTTTTCTTCTTTCTCTATATTTCTCTCTCAGAGTTTCAAATTGAATTCGTAAGAAATAATGAAGGAATGAGCTTTCATTTATAGAAAACCGAGGGTGGCTCTTGGTCTTAACGAAGGGTCAAAATGACTCTTGGTAATATGAAGAGACAACTACTATTTCATGAAGGGTAATTAACCCTTGAACACAGAAGAGGCGCTTAACTCTTGGTAATATGAAGGGACAACTACTATTTGCGAAGGGGTAATTACTATTGACGAAGGTAATTACTATTGTGAAGGTAATTACTATCGACGAAGATAATTACTATCGACGAAAGTAAATACTATGACGAAGGTAAATACTATGACGAAGGTAATTACTATTCACAAAGGTAATTACTATTCACAAAGGTAATTACTATCGACGAAGAGACTCTTAGATGATGACATACGGGCCCCCAAAAACAATCAAACTTACCACAAACGCCCATAATGGACTCTTTATATACATCAAGGATTGAATAAATATTATCACAAATTATTTTATTTTTAATCAACACATATTTAATCTTTCAACAATTATTAATCATTTATAACTTATCGTCTCAATTAATAATATAACATATTATCTGGATGATCTTGTGACAATAATTGAATCAATAATATAAGAGATATAATGCAAAGAATTATCATTGTAATAATTGAGTATAGCTAAGTGACTTCTCACGTAAAGATCAATAATCAATACTGGTGTCTTATTATGCAACCACGCCAGATATTCATGTACTTTTACCACCGGGTAGTTCAACAGTTTTAACGGTAACACCTCATTGTTATTTTTATAGAAAGATAATTTTGTCGTTTCTAACTATGACAATACTCCGTTGTGGGGTCCATGAATGATTGAGCCGTCGCATTTAATATTCCCAAGCAAAAAAGAATATTCCGAACCAAACGAATATTTTATAACAACTTGCTTATTTTGCAAAATTTATAAATATTACCCACAACTATAACATTATATCAAATTTATTCCATAATATTAAAAAATAATATTTATAGAAACTTCATCTTTATTTATAAAAGCCGGGTCTTACAACCTCCCTTCTTATGAAATTTCGCCCTCAAAATTAGGGGTACGTGCACGGTATGTCAAAGAGGTAAGGATACCTTGATTTCATTTCGATTCTAACTCCCAAGTCATTTCCTCAACATCGTGGTTCCTCCACAAAACTTTGACTTGAGGTATAACCTTGGAGCGTAGAATATGTTCCTTCTTATCCAAAATTTGAACAGGGAACCTCTTCATACGCCAAATCTTCCGCTATTTCGTCCGGTTTTAACTCAATAATATGGTTCGGGTCTTTCACATATTTACATTATCATGGATATGTGAAAAACGTTATGAACACGAGACATATTTGGCGGTAAAAGCGAGTCTATAAGCCACGATTCCTACTCGATCGAGGATTAAAATGGACCGATGAATCGAGGATTAAGTTTTCCTCTCTTTCCAAATCTTGTAACTCCTTTCCATGGAGCAACTCTTAACAACACATGATCTCCTATATCGAATTCCACGTCCTTTCGATGAAGATCAAGATAACTCTTTTGTCGATTTTGTGAGGTTTTTTATACGTTGTCGGATCGTTTGAATCTTTTCCGTAGTCATACGTATCAACTCCCGGTCCCAACAACGTTGCTTCACCCACCTCATCCCAAAGATCCGAGAACGACACTTTCTTCCATACAACGCTCGAATGGAGCCATGCCAATACTTGCTTGATAAGCTGTTGTTGTAGGAAAACTCCACCAATGGTAAGAACTTGTCCCAACTCCCTTGAAATCAAAGACAAAGAGTCTTAATAGATCTTCAAGAGTTTGAATAGTCCTCTCTCGATTGTCCGTCCGTCGAGGATGATATGCCGAAGCTAAATCGTGAAGTCCGTGCCCATAGCTTTTTGCAAACTAACCCAAAATCGTGAAGTGAATCTTGGGTCTCGATCGAGAAACTATGGATACTTAGGAATACCATGCGATCTTACAATCTCGTTTATGTACATACGAGCAAGACGTTCAAGTGTATAAGTTTCTCAGATTGGTAAGAAATGAGCAGACTTGGTCAATCTATCAACAATGACCCAAATCGCATCAATGCCTTGAGAAACCTTAGGAAGACCCCAGAACGAAATCCATGGTAATGTGCTCCCACTTCCATTCCGGAATTTCAAGTGGTTGCAATGGACCTTTTGGTACTTGATGTTCCACTTTAACTCGTTGACAAGTTAGACACCTTGAGATAAACAACGCTATCTCTCTCTTCATATTGCTCCACCAAAATGTATAGACGAATATCATGATACATTTGGTACTCCTGAGATGGATTGTAAATGGTGTGTCAGGCGCTCCATCATGATATTATACTTTAAATCGTGGTCGTTAGGAACACAAAGTCCGGAGTTGACTCAAAGTATTCCTTCTTCATCGATTCTTGCTTCTTATAGCACATTCTTGCATTTTCTTCCTCATCACGCATCACTTCAGTGTCCGTAAGCGAGCGACTTTAACTTTATCGATTAAAAGTGGTTCTACTCAGATACTCGCTATCATCACATGCGTCCCACGAGAGTCTTTAACTCTATCTCCATCCTTTGCAAGTCACACAAAATGGGCCTTTGCGTTGACAATAACGCACTCAGATTTCTTGCATATGATCTTCTACTCAATCGCGTCACCTACCACGTTCGCTTTTCGAGGATGGTATTGGATGGTATGATCATAATCTTTCAACAGTTCAAGCCAATGTCGTTTGTCGGATGTTGAGTTCCTTTTGAGTGAAGAAATATTTGAGGCTTTTATGATCCGTAAAGATCTCCACTTTCTCCCCATACAAGTAATGCCTCTAAATTTTAAGTGTGAAGATAACAGTTACCTAACTCTAGATCATGAGTAGGATAATTCCTCTCATATTCTTTGAGTTGTCGCGAGGCATAAGCTATAACTTTTCCATGTTGCATGAGAACACATCCCAACCCTTTGCTCAAGCATCATCAGTAGATGACAAATCCTCCGAGCCGGATGGTATTGCCGAGCAGTCTTTGAAATAAGTCTCCTCTTGAGTTCTTGAAAACTCTTCTCACATTCTTCGCTTCTAACCGAAACTTTGTATCTTTTCGAGTCATTTGAGTCAATGGAGTAGCGATTCGATTAAATCCTTCCACGAATCTCCGATAATAACCATTTAAACCGAGAAAGCTACGTTTTGATCATCGATTTAGGTTGTTCCCGACTTTGAATAGCTTCAATCTTTCTTTGGGTCAACAGATATTCCATGACTTGATACCACGTGCCCAAGGAATACTACTTCTTCAAGCCGAACTCGCATTTCTTCAACTTGGCATAAAGCTTATATTCACGAAGCTTTTGGAGTGTCACTTTTAAGTGTTGCTTTCATGATCTTCACGGCTTTTGGAATAAATAAGGATGTCATCAATAAAAACGACCACAAAGTGATCTAAATATTCCTTGAATACTTGGTTCATCATATCCATGAAGGCAACAGAGCATTAGTCAATCCAAAGGACATGAATAGGAATTCATAATGCCCGCATCGGGAGTTCGAAAGCCGTCTTTGGAATGTCACGGTTCTAATCTTCAATTGGTGATATCCTAACGAAGATCAATCTTTGAAAAGAATTTGCTCCTCACTTCTGGGTCAAACAGTCATCAATACGTGGCAATGGATACCTATTTTTGATGGTGACATGATTCAACTCCCGATAATCAATACAAAGTCGCATACTCCCATCTTTCTTCTTCACGAATAGAACAGGAGCACCCCAAGGAGAAGTACTAGGGACGAATAATGCCAATGTCTAACAATTCTGCATTGGGTCTTTAACTCGAAGTTCAATAGAGACATTCGATATGGGGATTTGGAAATAGGTTTTGTACACGGGTTCAAGGTCGATACAAAATTCAATTTCACGCCTAGGGTAGGCCGGGAAGTTCTTCGGGAATACGTCAGAAATTTATTAACAATAGAAATATCGTTCAAAAGCCGCGTATTTTTGTTTAAATCGTGACATGAGCTAAAAAGCTTGACATCCATTTTTCAATAAACGAATAGCTTTATGGCTTGAGATGACCGTAGTGATTGATTTTAATGGTTTGGTCGTTTGAATTCGCATAATAGGTTGATTAGGATTATGAAAGCTAACAACCTTACGAAAATAATCAATTTTTGCATGATAAGTAGTTAACCAATCAATCCCAAAATCACGTCAAATGCAAGTATTTTTAATGAAATAAGATCGACGGGGTAATGTGAGGTACCGATTTGAACCAAACAAGACTTATAAGCAGTAGATGTAATGAAGGTTTCTCCCAACGGAGTTTCCACAGATAAGTCAAAGTCTAATTTCTCCGAGTCAAATTTAATCGATGAGCGCAAGTAGGAGAAATAAAAGAATGGGTAGAACAGTATCAAATAAAGTATAGACTTCATTAGAGTTTATGATAAGCTTACCCGTGATGACCTCATTCAGTTCCTTGCTCTCTCAGGAGGTCACAACAAACGCCTCCTTGCACTTTCTGGGTTTGACTTTTTCGGGACGGCCTTTGGTGCCTCCATCCTAGTGAATTTGTCTTGATGAAACGACAAAATCGAGCTAAGTGACCTTCTCTTCCACAATTATAACATGCTTTGGACGGCATGGCGCATTCGGACCGATGTGTCCTCTCCTCCACATTTGAAGCATATGATAGGTGGTCTTTCTCCTTCCTTAACAACTAAAAAAGCTAGTCTTTGGACGTCTTTCCATCATTGTTGAATCTCCTTTTCTTGAAATGTCCATTCTTATTGTTTTGGCCCCGATTACCATAGAAGTGGTAACCATATCCGCCTATTGATTCCTCCACGCTTGTTGTCACCGCTCGACGACTACTACTCATTTGGTATTATAATTTTGCCACCGCTTCTCTTTTAGTTGTGTTGACTCGTTATCGCGCTCCACTAATCGAGCCCTATTTACAACATCCGAATACAAACACGGTTTATAAGAAATAAGATGTCGACGTATCTCCCGACTTCAAACCTCTTAAAAACATTCGCGCCATTCTCTCTTCATTATCCACCAAAGTGGGGACGAAACCGTGATAACTCTCGCAAATTTTGCCTCGTATTGCGACACGGCCATATTGTTTTGTTCCAACTTGATAAACTCCACTTCCTTCATGTGGCGAATACTTTCGGGAAAGTATTTGTCGTTGAATGACTCCTCGAACTTCTCCCAAGATATCTTCAAGACAAAGAAGTTGAGTACGTTTTACCGATTCCCACCAAGAATCGCTCCAAGCGCAACATAAAGGCGTGAAAAGGAACCTTTTGCTCCTCGGAGCATCCCAAGACATCAAATATCTTGGTAATCTGCTTTATCCATGCTTCCGCTTGAAGTGGTTTTGGCTCTCCTTAAACTCCGGTGGTCCCAGCTCCTTGAATTGTTTAGCGGTGTGCCCGAGAGTTTTCCGTGTTTTCACCCTACGTTTTGGGCAGAGTCGCTCTCGCTTTCTTTGTTGCATAAATTTCATAAAGCCCTCGAACATTTGATCATTCATCATTTGGTCAAGTGTTGTTGTTTGCATGAGGATTGTCGCCTTCACGATGCACATTATCCTCGATTATTGATATGTGGTGAATCAACGATCGCTTTGTGCTCCATTGCTATTCTCAACATTCTCGGATGTCATTTTCGAGACATCGCCACAAAACAAAAGGTTAATTAACATGTAACAAATTATCCCTATATTCGAATGAACCAATAAAATATAGACATAAACTTGGGTAGGTCATACTAGCGAAGGTATTCGTCCTCTCCCTCCTAGTACTATTCTCACATATTAGCCAGGATCATATCCCTAAGCTCGATACCAACCATGACGCCCCCAAAATTAGGTAAACATCACCCATTTGGGTAGTCGGATACATGGTATGTAATTTAAATACAACTTATTAATATAAGCGCCAGATACAATACGATATAAACTGTGAGTTTGAATAGAAATATTGTCTACTAGATATTATACAAACTCAAAAGGAGTCCTCATTACAATTATTATCACACTATTTCACGGAATAGTGAGGACTACTAATGCTATCCTTCGGACCATTACTCCGGTTTCCTCGACTCGTTCGTCAAATTTATGTTCTCATTTCAAGAGAATAAGTGAAAGAAAATGTGAGCTCAACTAGCCCAAAGAAGAAATATTATGACTAAGATAATGCGTAATAAATTATCAATAGCCTTCAACATTGTTAAACCGATAAAATATAATAAACATCAAGTTTAATCTGCAATGAACAAGCAATCCATTAAAAGAGTCAAGTAGAAAATAAAATCTACTATCTTTTATGATTTAAAAGGTTTTTCATCATCGTTAAAGTGAGACTCACTTTAATAAATAATCCACATCATCGAATCACCCCGCACTACTACCAATGATATTCTTTAGATCACGCACCACAATTATTCCCGCACTACGGGCCAAGAATAGTTGTGTATTCATTAATGGTCATGATCATGCCAACAATCGCCCATCAATGCACTATCGCCATCGAGGACTTTTACCACATCATTTGTAACATTACTACCATGATTACACCGAATAATAATCGGTCATAATCATACCAAGTCCATCCATGCTCTATAGCCATGATGACTTTAAAAAAAAATATAAACATGAGGATGATGACAATGATATAAGAATTCAATAAAACAAGTTCAAGAATTAAGTTATTCAGAACTAATAACATCCAAACCGTCAACACGATCATCGCTTTGTAGAGTAAAATTCAAGAATGATCGGAAGAATATTTCCATGAAAGATCTTTGGATGAAACGCAAATATCAAGGATATTCTACTAATTTCATGGAGTATATAAGTCAAAGTTTTAACCAATTTGGGTATAATAAAGAATGGAATAACAAAAGAAATCACCATGCATGCGATACTTCAGATGGCAAAGTTATTCCAATGAGAATAATAATAACGGAACGTGTCGTGAAATTCACACCAAATGGATGTTCCAATGTAATAATAAAGATGGAACCAGATCCGATTGTAAAACACATGATATGAGATATTCCAACAGAATGATAAAGGCGGAACCAGTGGGTGTAAAACACATGCACAGGATGTTCCAGCGAGAATAATAAAAGACGGAACTGTGTTCGATTGTAAAACACACGCATGAGGATGTTCCAAATGTAATAATAAAGAAGGAACCAGTCCTGTAAAACACACATGCATGATGTTGCAAATGAATAATAGAAGAATGGAATAAAGAAAGAAGATCACCAAGTATAGGGGATTCAGCGTATATAGGTTATTCCAAATGAATAAATAAGAATGGAATAACAAAAGAAGTTCTCTTCATGAATACAAAGAATAACACCCTTACGGGTACAACAAATAATATTCCCTACCTTAGAAGAACCGAATATTGGCAAAGTGAAGTAGTAGAATACTTTTCTTCTTCTCTCTATAGTTTCTCTCTGTAGTTTCGGTGAATTCGTAAGAAAATAATGAAGGAATGAGCTTTATTTATAGGAAAATAGAATGCATAGTAATTAATCCATGAACGGTCCAGATTGATTTACTTTAATCTGACTATCCATATTTAAAGCAAAATCTTTTAAATAAAATATAATATATTCTATTTATATAAAAACATTTTACTATGCAAACACTATGCAACACTATGCAAAACACTATGCATAATAAAATATAATATATTTTATTTATAGAATAACTTTAATAAAGTATTTCATTTTATATAAAAGATGTTTCATTTTATTACGTTAATAATACGAATAAAACAAAACGTCATTATCGCTATAATAATTCATATTATTAATCGGACAATAATGGAATCAACCCGAGTGACTTCTCACATAAGCATCAATAATCAATACCAGTGCTTACTATGCAACCACACGACATCTTTGTACTTTTACTACCGAGTAGTTCAACAAGATCAACGGTAAAACTTCCGCCGTTATTTCAATAAAATATTTTTGTCATTTTTCAATCCGACAATAATTACATTTGTGAGGTCCACCAATGATTGAGTAGTTTATTTAATATTCCCCGCTAAACCGAATATTCCCGACCAATCGAATATAATATAACCACTTGCATACTTTGCAAAATTTATAAATATTACCCACAACTATAACATTATATCAAATTATTCCATAATATTCAAAAATAATATTTATAGAAAATTCATCTTTATTTATAAAAGCTGGGGTCTTACAAAAAGTGTCCCAAATACCCGAGTGAATGATACTACAATGAATAGTAATCGAGTGAAAAGTAACCCGTGAATAGTAATTTGTGAATAGTACTCCGGCACGAAAAGTGCCCCGAATACCCGAGTGAATAATACTAGAGTGAATAGTAATCGGATAAATAGTAACCCATGAATAGTAACTCGTAAAATAAAAATACCAAAGAAAATGATATTCCATGACGAGTACAAAAGAAATGATATCTCATACGAGTATAATTGAATATACGAAACTGCAAATGGATTTTCACCCGCCATGCGGTAATCCATGTAGACAGATCATTTTCACAATTTAATAAAGAATGAATACAAAGGATCATTCACCATGCATGCGGTAATTCACATAGACATGTTATTCCAACAGAACAATAAAAAATGGAATAACAAAAAAATTCACCATGCATGCGATAGACCGCACAGACAGGTTATTCCCAATATAATAATAAAGAATGGAACTAGTCATGCCAGAATCCGTGACCGATGAGGATATTCCAAACATAATAATAAAGAATGGAACCGAGGTTATATGTAATCCGCATGCATGGATATTCCAACAAAAATAATAAAGAATGGAATAACAACAGAATTCACGTGCATGCGATAGATCAAGATGACAAAAGTTATTCCAACAGAATAATAAAGAATGGAATAATGAGAAAATTTTCACCGTGTATGCGGTGATTAGATAGATAAAGTTATTCCAACATAATAATAAAGAATGGAATAACAACCTTTACTTAGTATTGAAAGAAAATAACTCTCTTCATGAATACGAAAGAATAATACCCCTTACTATAATAATAATATCCCTTACCTCAGAAGAAGACTGGATATTGGAATAGTGAAGTAATAGACTTCGCTTCTTCTTTCTCTCTATAGCTTCTATCTCTATAATTTCTCTATAATAATTGCTCTTGTGGGACTTAGTGAATTGGTGAAAATAATGAAGGAATGAGCTTTTATTTATAGGAAAATATAGTTTCCATAATCGCACATTTTGGGGCTCGAAATATTACAAAGATAAAACCCTCATCTTTTCCTTCATTTTTAATTTAGACATGCAAGTATTATCAAACTTGCACCACCTCCCTAATAGTAAATCATGTGAATAAATAGTAAATCATGTGACTCAATAGTTCTAAACATGTGAAAAAATTAATTATAGGATAGTACCTTCAACTATACCTCTATTTTTAACTTAGTCATGCAAGTATTATCAAACTTGCACCAACTTCCCTATTAGTAAATCATGTGAATCAATAGTACACACATGTGAACACATAGTTATAAGCATGTGAATTAATAACAATTAATTTTTTATTTATCCGGTTAATTACCCGATTGGTCAGTATAACCTCCATACATCAATTATTATCAAAATAAATATCAATTTTCACTAACACTAATAATTCCAACACAATGGAACTATCAATTTCATTTTTAATCAACACGAACTTATTCATCATTAATATTATAATTCACAATATTTAACAATCAGGTCGTTCCTAGGAAAGAGGGGGCTTTCCGATAAGGATTTCTCCTTATTGGCGCACAATTAGGTGACCAAACCTCTCCTTGACAAAACTTCTAGACATTGTCAATATTGAAAATAATAATATGAATAATTTTATTGTCTCAATTATTAATTTAATAATATAACATATTATACAGATGATACTGTGACAATAATTGAATCAATAATATGAGAGATATGATACGACAATTACTGTAGAAATAATTGAGTATAACTGAGTGACTTCTTACGTAAGCATCAATAATCAATACTGTGTGCTACTATGCAACCAAGCGTATTACTTTACTTTTACTACCGAGTAATTCAACAATTTTAACGGTAACACTTTCACCTTTATTTTTATAAAATGATAATTTTGTCGTTTTCTAACTACGACAATACTTCCATTGTGGGGTCCACCAATGATTGTCTCGTCGCACGGATATTCCCGACAAAAAGAATATTTTCCAACCAAACGAATATTTTATAACAACTTGCATACTTTGCAAAATTTTCACATATCACCCTTAATTTTAACATTTTATCAATTTAACTATTTACCAAAATAGAAAAATTGAATACTTTTATTTCATAAAATTCGGGATCTCACAATGTTCATCTCAACACCTGTACATCTTTGCACTACGGGCCAAAGATATTCATAAGAAAATCAACCATCTTTGAACTACAGACCAAAGATATTCAGTAATATTATCATTTAGGACTGAGGATTATGAAAAATATTTTAAAGAAAACGAATCTAGTGAAACAAAAGATCAAATATTAAGGATTCGTACTTTAAACAGTCCAAGTTCAAAAAAAATTCATAAATAACCATAGTGAAGTAAAATTCAAGAATGAAGACCAAAACATGGATACAATCAAAGTTAGTATCCATAATAGATATCTTGGACAAAAAAAGAAAAATTTAATTTTTATGTGAATAGTGTCGTATTCGTGAATTGTGTCGTATACGTGAATAGTGCCGTATACGTGAATAGTAACCCAAACACTAAAAGACAAGAATTTTACAAGAAAAATATTTCCAATATTCCGGCATAATGATATTGAAATAAATAATATCATTTTTTAAAAAAATAATATCCCTTACCTAAAAAAGACAAGACTTTTGAGATAGAATACTAGATATAGGTTTGAAGGAACTTGCACCAGTATAGAACACTCAAAGTATTAAAATACTCACAAGAATACGCTCGATAATATAGAGAGAAATCTTGATTTCTCGTGTGATTTTCAATTCTAACCTAAGACACTATTTATAGGAAAATGCTTTAACACACCAAAGCACAAAATTTAATAAAATTTTAATATAATTATTTTAAATTCCTATGCCCACTTTGAAAAACTAAACTCAAAGACATTTGCAATAATCTTGGTGGGGCCCACCAACATAATAAAAACATTTTTCTTAAAATAAATAATTAAAACTTCAAAAATCAATTATTCCGGAACTTCGGAACTTCAATAATTCATAATAAATAGCCCTTTTATCAGAAAAATTTGAATCTTATGTCCATTTCATAGGAAATTCAATTCTCTACAATTTTTTAATTTTATGTTTTTCCAAATTCCAAAAAGAAGTTGACCGAAATCCACAAACGGGCAATTTTACATGCTATAATCTAATTTCAGTCAAGAAATGAGCCCACAAACATGTTTAACATGTTTTTAACATTTATTGCAACAAAAATACTCTTCCTCCTCATTTATTCATATATCCCACATACATTGTAAAAATATCACTTTTATTATATTATTAAAATATAATAATATATTTAAATGAATTATTTTATCGTAAAAGATAAAATATCAATTTTAACAATTGTCACGTTAAAAATTTTCTCCATCTATATCTACATAAAATGAATATTTTCCTTATCATATAAATCAATAATTAATTATTCATAAATATTATTACAGAATCACAATATCGACAACCGGCCGCTCCCTAGGAAAATAGGGGCTTTCCGATAAGGATTTCTTCTTCATCGCCGCAATAATTAGGTGACCAAACCTCTCCTTAGATGCCAGAACTTTCTAGACATTGCCAATAATGTTATCTAATAATATTATTTAAATAATATGAATTATTGATCCGATAATGAAAAAATATTGTGTAGTAACAATTATTTAAACAACAATAATATAAAATATTAACGTAGCAATTATTGAATCAATAAAATAAAATATTGAGCGAAGAATCACCGTAATAATTATTGAGTAGTGCTTCTTCACGTAAGAATTAATAATTGGTGCAATACTGGTGCTGCATGTTGTTTTAACCACCGGTATTCTAATAAGATAATCTTAAACAACTACGCCAAGTTATTTATAAACAACTTATACTTGTTGTTTTCTTCATCCAATCGCTTTCAGTTATGGGGCCCACACAAGGTGCGGCGTCGCATTTAATATTCCCCGACAAGTAAAAATATTCCACGACCAAACTAATATTCTCCGATAAAATGAATATTTTATAACCACTTGCTTATTTGAAATATTTGCGCATTTTACGCATAACTAACCACATTAATCAAATCAACCCTTACTATTTCAAAATAATAAATAGAGGAAATTCAATTTCATTTAATAATAAGTTGTGGTCTTACAACCTCCCCTCCTTATGAAATTTCGTCCTCGAAATTGACGTACGTACCTGGTGTTTTGAAAAGGTGAGGATACCTCCCTTTCATTTCCATTTCCAACTCATGTGTCATTTCTTCAATAAGCATGGTTTCTCCCACAAAACTTTGACTTGGGGTATGACCTTTGTGTGCGTAGAACATGCTCCTTCCTATCCAAGATCTTGACAGGTACCTCCTCATACGTTAAGTCTTCGGCTATCTCGTCCGTTTCTAACTCAATAATGTGGTTCGGGTCTTTCACATATTTACGAAGCACAGATATATTAAAAACATTATCAACACGAGACATACTTGGAGGTAACGCGAGTCTATAAGCCACATTTCCTATTCGGTCAAGAATCTGAAATGGACCAATAAATCGTGGATTGAGTTTTTCTCTCTTCCCAAATCTTGTAACTCCCTTCCATGGAGCCACACGCAACAATACATAATCTCCAATACTAAATTTCACGTCCTTTCGATGAAGATCCGCATAACTCTTTTGTCGATCATGTGCCGTTTGTATACGTTTTCGAATCATTTGGATATTTTTTGTAGTCATACGTACCAACTTTGGTCCCAACAATGTTGCTTCACCCACCTTATCCCAAAATACTGGATAGCGAAACTTTCGTCCATACAATGCTTCAAATGGGGCCACACCTATGCTTGCCTGATAACTGTTGTTGTAGGAGAATTCCACCAATGGTAAATACTTATCCCAACTCCCTTTGAAGTCTAGGACATAGAGCCTTAATAGATCTTCAAGAGTTTGAATAGTCCTCTCTGATTGTCCGTCCGTTTGAGGATGATATGCCGAACTGAATCATAAATCCGTGTCTATAGCTTTTTGCAAGCTAACCCAAAATCGTGAAGTGAATCTTGGGTCACGATCCGAAACTATGGATACTGGCATGCCATGCAATCTCACAATCTCATTTACGTGTATACGAGCAAGACGTTCAAGGGAATAAGTCTCCCATATCGGCAAGAAATGAGCAGACTTAGTTAATCTATCAACAATAACCCAAATTGCATCTATTCCTTGAGAAACCGTGGGAAGACACAGAATTGAAATCCATGGTAATGTGTTCCCACTTCCATTTCAGAATCTCAAGTGGTTGCAATGGACCCTTAGGCACTTGATGCTCCGCCTTTACACATTGACAAGTTAAACACCTCGAGATAAACTTTGCAATCTCTCTCTTCATATTGTTCCACCAAAATGTATGTCGAAGATCACGATACATTTCGGTACTTCCAGGATGGATTGCAAACGGTGCATTGTGTGCCTCCATCATGATCTTGTTCTTCAAATCAGAGTCGTTAGGAACACAAAGTCTGGAGTGAACTCGAAGTATTCCTTCTTCATCGATTCTTGCTTCTGGAATAACACCTTCTTGTACTTTCTTCTTCATACGCATCAGCTCCGGGTCTTTGATTTGAGCAACTTTAACTTTTTCGATTAAAGTCGGTTCTATGCGTATACTTGACATCATCGCATGGTTCCCCGGAGTCTTGAATTCTACCTTCATCTTTTGTAAATCACACAAACTGGGCCTTTGTGTTGACAACATAGCACTCGTTCCCGCATATGATCTTCTACTCAACGCGTCAGCTATCACGTTCGTTTTTCCAGGATGGTATTGAATGGTGTGGTCGTAATCTTTCAACAGCTCGAGCCAACGTCGTTGCCGCATGTTCAGTTCCTTTTGGGTGAAGAAATATTTGAGGCTTTTATGGTCTGAATATATCTCCACTTTCTCCTCATATAAATAGTGCCTCTAGATCTTTAGCGCGAAAACGACTGCTGCCAACTCTAGATCATGAGTAGGATAATTCCTCTCATATTATTTAAGTTTTCGCGAGGCATAGGCTATGACTTTCCCATGTTGCATGAGAACTCATCCTAACCCTTTGCCTGAAGCATCGCTGTAGATAATAAATCCATCTGAACCAGATGGTATTGTCAGAACAGGTACCAAAATGAGTCTCCTCTTAAGCTCTTGAAAACTCGTCTCGCATTCTTCGCTCTATACAAATTTTGTATCTTTTCGAGTCAGCTGAGTTAACGGAGTAGCGATTCGAGAAAATCCTTCCACGAATCTCCAATAATAACCAGCTAAGCCCAGAAAGCTACGTACTTCGGTCACCGTCTTCAGTTGCTCCCAACTTTTTATTGCTTCAATCTTTGTTAGGTCAACAAATACTCCATGTTTTGACACCACGTGCCCAAGGAATGCTACTTCCTCAAGCCAGAACTCGCATTTCTTCAACTTAGCATAAAGTTTGTTTTCACGAAGCCTTTGGAGTACCAGCTTCAAATGGTGCTCATGATCTTCACGGATTTTGGAATATATGAGGATGTCATCAATAAAGACAACAACGAACTGATCCAAATATTCCTTGAATATTCAGTTCATTATATCCATGAAAGCATGGAGCATTAGTCAATCCAAAAGACATGACTAAGAATTCATAATGCCCGCATCGGTTTCGAAGTCGGGTCTTTAGAATATCCCCGATTCTAATCTTTAGCCGATGATATCCGTAAGCTAAGATCGATCTTTGAGAAGAATTGTGCTCCTTGCAATCGGGTCAAACAGTCATTAATGCGAGGTAGCGGATACCTATTCTTGATGGTGACATGGTTCAATTCCTTAGAGTCAATACAAAGTCGCATACTCCCCGCCCTTCTTTTTTACAAATAAAACAGAGCACCCCAAGGAGATGTACTAGGATTTAATGAAACCGATGTCCAACAACTCCTGTAGTTGGACCTTTAACTCCTGAAGTTCAATAGGAGCCATTCGATATGGGGTTTTAGAAATGGGCTTTGTGCCGAGTTTAAGATAAATAAAGAATTCAACTTCACGTTCTGGGGGTAGACCGGGAATTTCTTCAGGAAATACGTCAGGAAATTTACTAACAACAGGAATATTATTCAAATCCGACGTGTTTTTATTCAAATCCATAGCATGGGCTAAGAAAGCTTGACATCCGTTTTTCAATAAATGAATAGCTTTATGACTTGATATGACAGTGATTGATTTTAGTGGTTTAGTTGCTTGAATTCGTACAACAGGTTGGTTAGGAATATGAAAACTAACAACCTTACGAAAATAATCAATTTTGGCATGATGAGTAGTTAACCAATCAATCCCTAAAATCACATCAAAAGCAAGTATCTTTAAAGAGATAAGGTCAATAGGTAATGTGATGGTGCCAACTTGGATCAAACAAGATTTATAAACAGTGGATGTAATGAAAGTTTCTCCTAACGGAGTCTCCACAGATAAATCAAAGTATAATTTCTTCGGAGTCAAGTTTAAACTTTAAGCACAAGTAGGAGAGATAAATGAATGGGTAGCACCGATATCTAGTAAGGTATAAACTTCGCAAGAATTTATGATTAGCTTATCCGTGATCGCCTCGTTTGGAATCCTTGCATTTTGACCAGTCACGACAAACGCTCTTCCAGGAACCATTGACTTTGACTTTTCTGGGACAGCCTTTTGAGTCACCATCCCCGCTGGACTTGGCTTCTTTACAGTACAATTTCGAGCGATATATCCTTCCTTTCCACAATTATAACATACCTTGAACTGTTGTGGGCAGTTTGGGCTGATATGTCCCTCTTTTCCATATTTATAGCATACGACCGGTGGTCGTTCTCCTCCCTTAGAACCAGTTGTTGCTGGTGCTGACATCCTCGCATTGTCATTATTGAATCTCCTCTTTTTAAAATCTCCCCCCGACTCGCTTCTTCTATTTTCATGGCCATGATTACCACCAGAGTGGTTACCGCTTTTGTCCGTATTTTTCTTTCTCCGCTGGTTATCGTTGTTCTGATGACTACTGTCACCGGTATGATCCTGGTTGTGGTCACTCGGTTAAACGTACTCGTTATCTCGCTCTAATAATTGTGCCCTGTTGACAACATTTGAATAGAGAGAAAATTTATGAGAAATGAGATATTGACGTATGCCGGGTTTCAAACCTCTAAGAAACATCCGCATAATACGTTCCTCATTCTCCACCAAATGAGGTGCAAACACGGATAACTCGCAAACTTCACCTCGTGATCGAGACACCGGCCATGTTGTTTTGTTCTAGTATAATAAACTCCACTTCCTTCATATGACGAATACTTTCAGGAAAGTACTTGTCATTGAACAGTTTCTGAAACGTCTTCCAAGACATACTGAGTGCGGCTAGATGGGTACGCTTCACAGATTCCCACCAGAATATGCCTCATTATGGAACATAAAGGTGGGGAATGGAACCTTCTGTTCCTCCGTGCATCCCAAGACATCGAATATCTTGGTAATTTGCTTGACCCACGTTTCTGCCTTAATCGGATCCGGCTTTCCCCAGAATTATGGTGGTCCCAACTCTTTGAACTGTTTGGCTGTGACAAACCGTGCGTTGTTATCATTTACACCTGTATTTTGTACACGAGTCTCCCTCGTCTGATTTTGTATAAACTGCAAAAAGCTTCTAAACATCCCGTCGTTCATTGTATGCTCAATGGTATTGTTTAAAGAAGGAACATTGCCGGCCGGCTACACGTTCTCCTCATTGGTGAGTAAAGGTGTCTCCACGGTCTCATTTACTCAACTGTTAACATTCTCAGTCGCCATTCTCAAATATTGTCATAAAACAAGGGTTAATTAAAGAAATCAACATATCACATAATATCCTTATATACAGACCAACCAACAAATAAGCTTAGGTAGGACACACTAGCGAAGGATACCCCGATTAGTACTCGCTACATTCTCGCCTCCTGAGAAGAAAAATGGAACAAAAAGGAAAAGGGTGAGCTCAACTAGCCCAGTAAAGAAAATTATGACTAAGATAATATAGAACAAATTATCGTTAGTCTTCAACAGGGAAAAATCTGATAAAATATAATAGACAAAAAGTTTTAGATCAATATTCGCAATGAAATAATAATTCATATAAGAGTTACGTAGAGAATGAAATCTACTATTATCTATGAATTTAAAAGTCCATCATCATATCCCCCGTAACATCAATTAATATACATCTTGAATCAAATATTTATCTTTTGCACTACAGCCAAAGATATTCATCACCGTCATGTTCATCTCAACACTGTACACATCTTGCACTATGGGCCAAAGATATTCATAAGAAAATCAACCATCTTTGCACTACAGGCCAAAGATATTCAGTAATATCATCATTTAGAACTGAGGATGATGAAAAATATTTTAAAGAAAACGAATCCAATGAAACAAAAAAACAAATATTAAGGATTCGTACTTTAAACAGTCCAAGTTCAAAAATTCTTCATAAATAACCATAGTGAAGTAAAATTCAAGAATGAAGACCAAAACATGGATACAATCAAAGCTAGTATCCATAATAGATATCTTGGACAAAAAATGAAAATTTAATTTTTCTGTGAATAGTGCCGTATTCGTGAATTGTGTCGTATACGTGAATAGTAATCCCGGCACTAAAAGACAAGAATTTCAGAAGAAAAATATTACCAATATTCCGGCATAATGATATTAAAATAAATAATATCATTTTAAAAAAAAATAATATCCCTTACCTCAAAAAAGACAATATCATTATTTAAAAAATAATATCATTATTGATCTGATAATGAAAAATACGAGTGTAGTGACAATTACTTAAACAACAATAATATAAAATATCAACGTAATAATTATTGAATCAATAAAATAAAATATTGAACAATAACTACTATAATAATTATTGAGTAGTGCCTTCTTACGTAAGAATCAATAATTGATGCAATACTGAGTGTACACTGTTGTTTTAACCAACGTATATTCCAACAAGATAATCAGAATAACTATAATAGTTATTTATAAACAACTTATACTTGTCATTTTCTTCATCCAATCGCCGTTATAGGGCCCATATAATGCTGGCAAATGCGTACAAATATTCTCCGACAATAAGAATATTCCACGACCAAACAAATATTCTCCGATAAAAATGAATATTTTATAACCACTTGCTTATTTGAAATATTTGCGCATTTTACCCATAACTAACCACATTAATCAAATCAACCATTACTATTTCAAAATAATAAATAGAGAAAATTTAATTTCATTTAATAATAAGTTGGGGTCTTACAAATTTAGTCACGGGAGGGATTATAATATATATATATATATATATATATATATATAACTTAGTTGACAAAATGGGGAAGGGAGAAAAAAATTGATCACGGGAGTGTATCCCATGAATTTTGTTGACACATGTTATTTATATATTTAATATATATAATATATTTTATTTAAAGTTTTTGTTTTATTAGAATATTTTATAGCATAGTGTTGCGTAGTAAAATCAAAATTTTCAACGAAATCAGCCGAAGAATTCACCCGTGACCTTTGTGTACCGTGCGTCCAAATAGTATCCTTTTCATTCTCTTATAAATAGGATGCTTAGTTAGAATTGAAAATCACACCAGAATTAGAAAATTCTTCTTCTATAATATTGAGCGTATTTCTTTTGAGTTTTAGAAAGCTTTGAGTGTAGAAAACAGTGAAAGTTTTCTTCAAGAATATCCTCGCTATACCAGTTGGAATACTCTTCTTTTCAATGTAAGGGGTATTATTTATTTTATATTCTGAAGAGATATTATTTTTCGTATTCGTATGAATATTATTTTCGTTTAATATTCGTAAGGGATATTATATTCGTTTAATATTCGTAAGGAATATTATACTCGTTCAATATTCGTAAGGGATGTTATTTTTGTTCAATATTTGCTTGAAATAATATTTTCTTCAGACACTGCAAACGGAATTGGCCGGCCTAAACAATGGGTCATTTGGTGGCGAGCCAGCCAAAATAGCACGAGGTTTAGGTGGGTGGAATTCAATACTGTGGGGTCTTTGTTGGTGGTTAGCCTACCACCTGCTTTTTCTTTTTTTTTTTAAAAAAAAGTCAGAATCAACTCGCACTACATGATTGATAAACATATAAAGAATAATTGGTTAAACTTAATACATTCCTCACTAAAATGTTGAAAAGAAAGATTAAAGATAACACGCTAAAAAAAATGACACATGCTTTCTCTAAATGATATTCCTCACTCAGATCTGCCGATTACGCTCAGTAATCCATAGCATTTTTGTTTCTACTCCCACTAGAAGTTCTTACAATTACTACCTTCTCATTGCAACATAACAAAGAAAGGAAAGTAGAATGATAATACATAGTGGTGACAAGATTAAAACCAAGACTATTCTGTTAATTTTATTTGACATGTCACCACTCACCATCAACAAAAATAAGCTCCAAATATATGCTTGCAATCCCATCTTCTCTGATGCATCAAAATAAAAATAAAGAGAAACAAATATGGAGAAAGAACTAGTATTCCAAAACACATCATCCAAGAAGTACTAAATTACATATGCAAGTATACAACAATTCCCAAAAATAAAATAAGTACTGAAAGAACCAAGTTAATCAATAGTCTACAACCTTAAATTTCAAATTCTCCCATAAAGTGATTATTCTAAAGTCCCCCAATAACCAGCTGCCCAATCCTTAATTCGTAAAAAAAACCTGAAACCAATAATAAAAATGGCCCACGATTCTCATTTTCAATCTTAATCCTCAAAATTAAAAGCTCAAAATAACAAAACTAAATTAAAGAACTCAACCAAAACCATAACTAATGTTTAAAAAAATACCCAGTACACCATAAACAAACTGACCCCAAATCCAATATGCGTCCAAGAGAACAAACAATCAATAGCAAGGAAAATGATGTATATAGATAACAAAAACCACATGCCTTGTTGCCGTCATCGAAAGGAACGGGGTGAGAAAGAATTGAAAATATGTCCTTTTTACAGAGATGCTGGTACGGTACCTCTCCGGAGGCATTACGTCGAGCAGATGTAGTTAAGACTGAAAAGTGAAAACCGAAGAGAAAACTACCTGTAGGCTGTAGAGAAGAAGAAGCTAAGCTACGATGCCACAAACAAATCGATTCGGTGTCTCGGCGACTTCGGCGACTTCAAGAAACTTCAGCGTGGACTCGGACTAACTGGCAACCTGGACTCTCCATTTCTCTGCCTCTCACTCTCTCAGACCAACTGGACTCTCCGATCTCGCCAGTCGCCTCGGTCTTTCTCTCACTTCCCTCAATCTCAATTCTCAATTTCAGATCTAGATGAGGGAGAGATGACTAGAACTAGAAGATTGAAGGCTAGATCTAAAAGACTAAAAATATCTCATAGCATTAGCAATTTAGTTTGTGATGACTTTTAGTTTCAGATCTAAAGGGCTAGCGAGTCATGCTTTCTCGAACATAGCATAAGCAATTTAGCATGATAAATGATAATTGATAACCATTAACCCTCACTAGTACCGAATAAGTTTTTTTTTTTAAAAAGACCCGTGAAATGGCGTTACAGTGAGGGCCATCATTGGGTCAGGCCAAAAAAGCCCAGATTTTAATGGGCCAAAAAAATGAAGCCCATGACCCACTTTTTTAATCTGGTTTGGCCCGACCCATGAACTGGAAATTGCTTTTGCAGTCTATTTTCTTCCATAATCTATAGTATGTAAGTAATATTATTTTATTTTAGATTTCGAATTCTATACTCATTTTGTTAAAGTTTTGGCTTCTATACTCCATGAAATTAGTAGAATATCCTTGATATTTGCGCTTCATCCAGTATCTTTTTATGGAAATATTATTCTGAGCATTTTTGATAAGTTTTAACTTTTTCATGCCGGAGTACTATTCACAGGGTACTATCCCTGAATTACTATTCACTCAAGTACTATTCATCCGGGATACTATTCATGATAAAAATTGATTCATTTTTGGTCCAAATCATTTTTGGTACAATATTATTCTTGAATTTTACTCCACAAAGCAGTATAATGTTGACAATTTGAACGTTATTAAATTCTGAATAAATTAAATTATAAATCTTTAAAATTTATCCTTGAACCTGTTTTATTTAATTCTTATATCATTGTCATCATCCTCATGTTTATATTATGCTGAAAGTCATCTATGGCCTGTAGTGCATAGATGGACTTGGTATGATTATGATCAGGGATTAATCGGTATAATCATGACCGTAATGTTACAAATGATGTGGTAATAGTCCTCATTGGCCCGTAGTGCATTGATGGACAGTTGTTGGCATGATCATGACCATTGATGAATACATGAATATCCTTGGCCCGTAGTGCATGGATAATTTGTGGTTGTGATATTTTATCGTTTAAATTATGGAAATTGTGGAAATAATGCATCACGTGGATTACCACATAGCGGGTGAAAATTCATTTCATAGTTTCATATATTCTATTATACTCAAATTGGTTAAAGTTTTGGCTTCTATACTCCATGAAATTAGTAGAATATCCCGGATATTGGGCGCTCATCATCAAAGATCTTTTCTTGGAAATATTCTTCCGAGCATTCTTGAATTTTACTCCACAAAGTAGTATCATGTTGACAATTTGGACGTTATTGATTTCTGGATAAATTAAATTATAAATCTTTAAAATTTATCCTTGAACTTGTTTTATTGAATTATTACGTCATTGTCATCATCCTCATGCTTATATTGTGATGAAAGTCATCTTTAGCTTACGCATGCATAGATAGACTTGGTATGATTATGACTTGTGGATTATTCGGTATAATAATGACCGTAATGTGACGAATGATGTGGTAAAAGTCCTCATTGGCCTGTAGTTCATTGATGGACAGTTGTTGGTATGATTATGAACGGGGATTATTCGGTATAATCATGACCATTGATGATTACATGAATATCCTTGGCCATGATGCGAGGATGATTCGATTTTATTTATTGTCGAGTCTCGGCCGATAAAGTTGATGAAAAACTTTTTAAATCATAGAAGATAGTAGATTTTATGCTCTACTCGACTCTTCTAATGGATTGCTTATTATCTTTGCAGATTGTTGATCTAAAACTTGTTTGCTATTGTATTCTATCGGTTGTTATATTGTTGAAGGCTAAGGATAATTTATCGCATTATCTTAGTCATAATATTTCTTTGGGATAGTTGAGCTCACTCTTTCTTTCAATCGTTTCTTCGTAAAATGAGAATATAGCCGGGATGAGTCGGGGAGCGGATTGACTATTCGGATGGTTGTTTTAGTAGTCCTCACTATTCTATAAAATAGTGTGACAATAAATGTAATGAGGACTCCATTGAGTGTGGATATTGTCTAGATGACAATATTCTTATTGAAACTCTTAGATTATGTTTTGTCGTATTTTTTTTACTAATCGTTGTATAATTAAGTTGTATTTCAATTTTGTACCATGTATTCAAGCACTCAAGATGTGTAATGTATACCTATTTTGTACCATATTTTATGAAAATAATTGGTAGGAAGTTTCTGAATTAATCTTGTTGAACTACACGGTAGTAAAAGTACAAAGATGTCGCATGGTTGCATAGAGAGGTTACCGGTATTGATTATTGATGCTTTACGTAAAAAGTCACTCAATTTTGTTCAATTATTGCTACTGAGAATTGTTGCATAAGTATCTCACATTATTAGATTCAATTATTGTCGATATTTTATATATTATTAAATCAATAATTGAGATGACAAAGTTATTAATATTATTATTTATAATATTAACAATGTCTAAAAGTTCTGCCAAGGAGAAGTTTGGTCATCTAATTGCGCGCTAATAAGGAGGAATCCTTATTGGAAAACCCCCTCTTTCATGGGAACGACCTGGTCGATTAATATTGTGAATTATAATAATGATGATAAATATTGTTAAATATATTAAGGTGACTTTTTATGAAGTCACAGATTTATATATATATATATATATATATATATATATATATATAAATTTTGTTTTATTAGTATTATTAATGTAATAAAATGGAAAAGCTTTTTTATATAAAATGTAATACTTTTATAAAGTTATTTGTTTTATTAGACTATAAATATAATATATTATATTTTATTATGCATAGTGTTGCATAATACCTGCATAGTGTTTTACATAGTAAAACCTTTTTATATAAAACAGAATACTTTTATAAAGTTATTTGTTTTATTAGATTTTAAATAATATATATATATATATAATATTATATTTTATTGCATTGTATCCTTTCCATTTTCCTATAAATAGGATGCTTATTTAGAATTGAAATCACACCAGAAATTCAGAGAATTCTCTTCTATAATCTTGAGCGTATTTCTTTAGAGTTTTAAGAAGCTTTGAGCATAGTGCAAGTTTTCTTCAAGAATATCATCGCCCTACCAGTCGGAATACTCTTCTTTTACGGTAAGGGGTATTATTTCTTTCAGATTCATGAAGAGAACTTCGTTATTCCATTCTTTATTATTCTCATTGGAATAACCAAGATATCGTGGACTACCCCTATACTTGGTGAAATTCTTCATTATTCCATTTTTATTATTATGTTGAATAACTTTTATACATGCCAAATCACCGCATACATGGTGAAATTCTTTCATTATTCCATTCTTTATTATTCGCGGAATATCTTGTTCGTAATGCGCTTACGCATTTGACCTGTTCCATTATTTATTATTCTATTGGAATAACTTCATGCGTGTGGTCTATCGCATGTTATGGTGAATTTCGTTGTTATTCCATTCTTTATTATTCTATCGGAATATCACGTCAATGCGTTTTTATGCTGACCGGTTCCATTATTTATTATTCGTTGAGAATAACTCCATGCGTGCGATCTATCGCGACGCATGGTGAATTCTTCCGTTATTCCATTCTTTAATATTACGTTGGAATAACTCGCTCATGTGGATTACCACATGCATGATGAATAATCCTTTGTATTCATTCCTTATTGAATTGTGGAAATGATTCAGATATCGTGGATTACCGTATGGCGTGGTGAAAATCCATTTGCAGTTTAATATATTCTATTATACTCAGTTGGTTAAAGTTTTGGATTCTATACTCCATGAAATTAGTAGAATATCCCGGATATTTGCGCTTTATCCAAAGATCTTTCATGGAAATATTATTCGAGCATTCTTGAGTTTTACCCCACAAAGCAAAGTATGATGTTGACAATTTGGACGTTATTGGTTCTCGGATAAATTAATTATTGAACTTGTTTTATTGAATTCTTATATCATTGTCATCATCCTCATGTTTATATTATGTTAAAATTCATTTGTGGCCTATAGTATATATATGGACTTGGTATGATTATGAATGACGTGGATTATTCAAGATAATCATTTACCGTGATGTTACAAATGATGTGGTAAAAGTCCTCATTGAACCGTAGTGCATTAATGGACGATTGTTGGCATGATCATGACCATTGATGAATACACGAATATCCTGGCCCGTAGTGCATGGATAATTTGTGGTCGTGATACTAATGAATATCATCGTCAGTAAAAGGATGATATGGATTATTTATTGTCGAGTCTCAAATGATAAAAGTGATGAAAACCTTTTAAATCATAAAAGATAGTAGATTTTATTCTCTACTTGACTCTTCTAATGGATTGCTTATTCGCTGTAGTTAAACTTGATGTTTGTTATATTTTATCAGTTTAACACTGTTGAAGACTAATGATAATTTATTCTGCATTATCTTAGTCATAATATTTCTTACTGGGCTAGTTGAGCTCACCCTTTCTTTCATTGTTATCTTCAGGAAATGAGAACATAGCAGGGACTAGTCGAGGAACGGAGTGACGGTCCAGATAATAGCATTAGTAGTCCTCACTATTCTATGAAATAGTGTGATAATAAATGTAATGAGAACTCTATTGAGTGTGGATATTGTCTAGATGACAATATTCTTATTAAAACTCTTAGATTATGTTTTGTCGTATTTTACACGATTGTTGTATAATTAAGTTGTATTTGTATTTTGTACCATGTATCTGGCGACTCAAGATGGGTGATGTATACCTCTTTTGGGGCGCCACATACACCATATGTGTTAGTTACTAATTAAAGTATAAATATATTTAGGTTGATAAATTCATAAAAGAAGCATCCAATCACTTATTAATTGAGGTAATGGATATTATTTTCTTTCATATTCCATATTATGGTAAAAATTGTTATTTGTTTCAATAAATTTTTATTAAACGGTGAAAATTCCTAATCTATGCAGAACTTTCTTAATAGTTTGCACTTCATCAAATATCTTTTCACCTGAATCTTCCTAATGCACTTTACATGTGTTTCATCTAATATTTTTTCGCCTAAATTTTCCTATTTCATTTTACACGTGATAGTTCTTATTTATCCTATTCTTGAGCTCTGATCGAATTTCTGGATATCATGTTGACAATTTGGACATTATTAAACTCTTGATAAATTGAATGTCAAATATCAAACGTTGATTCCTTTATCTTACTATTCTTACAACTTCCGTTCATTTTTATATCATTGTTATTTGTACTAATCATCAAAGAATCAAGTTATGGTGAATGTCTTTGCTTCGAGCGTTAAAGACAATATGATTGTTGAGGCGCCTTAAGTCTATATGGCAATGACACATGGTGAAAAGTTCTCTTTGGCCCGTAGAGCAAAGATAGACTATTGATTGGCATGATCATAACCATTGATGTTAAAATTGAATATCTTTGGCCCGTAGTATAAAGATGAACTGTTTATTTGCATGATTATGATTATGAAATATTGATTAGTGTTACATGGATAAAAGTATTGATGGTGAACTTTTAATTTGGAGAAGATTATGAACATTATGATCTATTTTACTCTTCTAATTAATTGATTTTTATTGTCGTTGCAGTTGTTGATCTAAAATTTGTTGTCTATTATATTCTATCATATTTTTCTCTGTTGAAAGCTAAAGATAATATATTCTTCATTATCTTAGTCATGATATTATTTACTAGGCTATTTGAGCTCACTTTTTTCCTTTTTGTTCCATTATTCTTCTCAGAAATGAGAGTGTAAACTAGCCGGTGCGTGGAGTAATGATCTGAGATAGTTTCTATAATTGTCTTCACCATGTTGTTAAATAGTGTGACAACAATCATGTTGATGGCTTGTAATATGTGTTGTTGTATCTTATACAACATTATTGTAAGACCCCAACTTATTATAAATGAAATTGAATTTTCTCTTTTTATTATTTTGAAATAGTAAGGGTTGATTTGATTAATGTGGTTAGTTATGGGTAAAATGCGCAAATATCTTAAATAAGCAAGTGGTTATAAAATATTCATTATTATCGGGTAATATTCGTTTGGTCGTGGAATATTCTTACTATCGGAGAATATTCGTACGACAGCGCAGCCTTGTGTGGGCCTCATAACGGAAAGCGATTGGATGCAAAAAACGACAAGTATAAGTTTTATAAATAACTGGCAGTAGTTATTACCAATTAACACAGAATAATACCGGTGGTTAAAACATTATTATTACGCGGTATTGCACCAATTATTGATTCTTACGTAAGAATGCACTACTCAATAATTGTTATAAAGAATTATCGCTCAATATTTTATTTTATCGATTCAATAATTGTTATGTTGATATTTTATGTTATTATTGTTTCAATAATTATCACTACACAAGATTTTCCATTATCGATCAATAATTCATATTATTTAAATAATATTATTAGATAACATTATTGGCAATATCTAGAAAGTTTACATCAAGGAGAATTTTGGTCACCTAATCATTGGCGCCAGTAAGGAGAAATCCTTATTGAAAAGCCCTTCTTTCCAGAACTACCGGTTGTGAGTATTGTGATTCGTAATATTATTTGTGAATAATTAATTATTGATTTATATGATAAGAAAAATATTCATTTTATGTGGATATAGATGGAGAAAATTTTAATGTGACAATTGTTGAAAATTGATATTTTATCTTTTCCGATAAAATAATTCATTTTAATATATTATTATATTATAATAATATAATAATGGTGATATTTTTTACAATGAGGAGGAAGAGTATTTTGTTACAAAAATATTTAACACATGTTTTGTGTGTTGGTGGGCCCCATTTTGTGACGGAAATTGGATTATAGCCCGTAAAATCGTCTGTATGTGGATTTTGTTCAATTTCGCTTGAATTTGGAAAACTTAAACTTACAAAGTTGTAGAGAATTAAATTTCCTATGAAATGGACATAAGATTCAATTTTTTTTGAAAATAGCTATTTATTATGAATTATTGCGCCTGAATAATTAATTTTGAAGTTTTAAAAAAATTAAGAAAAACATTTTTTGCAATTGGGTGGGCCCCACATATGATATAAATGTGTTGAATTCAGTTGGTCTTAGGTGGGCGTGTAATTTTTTTATTTATATTAATATTATATTAAATTTTCTGCTTTGATTTTTTAAGCATTTTCCTATAAATAGGGTGCTTAGGTTAGAATTGAAAATCACACCAGAAACTAAAGTTTTCTCTCCCTATATTATCGAGCGTATTCTTGTGAGTATTTTTATACTTTGAGTGTTGCTATACGGTGTAAGTTTTTTTTAATACTATATCCAGTATTTCAGTCAGAAGTACTGTCTTTTTGAGGTAAGGTGTAAAACCCCAATTTTTTTTTTTAATAAAGATGATTTTTCTATGAATATCATTTTTAAATATTATGGAATGAATTTGATATAATGTTATAGTTGTGGATAAATTTATAAATTTTGCAAAGTACGCAAGTTGTTATATAATATTCGATTGGTCGGGGATTATTCGTTTTAAACAGGAATATTATTTATGCAAGACAATCATTGGTGGACCCTACAACGGAATTATTGTCGGATCGAGAAAATGACAAAAATATTTTATGAAAATAACGGCGGAAGTTTTTACCGTTAACTGTTGAAACACACGGTGTTAAAAATACAGAATACGCGTGGTCGCATAAGAAGCAATACTGCAGATTGATTATTGATGCTTACGTGAGAAGTCACTCGCTTTTGTTCAATTATTGCTTCAGTAATTGTTACATAGTATCTCACGTTATTTGATTCAATTATTTTCGATATTTTATATATTATTAAATCAATAATTGAGATGACTGAGTTATTAATATTATTATTTGCAATATTAACGATGTCTAGAAGTTCTGCCAAGGTGAGGTTTGGTCACCTAATTGAAAGAGGAAGATGGTTGATATGTTGTCATGGGTGGATTTTTGGTGGGAGAAAAAAAAGGGTCAGGAGGGAGTTATCATTATTATATATATATACACATAACCTTGTTGACAAATTGGGACAGGAAGGAAAATTTGATCACGGGAGTGTATCCCGTGAAAATTTTGGCACATGCTATATATATATATTTAATATATATAATATATTTTATTTAAATTTTTTTCGTTTTATTAGAATATTTTATTAATACTGCATAGTAAATCATTATAGACCGTCCGTTTAAAAATAAATCAATCTGGACCGTTCATGAATTAGTTACTATTTAGTCCATTCTCCTATAAATAGAAACTCATTCCTGCATTATTTCCGATTTAATTCATCGAAACTCAGAGAGATAAACTAGAGAGAAACAAGAAAAGTATTATGCTACTTCACTACTCCTATATCCGGTTTGTTCTACAGGTAAGGGTATTATTTCTTTCGTATTCATGAAGAGAACTTCATTATTCCATTCTTTATTATTTTGTTGGAATAACTCAGATATCATGATTCTACCCTATACTTGGTAAAATTCTTCTGTTATTCCATTCTTTATCATTATGTTGGAATAACCTGTCTATGCGAAGTACCGCATACATGGTGAAATTCTTCTGTTATTCCATTCTTTATTATTTTGTTGGAACATCCTGTCTGTGCGTTTACGCATGACTAGGGGTGTAAATCGAGCCAAGTAGTTCGGTACTCGACTCGAGATCAGCTCAAAAATATGAACCAAAACTTGAATTCGAAGTTGATCCGAGTCGAATCTGATCCATACTCGTTTTTTGTTTAATGATACATGAGTCGAATTCGAGCATACCAGTGTTCGCTCAGATTAGGGTTCGAGTATTTCATTTTTTCTTGAACCATACTCGATACCTGCTCGATGGATCATATTCAAATATTGGTCTGATCCATGCTAGTAAGCTAAATATGTGATATTTGTATCAATCTTTTATAATTTATAAAGTATAGTATGAAATTGTGTAAATTTGTACATGAATAAACTAATGAATTGAATGTCAATTTTTATTACATTCTTTATAATTTCAATACATAAATAAAAGTGATAAATTTTTATATATAAATATTAGTTAAGTAACCAATTTAGTATGTAGTGGTTCAATTTTAAGTGAAATGGTTCATATTCAAAACTCGATTTGAAGGCTCATGAGTAACTCGTTTTGTAAACGAGTCGAGTACTTTCTGTTTTAGTAGTAGGTCCGAGTAATGATCCTAGTCGAATCTGGCGCACAAATATAAATCCTTTATCGAATCCGAGTCTAATTCGAGCTCAATTTTTTAGTCGGTTTAATCGAGCATGAAGGTATTCGCCGAGATTCACCTGCTTTTACACCCTCACGCATAACTTTGGTTTTGTTATTTATTATTCTGTTTGAACATCCCGCTTGCGTAATTTCACCGACCGGTTCCGTTATTTATTATTACGTTGAATATCCTGCTTGTGCGACGCCCAAAAATTAGGTATACATCACCCATCTTGGGTAGTCGATACATGGTATGTAATTTAAATACAACTTACTAATATAACTGTCGTGGTATACAATACGACATAAACCGTGAGTTTGAATACAAATATTGTCTACTAGATATTATACAAACTCAAAAGGAGTCCTCATTACAATTATTATCACACTATTTCACGTAATAGTGAGGACTACTAATGCTATCCTCTCGACCATTACTCCGCTCCCCGACTCGTCCCAAATTTATATTCTCATTTTCTCAAGAGAAAGGTGAAAGAAAGGGTGAGCTCAACTAGCTCAAGAAGAAATATTATGACTAAGATAATGCGTAATAAATTATCATTAGCCTACAAATGTTGTTAAACCGATAAAATATAATGAACATCAAGTTTAACTACAAATGAACCAAAGAATCCATTAAAAGAGTCAAGTAGAAAATAAAATCTACTATCTTTTATGATTTAAAAGGTTTTTCATCATCGTTATAGCCGAGACTCACTTTTAATAAATATTCCACATCATCGAATCACCCCGCACTACTACTACCAAGGATATTCTTTAAGTATCAACGACCACAATTATTCATGCACTACGGCCAAGAATAGTTGTGTATTCATTAATGGTCATGATCATGCCAACAATCGGCCATCATCAATGCACTACGGCCACTCGAGGATTTTTACCACATCATTTGTAACATTACGGCCATGATTACACCGAATAGTCTCGGTCATAATCATACCAAGTCCATCTATGCACATGTGCCACGTATGACTTTCAACATAATATAAACATGAGGATGATGACAATGATATAAGAATTCAATAAAACAAGTTCAAGAATTAATTTATCTAGAACCAATAACATCCAAATCATCAACATGATATCGCTTTGTAGAGTAAAATTCAAGAATATCGAGAAGAATATTTCCATGAAAGGATATCGGATGAAGCGCAAATATCAAGGATATTCCACTAATTTCATGGAGTATGTAAGTCAAAGTTTTAACCAACCGGGTATAATAAAGAATGGAATAACAAAAGAAATCACCATGCATGCGATGATAGATCGCATGTGCAAAAGTTATTCCAATGTAATAATAAATAACTCAACTGGATTCAGTCCCAACAGAAACGCATGCATGTGATATTCCAAATGTAATAATAAAGAATGGAACCAGTGTCCCAGAAAACACACATGCATGTGATGTTCCAAATGTAATAATAATAAAGATTTTAACCAGTCCCGTGTAAAACACATGCATGTGATGTTCCAATGTAATAATAATAAAGATTTTAAACCAGTCCTGTAAAACACACATGATGTTCCAAATGAATAATAATAAAAGATTTTAATCAGTCCTGTAAAAACACAATGATGTTCCAATGTAATAATAGAAGAATGTCACCAAGTATAGGGGTAAACCACGATACAAAAGTTATTCCAATGTAATAATAAGCAATGGAATAAACAAATTCTTCTTCATGAATAAGAAAGAATAACACCCCTACTTGGGTACAACAAATAATATTCCCTACCTTAGAAGAATTGAATATCGAAAAGTGAAGTAGTAGTAATATACTTTCTTCTTTTCTCTCTTTTCTCTAGTTTCAAATGAATTCTCTATAAATAATGAATGAATGAATGAGCTTTTATTTATGAAAAACCTAGGCCTCTCTTGGTTTATAGGGTCAAAAGACTTTGGTAATATCAAGAGACAACTACTATGTGAAAAGGGGTAATTAACCTGGATCGTGATGTGAAAGAAAAGTGTTAACTCTTGGTAATGAAAGGGACAACTACTATTCATGAAGGGTAATTACTATCGACGAATAATGTAAACGACAAGTGGTATCGACGAAGGTAATAATACGACAAGTAATTATTATCGAAGTAAATACTATCGATTTAAAAGGTAAATACTATCGACGAAGGTAATTACTATTCACAAAGGTAATTACTATTCACAAAGGTAATTACTATCGATTTAAGAGACTCTTAGATGATGACATATGGGCCCCCATAAAATAATCAAACTTACCACAAACGCCTCATATAATGTACTTTTATATACATCAAGGATTGAATAAATATTACCACAAATCATTTTATTTTTAATCAACACATATTTAATCTTTCAACAATTATTAATCATTTATAACTTGTCAATTATCAATTAATAATATAACATATTATACGATGATAATCGTGACAATAATTGAATCAATAATATAAGAGATATGATGCAAAGAATTATCGTAGTAATAATTGAGTATAGCTAAGTGACTTCTCACGTAAAGCATCAATAATCAATACCGCGGTGCTACTACGCAACCACGCCAGACATCATATTTTTACCACCGGGTAGTTCAACAGCTTTTAACCAGAACACCTCCGCCGTTATTATTTTTATAGAAAGATAATTTTGTCGCTTTCTAACTATTTACAATACTTCCATTGGGGGGTCCATTAATGATCGAGTCGCCGCATTTAATATTCCCCGACAAAAAAGAATATTCCCCACCAAACTAATATTTTATAACAACTTGCTTACTTTGCAAAATTTATAAATATTACCCACAACTATAACATTATATCAAATTTATTCCATAATATTAAAAAATAATATTTATAGAAAATTCATCTTTATTTATAAAAGTGGGGTCTTACAACCTCCCTTCTTATGAAATTTCACCTCGAAATTAGGGGGTACGACGGTATGTCAAGAGGTAAGGATACCTTGATTTCATTTCAGATTCTAACTCCCAAGTCATTTCCTCAACATCGTGGTTCCTCCACAAAACTTTCGATTTTGAGGTATAACCTCGAGCGTAGAATATGTTCCTTCTTATCCAAAATTTGAACAGAACCTCTTCATACGCCAAATCTTCCGCTATTTTCGTCCGGTTCTAACTCAATAATATGGTTCGGGTCTTTCACATATTTACGTAACATGGATATGTGAAAAACGTTATGAACACGAGACATATTTCAAGCAGAAAGCGAGTCTATAGCCACGCTTCCTACCGATCGAGGATTAAAATGGACCGATGAATCGAGGATTAAGTTTTCTCTCTTTCCAAATCTTGTAACTCCTTTCCATGGAGCAACTCTTAACAACACATGATCTCCTATATCGAATTCCACGCCCTTTCGATGAAGATCAAGATAACTCTTTTGTCGATTTTTTGTGAGGTTTTTATACGTTGTCGGATCGTTTGAATCTTTTCCGTAGTCATACGCATCAACTCTCCGGTCCCAACAACGTTGCTTCACCCACCTCATCCCAAAGATACCGAGAACGACACTTTCTTCCATACAACGCTCGAATGGAGCCATGCCAATACTTGCTTGATAATCGTTGTTGTAGGAAAACTCCACCAATGGTAAGAACTTGTCCCAACTCCCTGAAATCAAGGACACAGAGTCTTAATAGATCTTCAAGAGTTTGAATAGTCCTCTCCGATCGTCCGTCGTCCGTCTCGAGGATGATATGCCGAGCTAAATCGTAAGTCTGTGCTCATAGCTTTTTTGCAAACTAACCCAAAATCGTGAAGTGAATCTTGGGTCTCGATCGTAAACTATGGATACCCAGAGATACCATGCGCCTTACAATCTCGCTTATGTACATACGAGCAAGACGCTCAAGTGTATAAGTTTCTCAGACGGTAAGAAATGAGCGACTTGGTCAATCTATCAACAATGACCCAAATCGCATCAACGCCTTGAGAAACCTTAGAAGACCCCAGAACTAAATCCATGGTAATGTGCTCCCACTTCCATTCGGAATTTCAAGTGGTTGCAATGGACCTTTTGGTACTTGATGTTCCGCTTAACTCGTTGACAAGTTAGACACCTTGAGATAAACAACGCTATCTCTCTCTTCATATTGCTTCCACCAAAATGTATGATTTAATATCATGATACATTTTGGTACTCCTGTGATGGATTGCAAATGGTGTGTCAGGCGCTCCATCATGATATTATACTTTAAATCGTGGTCGTTAGAACACAAAGTCCGGAGTTGACTCAAGTATTCCTTCTTCATCGATTCTTGCTTCCCAAGATAGCAGACCTTTGCACTTTCTTCCTCATACGCGATCGCCTCCGTGTCCGTAGCTTGAAGCAACTTTAACTTTATCGATTAAAGTCGGTTCTACTCAGATACTCGCTATCATCACATGTGTCCCCTCGAGTCTTTAACTCTATCTCCATCCTTTGCAAGTCACACAAATGGGCCTTTGCGTTGACAATAACGCACTCAGATTTTGTGATATGATCTTCTACTCAACGCGCCACCTACCACGCTCGCTTTTTCCGTGATGGTATGGATGGTATGATCATAATCTTTCAACAGCTTCAAGCCAACGTCGTTGTCGCATGTTGAGTTCCTTTTGAGTGAAGAAATATTTGAGGCTTTTATGATCCAGAAAGATCTCCACTTTCTCCCCATACAAGTAATGCCTCCAAATTTTAAGTGTAAAGATAAAACCGCTAACTCTAGATCATGAGTAGGATAATTCCTCTCATATTCTTTTGAGTTGTCGCGAGGCATAGGCTATAACTTTTCCATGTTGCATGAGAACACATCCCAACCCTTTGCCTCAAGCATCATCAGAGATGACAAATCCTCCGAGCCGATGGTATTGTCGTAACAAAATCAAATAAGTCTCTCTCGAAGTTCTTGAAAACTCTTCTCACATTCTTCGCTTCCAACCGAACTTTGATCTTTTCGAGTCACCGAGTCAATGGAGTAGCGATTCGAGAAAATCCTTCACTAATCTCCGATAATAACCAAATTTAAACCGAGAAAGCTACGATTTTTGGCCATCGATTTAGGTTGTTCCCAAACTTTCAATAGCTTCAATCTTTTGTCGGGTCAACAGATATTCCATGACTTGATACCACGTGCCCAAGGAATGCTACTTCTTCAAGCCGTAACTCGTGATTTCTTCAACTTCGCATAAAGCTTATATTCACGAAGCTTTTGGAGTGTCACTTCAAGTGTTGCTTTCATGATCTTCACGGCTTTTGGAATAAATAAGGATGTCATCAATAAAGACGACCACAAAGTGATCTAAATATTCCTGAAATACTGGCTCATCATATCCATGAAGGCGTTAGGAGCATTAGTCAATCCAAAGGACATGACTAGGAATTCATAATGCCCGCATCGAAGTTCTCAAAGTCGCCTTTCGAATGTCACGGTTCTAATCTTCAATTGGTGATATCCTAACTAAGATCAATCTTTGAAAAGAATTTGGCTCCTGCAATCGGGTCAAACAGATCATCAATACGTGGCAATGGATACCTATTTTTGATGGTGACATGATTCAACTCCCGATAATCAATATAAAGTCGTCGATACTCCCATCTTTTCTTCTTCACTTAATGTAACAGAGCACCCCAAGGAGAAGTACTAGGACTAATAAAGCCAATGTCTAACAATTCCTCGCGGTTGGGTCTTTAACTCCTCAAGTTCAATAGAGCCATTCGACATGGGCTTTGGAAATAGGTTTTTACCGGGTTCAAGGTCGATACAAAATTCAATTTCACGCCCGGGGTAGGCCAGAAGTTCTCTGGGAATACGTCAGAAATTTATTAACAATAGAAATATCGCTCAAAACCGACGATTTTTGTTTAAATCATGACATGAGCTAAGAAAGCTTGACATCCATTTTTCAATAAACGAATAGCTTTATGGCTTGAGATGACCGTGATTGATTTTAATGGTTTGGTCGTTTGAATTCGATAATAGGTTGATTAGGAATATGAAAGCTAACAACCTTATTTAAAAATAATCAATTTTTGCATGATAAGTAGTTAACCAATCAATCCCTAGAATCACGCCAAATGCAAGTATTTTTAATGAAATAAGATCGATGTGTAATGTGAGGGTACCGATTTGAACAAAAACAAGACTTATAAAAAAAGTGGATGTAATGAAGGTTTCTCCCAACTGAGTTTCCACAGATAAGTCAAAGTCTAATTTCTCCTGAGTCAAATTTAATCGATGAGCGCAAGTAGAGAAATAAAAGAATGGGTAGAACCCAGATCAAATAAAGTATAGACTTCATTAGAGTTTATGATAAGCTTACCCGTGATGACCTCATTCGGGTTCCTTGCTCTCGGGAGGTCACAACAAACGCCTCCTCAGACTACCGGGCTTTGACTTTTTCGGGACTACTTTGGTGCCTCCATCCTAGCTGAATTTGTCTTTCAGAAACGACAAAATCGAGCTAAGTGACCTCTCTTCCACAATTATAACACGCTTTTGGACGGCATGGCGCAGCTTGGATCGATGTGTCCTCTCCTCCGCATTTGAAGCATATGATAGGTGGTCTTTCTCCTTCCTTAACAACGGGTGCCGGTGTCGACGCTCTTTTTCCATCATTGTTGAATCTCCTTTTCTTGAAATGTCCATTCTTATTGTTTTGGCCCCGATTACCACCAAGTGGTTACCATATCTCGCCTATTGATTCCCTCCACGCTTGTTGTCACCGCTCGATGACTACTCTCCGGTATTATAATTTTGCCACCGCTTCTCTTTAGTCAAGGTTGACTCGTTATCGCGCTCCACTAATCGAGCCCTATTTACAACATCCGAATACAAACACGCTTTATGAGAAATAAGATGTCGACGATCTCCCGCTTCAAACCTCTTAAAAACATTCGCTACCATTCTCTTCATTATCCACCAAGTGGGACGAAACCGTGATAACTCCGCAAATTTTGCCTCAGATCATGACACTGGCCATATTGTTTTGTTCCAACTTGATAAACTCCACCTCCTTCATGTGGCTTAATACTTTCGTGAAAGTATTTGTCGTTGAACAGCCTCCCGGAACTTCTCCCAAGATATCTTCAAGACAAAGAAGTTGAGTACGCTTTTACCGATTCCCACCAAGAATCGCCTCTCCCGCAACATAAAGGCGGCAAAGGGAACCTTTGCCTCTGAGCATCCCAAGACATCAAATATCTTGGTAATCTGCTTTTATCCATGCTTCCGCCGTAAGTGGTTTTGGCTCTCCTTAAACTCCGGTGGTCCAGCCTCCTTGAATTGTTTAGCGGTGGTGACCACCGAGAGTTTTCCGTGTTTCCACCTACATTTTGGACAGAGTCGCTCTCATTGTTGTGATAAATCGCATAAAGCCTCCGAACATTTGATCATTCATCATTTGGTCGTTGTTGTTGTTTTTGCATGAGGATTGTCGCCTTCCCGATGCACATTATCCCGATTATCGATATGTGGTGAATCAACGATCACTCAGGCTCCATTGCTATTCTCAACATTCTCGATGTCATTTTCAGACATCGCCACAAAACAAAAGGTTAATCGACATGTAACAAATTATCCCTATATTCTCGACCGACCAATAAAATAGCACATAAACTTAGGTAGGTCATACTAGCGAAGGTATTCCCTGCCTCCCTCCTAGTACTATTCTCACATCTTAGCCAGGATCATATCCCTAAGCTCGATACCAACCTATGACGCCCCCAAAATTAGGTATACATCACCCATCTTGGGTAGTCGATACATGGTACGTAATTTAAATACAACTTACTAATATAACTGCCGTGGTACAATATTTACATAAACCGTGAGTTTGAATACAAATATTGTCTACTAGATATTATACAAACTCAAAAGGAGTCCTCATTACAATTATTATCACACTATTTCACGTAATAGTGAGGACTACTAATGCTATCCTCTCGACCATTACTCCGCTTCCCCGACTCGTCCCAGCCTATATTCTCATTTCCTCAAGAGAACAAAGGAAAGAAAGGGTGAGCTCAACTAGCTCAAGAAGAAATATTATGACTAAGATAATGCGTAATAAATTATCATTAGCCTACAACAAGTTGTTAAACCGATAAAATATAATGAACATCAAGTTTAACTACAATGCCGAACCAAGAATCCATTAAAAGAGTCAAGTAGAAAATAAAATCTACTATCTTTTATGATTTAAAAGGTTTTCATCATCAAGTTATAGCCGAGACTCACTTTAATAAATATTCCACATCATCGAATCACCCCCGCACTACTCTGCCAAGGATATTCTTTTAAGTATCACGACCACAATTATTCATGCACTACGGCCAAGAATATTTCAGGTATTCATTAATGGTCATGATCATGCCAACAATCGCCCATCAATGCACTACTGGCCATCGAGGATTTTTACCACATCATTTGTAACATTACTTGGCCATGATTACAACCAATAGTCTCTCGGTCATAATCATACCAAGTCCATCTATGCACCACAAAAGCCACGATGACTTTCAACATAATATAAACATGAGGATGATGACAATGATATAAGAATTCAATAAAACAAGTTCAAGAATTAATTTATCTAGAACCAATAACATCCAAATCACAACATGACATCGCTTTAGTAGAGTAAAATTCAAGAATATCGAGAAGAATATTTCCATGAAAGGATATCGACGAACGCGCAAATATCAAGGATATTCCACTAATTTCATGGAGTATAGAAGTCAAAGTTTTTAACCAACCGGGTATAATAAAGAATGGAATAACAAAAGAAATCACCATGCATGCGATAGATCACATGTGCAAAAGTTATTCCAATGTAATAATAAATAACGGAACCAGTCCCACAGAAACGCATGCATGTGATATTCCAATGTAATAATAAAGAATGGAACCAGTCCTGTAAAACACACATGCATGTGATGTTCCAAATGTAATAATAATAAAGATTTGAACCAGTCCTGTAAAAACCAGTCCGTGTAAAACACATGCATGTGATGTTCCAATGTAATAATAATAAAGACGGAACCAGTCCTGTAAAACACATGCATGTGATGTTCCAATGTAATAATAGAAGAATGTCACCAAGTATAGGTAAACCACGATACAAAAGTTATTCCAATGTAATAATAAGCAATGGAATAACAACAGCTCTCTTCATGAATAAGAAAGAATAACACCCCTTACTTTTAAGTACAACAAATAATATTCCCTACCTTAGAAGAATGAATCGCAGAAAAGTGAAGTAAAAATACTCTTTTTCTTTCTCTTTCTCTCTATAGTTTCTCTCTATAGTTTCGAATGAATTTTGTAAAAAATAATGAAGGAATGAGCTTTCTATTTATAGAAAAACCTAGGTGGCTCTTTGGTCTTAACGAAGGGTGAAAATGACTTTGGTAATATCAAGAGACAACTACTATTTGCATGAAGGGGAAAATTAACCCTCGAACAATCAAGAATGCGATTAACTCTTGGTAATATCAAGGGACAACTACTATTTGTGTAAGGGGTAATTATTATTGGACGAAGGTAATTAGGTGTGAAGGTAATTACGACGAAGGTAATTACTATCGACGAAGGTAATTACTATCGATTTAAAGTAAATACTATCGATTTAAGGTAAAGGTAATTACTATCGACGAAGGTAATTACTTATTCATAAAGGTAATTACTATTCACAAAGGTAATTACTATCGATTTAAGAGACTCTTGATGATGACATATGGGGCCCCCATAAAATAATCAAACTTACCACAAACGCCTCATAATGTACTCTTTATATACATCAAGGATTGAATAAATATTACCACAAATCATTTTATTTTTAATCAACACATATTTAATCTTTCAACAATTATTAATCATTTATAACTTGTCGCCTCAATTAATTAATAATATAACATATTATATGTGATGATATCGTGACAATAATTGAATCAATAATATAAGAGATATGATGCAAAGAATTATCAGTAGTAATAATTGAGTATAGCCGAAAGTGACTTCTCACGTAAGCATCAATAATCAATATCGCAGCTACTACGCAACCACGCCAGACATCGCATTTTTTACCACCGGGTAGTTCAACAGCTTTTAATCAGCAGAACACCTCCGCCAAGTTATTTTTATAGAAAGATAATTTTGTCGCTTTTCTTAACTACGATAATACTTCATTCAGGGGTCCAACTAATGATTGAGTCAGTCGCATTTAATATTCCCCACAAAAGAATATTCCCCACCAAACTAATATTTTATAACAACTTGCTTACTTTTGCAAAATTTATAAATATTACCCACAACTATAACATTATATCAAATTTATTCCATAATATTAAAAAATAATATTTATAGAAAATTCATCTTTATTTATAAAAGTTGGGGTCTTACAACCTCCCTTCTTATGAAATTTCGCCCCTCAAATTAGGGTACGACTGGTATGTCAAGAGGTAAGGATACCTTGATTTCATTTTAGATTCTAACTCCCAAGTCATTTCCTCAACATCGTGGTTCTTCCACAAAACTTTGACTTGAGGTATAACCTCGAGCGTAGAATATGTTCCTTCTTATCCAAAATTTGAACAGAACCTCTTCATACGCCAAATCTTCCGCTATTTCGTCCGGTTTTAACTCAATAATATGGTTCGGTCTTTCACATATTTACGTAATATGGATATGTGAAAACGTTATGAACACGAGACATATTTCAAGCAGAACCTATAGCCACGCCCTACTCGATCGAGGATTAAAATGGACCGATGAATCGAGGATTAAGTTTTCTCTCTTTCCAAATCTTGTAACTCCTTTCCATGGAGCAACTCTTAACAACACATGATCTCCTATATCAAATTCCACGCCCTTTCGATGAAGATCAAGATAACTCTTTTTGTCGATTTTGTGAGGTTTTTATACGTTGTCGGATCGTTTGAATCTTTTCCGTAGTCATACGTATCAACTCCTTGGTCCCAACAACATTGCTTCACCCACCTCATCCCAAAGATACCGAGAAACGACACTTTCTTCCATACAACGCTCGAATGGAGCCATGCCAATACTTGCTTGATAATCGTTGTTCAGAGAAAACTCCACTAATGGTAAGAACTTGTCCCAACTCCCCTTGAAATCAAGGACAAAGAGTCTTAATAGATCTTCAAGAGTTTGAATAGTCCTCTCCGATCGTCCGTCCGCGTTCGAGGATGATATGCCGAGCTAAATCGTAAGTCCGCGTGCTCATAGCTTTTTTGCAAACTAACCCAAAATCGTGAAGTGAATCTTGGGTCTCGATCGTAAACTATGGATACCGCAAGATACCATGCGATCTTACAATCTCGTTTATGTACATACGAGCAAGACGCTCAAGTGTATAAGTTTCTCGATTGGTAAGAAATGAGCAGACTTGGTCAATCTATCAACAATGACCCAAATCGCATCAATGCCTTGAGAAACCTTAGGAGACCCAGAACTAAATCCATGGTAATGTGCTCCCACTTCCATTCTCGGAATTTCAAGTGGTTGCAATGGACCTTTTGGTACTTGATGTTCCGCTTTAACTCGTTGACAAGTTAGACACCTTCGAGATAAACAACGCTATCTCTCTCTCTTCATATTGCTCCACCAAAATGTATGATTTAATATCATGATACATTTTGGTACTCCTGTGATGGATTGAAAATGGTGTGTCAGCGCGCCCATCATGATATTATACTTTAAATCGTGGTCGTTTAGAAACACAAAGTCCGGAGTTGACTCAAGTATTCCTTCTTCATCGATTCTTGCTTCCTAAGATAGCACCTTCTTGCACTTTCTTCCTCATACGCATCGCCTGTGTCCAGTAGCTCGAGCAAAGCCTTTAACTTTATCGATTAAAGTTTGTTCTACTCAGATACTCGCTTATCATCACATGTGTGTCCCTCGAGTCTTTAACTCTATCTCCATCCTTTGCAAGTCACACAAAATGGGCCTCATGCGTTGACAATAACGCACTCAGATTTGCATATGATCTTCTACTCAATGCGCCATTACTACCACGCTCGCTTTTCCAGGATGGTATTGGATGGTACGATCATAATCTTTCAACAGTTCAAGCCAATGTCGTTGTCGCATGTTGAGTTCCTTTTGAGTGAAGAAATATTTGAGGCTTTTATGATCCGTAAAGATCTCCACTTTCTCCCCATACAAGTAATGCCTCTAAATTTTAAAGTCAGAAGATAACAAACCGCCAACTCTAGATAATGGTGAGTAGGATAATTCCTCTCATATATTCTTTGAGTTGTCGCGAGGCATAGGCTATAACTTTTCCATGTTGCATAAGAACACATCCCAACCCTTTGCTCAAGCATCATCAGAGATGACAAATCCCTCCGAGCCGGATGGTATTGTCGTAGTAAAAAATAAATAAGTCTCCTCTTGAGTTCTTGAAAACTCTTCTCACATTCTTCGCTCCAACCGAACTTTGTATCTTTTCGAGTCACCGAGTTAATGGAGTAGCGATTCGAGAAAATCCTTCCATTTAATCTCCGATAATAACCAATTAAACCGAGAAAGCTACGATTTCTATCATCGATTTAGGTTGTTCCTACTTTGAATAGCTTCAATCTTTCATTGGGTCACAGATATTCCATGACTTGATACCACGTGCCCAAGGAATGCTACTTCTTCAAGCCGTAACTCGCAGATTTCTTCAACTTGGCATAAAGCTTATATTCACGAAGCTTTTGGAGTGTCACCTCAAGTGTTGCTTTCATGATCTTCACGGCTTTTGGAATAAATAAGGATGTCATCAATAAAGACGACCACAAAGTGATCTAAATATTCCTTGAATACTCGGCTCATCATATCCATGAAGGCAAAGAGAGCATTAGTCAATCCAAAGGACATGACTAGGAATTCATAATGCCCGCATCGAGAGTTCGAAAAGTCTTTGGAATGTCGTGGTTCTAATCTTCAATTGGTGATATCCTAATCTAAGATCAATCTTTGAAAAGAATTTGGCTCCTTGCAATCGGGTCAAACAGTCATCAATACGTGGCAATGGATACCTATTTTGATGGTGACATGATTCAACTCCCGATAATCAATACAAAGTCGCGATACTCCCATCTTTTTCTTCTTCACGGATAGAAACAGAGCACCCCAAGGAGAAGTACTAGGACTTAATAAAGCCAATGTCTAACAATTCTCGTAGTTGGGTCTTTAACTCTGAAGTTCAATAGAGCTATTCGACATGGGCTTTGGAAATAGGTTTTGTACCGGTTCAAGGTCGATACAAAATTCAATTTCACGCCCGGGGTAGGCCAGAAGTTCTTCTGGGAATACGTCAGAAATTTATTAACAATAGAAATATCGTTCAAAATCGACGTATTTTTGTTTAAATCGTGATATGAGCTAAGAAAGCTTGACATCCATTTTTCAATAAACGAATAATTTTATGGCTTGAGATGACCGTGATTGATTTTAATGGTTTGGTCGTTTGAATTCGCGATAATAGGTTGATTAGGAATATGAAAGCTACCAACCTTACTTAAAATAATCAATTTTTGCATGATAAGTAGTTAACCAATCAATCCCTAGAATCACGTCAAATGCAAGTATTTTTAATGAAATAAGATCGATTGTGTAATGTGAGGGTACCGATTTGAACCAAACAAGACTTATAAACAAATGGATGTAATGAAGGTTTCTCCCAACGGAGTTTCCACAGATAAGTCAAAGTCTAATTTCTCCTGAGTCAAATTTAATCGATGAGCGCAAGTAGGAGAAATAAAAGAATGGGTAGAACCCAGATCAAATAAAGTATAGACTTCATTAGAGTTTATGATAAGCTTACCCGTGATGACCTCATTCGGGTTCCTTGCTTCTCGGGAGGTCACAACAAACGCCTCCCTCAGACCAACGGTTTTGACTTTTTTCGACGGCCTTTGGTGCCTCCATCCTAGCTGAATTTGTCTTTCAGAAACGCACAAAATCGAGCTAAGTGACCTTCTCTTCCACAATTATAACATGCTTTGGACGGCATGGCGCAGTTTGGACTGATGTGTCCCTCTCCTCCGCATTTGAAGCATATGATAGGTGGTCTTTCTCCTTCCTTAACAACGGGTGCTAGTGCTGACGTCTTTCCATCATTGTTGAATCTCCTTTTCTTGAAATGTCCATTCTTATTGTTTTGGCCCTGATTACCACCGAAGTGGTAACCATATCTGGCCTATTGATTCCCTCCACGCTTGTTGTCACCACTTCGATGACTACTCACCGGTATTATAATTTTGCCTACCGCTTCTTTTAGTTGTGTTGACTCGTTATCGCGCTTCCACTAATCGAACCCTATTTACAACATCCGAATACAAACACGCTTTATGAGAAATAAGATGTCGACGATCTCCGCTTCAAACCTCTTAAAAACATTCGCGCCATTATTCTTCTTCATTATCCACCAAGTGGGACGAAACCGTGATAACTCCGCAAATTTTGCCTCAGTATCATATTATTACGGCCATATTGTTTTGTTCCAACTTGATAAACTCCACTTCCTTCATGTGGCTTAATACTTTCAGAAAGTATTTGTCGTTGAATGCCTCCTCGAACTTCTCCCAAGATATCTTCAAGACAAAGAAGTCGAGTACGCTTTTACCGATTCCCACCAAGAATCGCCTCTCCGCTGCAACATAAAGGCTAAAGGGAACCTTTTGTCTCTGAGCATCCCAAGACATCAAATATCTTGGTAATCTGCTTTATCCATGCTTCCGCCAAGTGGTTTTTTGCCTCTCCTTAAACTCCGGTGGTCCCAGCTCTTGAATTGTTTAGCGGTGACCGAGAGTTTTCCGTGTGTTTTCACCTACATTTTGGACAGAGTCGCCTCGCTTGTTGATAAATAAATGCATAAAGCCTCCGAACATTTGATCATTCATCATTTGGTCAAGTTGTTGTTTGCATGAGGATTATCGCTTTCGATGCACATATTATCCTCGATTATTGATATGTGGTGAATCAACGATCGCTCTGTGCTCCATTGCTATTCTCAACATTCTCGATGTCATTTTTTCGAGACATCGCCACAAAACAAAATGTTAATTGACATGTAACAAATTATCCCTATATTTCCTTTTCCGACCAATAAAATAAGACATAAACTTAGGTAGGTCATACTAGCGAAGGTATTCCATCTGCCTCCCTCCTAGTACTATTCTCACATCTTAGCCAGGATCATATCCTAAGCTCGATACTAACTATGACGCCCCAAAATTAGGTATACATCACCCATTTGGGTAGTCGATACATGGTATGTAATTTAAATACAACTTATTAATATAACTGTCGTGTACAATATTTATATAAACCGTGAGTTTGAATAGAAATATTGTCTACTAGATATTATACAAACTCAAAAGGAGTCCTCATTACAATTATTATCACACTATTTCACGTAATAATAGTGAGGACTACTAATGCTATCCTCTCGGACCATTACTCCGCTTCCCGACTCGTCCAAATTTATATTCTCATTTCAAGAGAATAAAAGTGAAAGAAAGGGTGAGCTCAACTAGCTCAAGAAGAAATATTATGACTAAGATAATGCGTAATAAATTATCATTAGCCTACAACAAATGTTAAACCGATAAAATATAATGAACATCAAGTTTAACTACAATGAACCAACAATCCATTAAAAGAGTCAAGTAGAAAATAAAATCTACTATCTTTTATGATTTAAAAGGTTTTTATCATCTTTGTATAGTTTGAGACTACCTTCAATAAATATTCCACATCATTGAATCACCCCTGCACTACGGCCAATGATATTCTTTAGTATTACGACCACAATTATTAATGCACTACGGGCCAAGAATAGTTGTGTATTCATTAATGGTCATGATCATGCCAACAATCGTCCATCAATGCACTACTACCATCGAGGATTTTTACCACATCATTTGTAACATTACGGCCATGATTACACCGGAATAGTCTCTCGGTCATAATCATACCAAGTCCATCTATGCACTACAAAAGCCATGTAGATGACTTTCAACATAATATAAACATGAGGATGATGACAATGATATAAGAATTCAATAAAACAAGTTCAAGAATTAATTTATCTAGGAACCAATAACATCCAAATCATCAACACGATATCGCTTTGTAGAGTAAAAATTCAAGAATATCGAGAAGAATATTTCCATGAAAGGATTTGGATGAAGCGCAAATATCAAGAATATTCCACTAATTTCATGGAGTATAAGTCAAAGTTTTAACCAACCTGGGTATAATAAAGAATGGAATAACAAAAGAAATCACCATGCATGCGATAGATCGACATGCAAAAGTTATTCCAATGTAATAATAAATAACGGAACCGGAGTTCCACAGTAAAAACGCATGCATGTGATGTTCCAATGAATAATAATAAAGCGGAACCAGTCCAGGTGTAAAAACACATGCATGTGATGTTCCAATGTAATAATAATAAAGATTTTAACCAGTCCTGTAAAACACACATACATGTGATGTTCCAATGTAATAATAATAAAGAGCGGAACCAGTCCGGTGTAAAACACATGCATGTAATGTTCCAATGTAATAATAGAAGAATGTCACCAAGTATAGGGTAAACCACGTATACAAAGTTATTCCAATGTAATAATAAGCAAATGGAATAACATGCAGTTCTCTTCATGAATAAGAAAGAATAACACCCTTTACGAATTACAACAAATAATATTCCCTACCTTAGAAGAATCGAATATTGGAAAAGTGAAGTAAGAATAATACTTTTTCTTCTTCTCTCTATAGTTTCTCTCTCAGTAGTTTCATTGAATTCGTAAGAAATAATGAAGGAATGAGCTTTTATTTATTGAAAAACCGAGGGTGGCTCTTGGTCTTAAAGGGCGGTCAAATGACTCTTCGTAATATCAAGAGACAACTACTATTCATGAAGGGGTAATTAACCCTTGGAACAATCAAGAGGCGATTAACTCGTAATATGAAGGACAACTACTATATTTGCGAAAGGGTAATTACTTATCGACGAAGGTAATTACAATCGACGAAGGTAATTACTACTATCGACGAAGATAATTACTATCGACGAAAGTAAATACTATCGACGAAGGTAAATACTATCGACGAAGGTAATTACTATTCATAAAGGTAATTACTAATCACAAAGGTAATTACTATCGACGAAGAGACTCTTAGATGATGACATATGGGCCCCCATAAAACAATCAAACTTACCACAAACGCCTCATAATGCATCTTTATATACATCAAGGATTGAATAAATATTACCACAAATCATTTTATTTTTAATCAACACATATTTAATCTTTCAACAATTATTAATCATTTATAACTTGTCGCCTCAATTAATAATATAACATATTATATGATGATAATCGTGACAATAATTGAATCAATAATATAAGAGATATGATGCAAAGAATTATCAGAGTAATAATTGAGTATAGCTAAGTGACTTCTCACGTAAAGATCAATAATCAATACCGTGTGCTACTACGCAACCACGCCAGACATCGCATTTTTACCACCGGGTAGTTCAACAGCTTTTAAATTGCAGTAACACCTCCGCCGTTATTTTTATAGAAAGATAATTTTGTCGCTTTTTTAACTACGACAATACTTCCGTTCATGGGGTCCACTAATGATTGAGCCAGTGCATTTAATATTCCCCGACAAAAAGAATATTCCCACCAAACTAATATTTTATAACAACTTGCTTACTTTTGCAAAATTTATAAATATTACCCACAACTATAACATTATATCAAATTTATTCCATAATATTAAAAAAATAATATTTATAGAAACTTCATCTTTATTTATAAAAGCTGGGGTCTTACACGCATGACCTGGTTCCGTTATTTATTATTCCGTTGGAATAACCTGTCTGTGTGGTCTATCGCTTGCATGGTGATTTCTTTTGTTATTCCATTCTTTATTATACTCAGTTGTTTAAAGTTTTGACTTCTATACTCCATGAAATTAGTGGAATATCCTCGATATTTCAAGGCTTCATCCAATATCTTTTCATGGAAATATTCTTACGAGCATTCTTGAATTTTACTCTATAAAGAAGTATCATGTTGACAATTTGGACGTTATTAGTTCATGGATAAATTAATTCTTGAACTTGTTTTATTGAATTCTTATATTATTGTCATCATCCTCATGTTTATATTATGTTGAAAGTCATACGTACTCAGAAGTGCATATATGGACTTGGTATGATTATGATTGAGGGATTAATCCCAGATAATCATAACCAGTAATGTTATAAATGATGTGGTAAAAGTCCTTATTGGCCGTGAGTGCAATCGATGGATGCTTGTTGGCATGATCATGACCATTGATGAATACACGAATATCTTTGGCCCGTAGGTAATGGATAATTTGTGGTTGTGATACTAATGAATATCCTCGTCAGTAGTAGTGCGGGGATGATATGGATTATTTATTGTCGAGTCTCAGCCGATAAAAGTGTTGAAAACCCTTTTAAATAATAAAACATAGTAGATTTTATTCTCTATTTGACTCTTTTAATGGATTCGCTTGTTCATTGCAGCTTAAACTTGATATTTGTTATATTTTATCGCTTAACATCATTCAAGGCTAACGATAATTTTTTTTTTCGCATTATCTTAGTCATAATATTTCATTGGGCTAGTTGAGCTCACCCTTTTGCTTTCATTGTTCTCTGTGAAATGAGAACGTAGTGAGGACTAGTCTGGGAACCGGTGTCGATCCGGATGATAAAGATTAGTAGTCCTCACTATTCTATGAGATAGTGTGATAATAATTGTAATGAGAACTTATTCGAGAGTGGATATTATCTAGAAGACAATATTTGTATTAAAACTCACACTCTTGTTGTATATTTAAGATGTATTTGATTCATCATACTATGTATTTGGCGACTCAGAATAGGTGATGTATACCTATTTTGGGGGAGTCACATAAGGGATGTTATTTTTTTTTAAAATGATATTATTTCTTTCAATATCATTATGCCGGAATATTGGTAAGATTTTTCTTGTGAAATTCTTATCTTTTTGTGTCGGGGTTACTATTCACGTATACATCATTATTCACGTATACGACACTATTCACAGAAAAATTAAAATTTTATTTTCTTCGTCTAAATTGTTTATTATGATTACTAGCTTGATTGTATCCATGTTTTGAACTTCATTATTGAATTTTGCTCCATAATGGTTTATTATAGAGTATTTTTTAACATGGATAAATCGAAGTACGAATCCCTAATACTTATTCTTTTGTCTCACTAGATTCGTTCTCTTTAAAATATTTTTCATCACCCTCAGTCCTAAATGATGAGATATAACTGAATATCTTTGGCCTGTAGTGCAAAGATAAATGATTTTCTGATGAATATCTTTGGCCCGTAGTGCAAAGATAAACAGGTGTTGAGATGAACATGACTAACCGTTAAATATCTTTGACCTGTAGTGCAAAGATGAATATTTGATTTAAGATGAATATTGATTTATGTTACAGGGATAAAATATTGATGATTGACTTTTAAATTCATAGATGTTAGTAGATTTCATTATCTACTTAACTCTTCTAATGAATTGTTATTTCATTCATGAATATTGATCGAAACTTGTTATCTCATTATATTCTATCGATTTTTTCCTGTTGAGGACTAACGATAATTTGTTCTATATTATGTTATTCATAATATTCTTTACTGGGATAGTTGAGCTCACACTTTTCCTTTTTGTTCCATTTTTCTTCTTAGGAGGCGAGAATGTAGCGAGTACTAGTCGGGGTATGGAATAATGGTTCTAAAAAGTTGTTTTAGTAGTCCTCACTAATTTTATAAAATAATGTATCAGTAATTGTAATGAAGACTTATTTGAGTGTGAATATTGTCTATATGACAATATTTGTATTTAAACTCACAGTTTATGTGTTGTCGTATTTTGCACGACAATTGTACTAATGAATTTGTAGTTATTTCTGTACCATGTATTTGGCGACTCAGAATGGGTGATGTATACCTATTTTGGGGGTTTCACAATTATAATAGTTTGAGTTTGGATATTGACGTATTTTTTACGACATTGTATTAAGAGAACGTATTGTTGTAGTGCCTATTTTGGCGATCCAAATTGGGTTGTGTGGACCCTATTTTAGGGGTGTCACATCGGTGGTGATGTTGTGATTGATATTTAACTCAGTTGTATATAAGAAGATGACAATTAATAATATTAATAATAATAGTTTTATTATTATTTTTAAAATATTAGATAATTTTATATTTTTTAAAAATAAAAAATAATACGAATTCATTAACTTTATATAAATACATTTGTAAAAATTATACATTAATATATTTTATTATTAATTTATTTAATTATTTTTATGTACATTAATTTAATTTATATTTGTTTAACTATTTGTTATAGAATTGATAATTGTTGTGTTTTTAATTGTTGAATATCCACCTAAGCATCGATGTGGTGCCACATAAACATTATGTTATTTTTAACACTTTTAGATAGAAATTTCAATTTTTGTAAAAAAAGTTATAGTTCAATAAGTTGATTGTTAAAATTTTCTCAAATAATGAATTTGTAAACTTAGGTCGAGTATGGTAAGGAAAAATATATTTAACCCCAAAAAAGAGTCTATTAAGGGGTGTTACGAGCAACTTATAAGTTCTTTTGTACTTTTTAGGTATTTGGGATCAACTTATTTTTTAATTTATAAGTCATTATTGATAAGTAACAAATTATAGTTTCTTTAAAAATGACTTATAACTTATTTAAAATAAGTAAGTTTGATCAAATGTAAAAACTCTTTAAGTTTGATCAAATATAAAAGCTCTTTACCCTTATTTTAGTAATTTTACATCTTATTTTTACTTATAAGTCATTTTAGTTAAACAACTTTACATTTTATTCTAACTTAAGTTATGACTTATAAGTTAAAGTGGTATCAAACATTTTTATTTATAAGTCACTACTAAAAATGACTTATAAAATTATTTTAAATTTGAACTTATAAGTCATTTAAAATAAGTCATTTCCCAATATGCCCTAACTATTTTGGTTAAAAAAAATTGGCGAAAGTGACAAATTTAGTGTAGAAAAGGAATACTATTTTAAAATACAAAATAAAATTATAAATTTTTGAATAAAAACCTAACAATTAAAAAATTAAAATAAACAAAAAAATTTTAATTGTCTGTTTTAATTATTTTATTGCTCTCATGTTTTTAATTGTTTGTATTTTTTGCCTTTTTTTTTATTAATATCGTTTTTAGTAATTTTAACATTTATTTGAACTTATAAGTCATTATGAGCCTTCAAAATTTGTTTTAAGTTAATTTTTGACTTATAAATTGATACAAAATATTTTTACTTATATCACAACTTAATATAACTTATATTTGAACTTATAAGTCATTTAAAATAAGTCATTACCGCCGAACAGGAAGTGTGCCAACTACAGTGGCCTAAATGTTATTTCTGGCAAGAAGAAACGTGAAGTGAGAGCAAGAGCATAACAACAGCTGGCATCTCTTGCGGTCATTCTTACTCCGATACGATCCCCTTCCCTCCATTTAAAAGGTAGATCTGCAGCACAGCAGTTGCAACCAATCTACAAAATCACCTCTCAACTTATCAGATTAATTTAACGATAATAATTGTTAAATAAATAAGAAAAAGGTCAGTATTTTCCGTCGTCTCAATTCTTCTTTATTCAAATTTCAGTTTCTTACTTCTCAAACAATTATGTATGTGCAATTATGTAGAGAAATTGTTTGGAATTATTATCTTAATTGATTCCAAGACTTGCGATTGCGCTTGATCAGTCAACATTCAACAACAATCATGTGAATGTATGTTTTTCCTATTTGTTTATTTATGGTTATGGATTCTGTTACAGTGTAGTGATGGTTATGGCTTCAGTTACAGAGTAGTGATGTTAGCTGCAGACGCGATTCAATTCTTATGTATTCATTCTCCTGATCGATTTATGCAGCAGATTCTTTATTTTGTTTTTTCTTTGGTTTTTATGTGGGCATTCCATTACATTTTAACAACTGGATGTCAGTAAGAGAGAAGGAGGTGAGAATGGGGAAATTGAGGGAAAAAACAAGAATGAGTCACAACTGTGAACTCTCACATTTTCATATCATAATCACCAATACAATGCTTAGCTAACTATGTTTGAAGGAGAGAATACACATGGATTCTCTGCAAAAAGAAAACAAAGTAGAAGACCCTAGTACACTCCTAACAACATCACATGCATTTCCTGTGGTTGACAACTTCGTTGTCATTGCATAAGTAGTAATTGAATTCTGGTTCTGAAGTATAGCCTCTGTGCTCAAACTACACTAAACGGAAATACCCATGGTCATTGTTGAATTTCTAAGCTTCTGGGGTATTTCCTGATGTTCTCCATTTGTCATCGCTAAATGATCACTTATGTAGTTATGTTACAAAAGCCTACTCATCGCTAAATCTCTTTTAATTTTTTGTTTAATGAAGAACTTGGGAAAAGAAACCTATATGATATTTTGTTTGGGGGAAATACTGCTGCCATATTGCTTAACTAGGTCAAGTTTTACTTTTTAATGAACCCAAGTGGTGGGAGAAATGGCAATGGCTTTGAGGAATAACCTCAAGGTCACCAGTTCCAATCCCCATACGGCTGCCTATAATTTTTTTTTTACTTTTAAGTAACAACACACTGAATTAGGAAGTTCAAAGCTGACTTACTCTATTGATGATGAAGGTTATACTCCTTTTACTGTTATCGAGTCCTAATGGGTAACTTTCACACTTTGAAAGTCCAAGTTGCTATCAGACTTGTCAAGTTGGAATTGTGCTTTTCACATTATTCGCTTCATTAGTTAGTTGATATGTATAAACATTTAAGTCTTTTTCCACATGAGCTTTTATTTTTCAAATTTCGGGTCTCATCATGGACTAATCACTGATCATTTCTTTCATTTCTACAATCCTTTTTATTGGATGGAAATCAATTTCTAGTTGACGAGAAAAGCACGGTGGTTTTTCACAAGGAATAAAGGTACTTCTCTAATTTAGAGACTACAACAATGTCAATAGAGCAAGGTGATGATATTATGTTGCTGAAAAATCCTGTGGAAGATTCTATGAAAGCTGAGAAAGAGTTCATTGACATGAATCATGAGAATGCTGCGAATCTTCTGAAGGATGATGATAATCATGTGGAAGATGCTATAAAAGTTGAGAAAGAGTTCATTGGCATAGATCATGAGAATGATGCGGGCCGTCCCAAGGAGTATGAAAATCATGTCGAAGATTCTATAATAGCTGAAAAAGAGTTGATTTGCACGAATCAGAATAGTGATACAGATCTAGACAAGGAGAATGAGTTATATGATATCAACTCATACACTGTTGACACTCACGATCAACTTGTAAAAATGGTTGTAGAGCTCTCTTTCCAAACTGAGTATTTGAAGTCTCACTTTGAGGACTTGAAAAATTTCCAGTCAGATTCTGGTGGTTCTTACCAAGAAAGGAAAGCGATTATGCATGATGGTACGGCACACGAAGATGTTAAGGTATTATATGAAAAGATAGAATCTTTAAATAGAGAACTTTTGGAAGAAAGACAAACACGAGGTGCTGCAGAAGAGGCTCTAAAGCATCTTCGTGCTGTTTATTCAGAGGCGGATGCAAATGCTCAAGAGCTTTCTGCTAAACTTGCTGAAGGTTGTACACTACTCTTTTGACATTTTCAATAGCAGTTTCAGTCTCCTTTCTCTTTTTGGAAATTTGATTTTACTTATTTACTTTATATATTTTTTTTCTTAATTTATTTCCTGGTTTATTTGCACAGCTCAACAGAAGATGGATGAACAAGTAAAAGAGCGAGATGAGAAGTACAATGATCTTGATTCCAAGTTCAATAGGCTTCACAAACGAGCTAAACAGCGTATTCAAGAGGTTCAGAAGGTAACTCGATCTCTGGGTTCTTTTAACGTAAGGGTTTGTGATATTGTGTCATATGTGGTACATTGGATGCCAGTCACTTTTTGGTTTTATGTATGCTTCGTAGTAACTAAGGGTGTAAACGAAACGAGTCGATCCGAGTATTGAGTTGCTCAGATTTGATTCACAAAATTTATGTATAAAATAAGGTTTGATTGAGGCTCATTTAGCTACCGAGTCGAGCACGATTCCTAATCGAGCCCGAGCAGTTTGGACTTTTTCAACGAATATGATCCGAGTATCAATAGAAAATTATAATTTGAAGAGGTTCGAGTAATTTATCGAACTTTAAAATGTGCTCATATTTGACTCATTTGTATTTCGAGTTGAGCTCGAATCGAACTTTTAGTCGAGCGAGTACGAATCAAGCTCGAACTGTTTGCTCATTTTACAGCCTTAGTAGTAACATAAAATCAACTATTAACTCTGGTGTTTGAGGGGAATTTATATTGTAACTCAAGTAATTATTACTTGCATGCTTTGGCGCCAATGGGTAGAGAGGAGGAGAAGGGTAAAGGGGCTCTACGATCGTTTCATATGCTAGGTACGGGCTTGAAAGTAATAGATTCCGTCCTGTGGTATGCAGGACTGGAGCCTCTACTCTATGCTTTCCTGTAAATTCAACTAACTCCTCAATTTTTTTTAGTCAGTGTATCAGTTTCAGTTTCAATAACCTTATTTGAGCACCCTTTTTTGAATCATTTACATATATTTCCAGTCTTAACGTTTAAGCATTAAACATAAATCAAAGATACTCCAACCTTTAAGATTTATAACAGGCCTGATCAGCTTAGCATCATAGCTTGACATGGATTCAGCTGTCAGCCTCTGTGCTAGCATGGAGTAGCTCATTGGGTTGGTTCAGTATTGCATGTTTTTTGCCTTTTTGGCGGTGAAAACAAGACCGATCTATGCTTCCGTAAGTTTGTTTAATATAGCTTTCATAAGTAGTCACCATAGAATAGGGATGCAAGCCCTCGTGTTTATCAACACTCTCCAAACTTCACAAATAACTAAGCTTTGACTTTACCAAAATTTTGAATGGTATGGAGAATAGTTCCTCAAGTTTGGTTTGCAGAACAAGCATCCATAGAATCAGCTTCATACAATTTCGTTCAAAATTTCATATCATTTGGACACAACAATTTGTTTAGATTTTATCAAAAAATGAAAAGCTTGAAGGGCTAACCTTATATCATTCTTTTGCTCTGTTCGCTAATATACGATTTGAAATGGAAGTTTTTATCTACTACACTTAATGGTTTGTCATGCATTCCATCATAGTGATAGCAATTTTCTTTGCAGTTTCACCTATGTAGGGCAAGAAACAACTCCAACTAAAGTTTGACAAAATAGGTTGATATTGTCATTTTGAGCTTCTGCTAATGAATGAGCTAATGTAAAAAAATGAAAGATAAATCCAAGTTCTATTCTGGTACTGCTTTTTTGATGTGATTTAAATTTATATACTGAAAATATTGTTTGGATCTGCTTAGGTCATATGTTAGAAGAAGTAATATGCAATATTATAATAATTCGTATATTATCTTTTGATTGTATGTTTTTGACATTAGATTTTTTTCTTTTGACCTTGTTTGTATATTAAGTTGAATTGGTGTTTGGAGATTGTCCTTCCAGGAAAAAGAAGATCTTGAAGCCCAGTTTCGTGATGTCAATGAAAGGGCTGAGCGGGCATCATTGCAACAGTCTGCCTTGCAGCAGGAGCTGGAGCGCGTGCGCCAACAAGCTAATGAAGCACTGAAAGCAATGGATGTAGAGAGGCAACAATTACGAAGTGCAAACAACAAGTACATACTCCAAATAACATCAAACTAGGGAATTCTTTGCATAAACATATTAATAGTTTCTTTTCAGCAGTAATGTAAAACTTGATTCTTTTCAGTTACTCTCAACTGCATCCTCTTGCATGGAATTCCTGCAATCCCCTACTTGATGTTGTAGGGTACACGGTTGAGTATCTATAGTTTGTTCAATCACTACAGGATGCTAGGTTGAGTAGATTAGAGTTAAAACTTACATGCTAAACATAATATTTAACCAAATTTCACATCTACAGAGAATTTTAAGTCCAAGGACTTCAGAAAAACGAACCTTATCATGCTTATGTGAATAGAGTTACAACTTTCGAACTTGCTTTTTTTTAGGGAAAGGGATAGTTCTTAGCCATTGAATGCATTCACAGTTGACATGTTTCCCGTGCTTCATCAAGTTGATGTTTCCAATTGTTAATTCTAATTACTTGATATTCAGACTTCGAGACACCATTGAAGAATTGCGCCGTTCTTTGGAACCCAAAGAGACTGCTCTTGAAACATTACAACATTCAATTTGTGAAAAAGAACAGGTAGTAGAACACTTGGTACTTTTTGTAACTTAATTTTCTATTTATCTCTATATCTATAAAACCGCACTAAACCTCAAAAATGTATGTGCTTGTCCTTATTTGTGTAGGTTTTTTAATGCTTATTTAGAAAATTATCTCCAAGGGTGTCCTACGCAAACCTTGTATTCAGGAAGAAAATCAACCAATTTTAATAAATAAAAATATATCAGAATCTCATTTCCAGACTAAAGAAGTATTAACTTGGAGCAGTAACAATATTTGACGCCTTATAACTTAAATTGCTCAAATGCCAGAAATTTCTTACCACCACCATTTTAGAATGTCTGATGATGAATATTTAAGAAAATTCATCTATTTTTTGGGAGCCTTTAATTGTTCAGAGTAGTATAACATTCTTTGGCAATTAGTTTTATCTTATTTTGACGTGCAAAAGGAATTATGAAAATATAATTAAACAATTCAAATTTGTGTAAGGCTAAACTTCAAACATATTCGAGAGAGCGAGCACCATGTTGTTCTGTTGTTTCATTTATTTTTCTTCTTGATTTTAAAAAATATTTATGTGCCAAGAATTTAATGTGATGGGAACATATTACATCTACAATGCTGTTAATTCGAGCTGTTACTGATATTTGTTTGTGCGATTCAGAGAAAAAATTATCAGATGTAGTATATTCCTGATGGTTGCAAACTTTGGTCTATGGCTGAAGGCTGAAGATTAGTTTGCCATTTTCTCATATATCGATTCCATCTTACCATATATACTGGAGAAAATATTAAATGTGACCTGCATAAACATGAATGATGAAACCAGATGCAATAAAGAAAAACTAGTTTATTGCTAACATAATAAATAAGAGGCTATAATATTTGCATCAGATTGCAATAAAATGCGTTGTTTGCTTAAAAAGGTATATGGAGTATAGTTTGTGCAACTGACGAATGTAAAAGAACTTAATTACTCACTGCATTTCTATTCAATGAAAGCCAGACCCCATTGGTGAGTATTTGATTATATTGTGTGTGCATTTAATATGCATGTCTTATAGTATATTTAATAGATTATAAGATTCTTTAACATACATATCCACAACATCTATAGAGAATATTAAATATATATGTTCATGTATAATCTTGGACATCCATAGATTTTGGAAGACATGCATGGGCTACTACTAGCAGCAGATGAAAAAAGGCAAGCTTCAATAGCTGAACTCTCTTCTAAACACCAGAAGGTAAAATAAATCAATCACCTTATTCATGGGCTTGGCTGATTGGAAATATTTATTAGCAGCGGTTATGCTTTGCAAATTAATTTTTGTCTTCTGCTGCTTCAGCACATAGAGAGTTTGGAAGCCCAACTTGCTGATACAATATCAGATAGAAACAAAGCAACCCAAAACATCTCTTCTCTGCAGGTATGAATGAACTGTCACAAGGTTTATTTTCTTATTGCTTCAGGAATAAATGGAGATTGCAGTAGTGTCATGAGCTCATACTTACATTCTTGCTCAACTTTTAGTTCCTTGTATACTTGTATACAATCTCCCTAATGGGTTTGTACTTCGTACATTCTATACCATTGCTTCATGCTATAGACTTTTATCTCAGCAGTATAGTTTATCTGAAGAAGCTTTTGGGTGCTGCTGAATTTTTGGATTGATCAAAATAATATTGGTGAACATGCATTTTTTTTAATCAGAAATTGGTTGCAGAGAGAGAGTCAAAAATCGCAGATATGGATGCAGCTTCAAGTGGTGACACAGCACGACTTAGAGCTACTATGGAAACTGTAAAGGGAGAACTTACTCAACTGAAACAAGAGCATGTATGAATTGAAGTCTTCCAATACCAGATTAGCATTAATTTTATGTTATTTATTGCATTAAATATCATTTGCTGTGTTTTTACATTTCTATTCATTGTTACACTGATTTTTGGGTGATATATAATTTTTTTGGGTCATAACTTGTATAGGGAAGTGAGTAGACCTGGCCACCTACCTTGATGCAGTCCATTTCTTTGCTGATATATTCTAGCTACTTGAAAGTTATTTCTTTAATTCTTTATTTGGAACTTGACTCAACTTCACCCATCAATATTTGATATTTCAATTCAATTGTGCCCATGCATACGCTAGCATTACTCTATTTCGTGGATTGATATTTGAACTAAATACCTGATAGGCCATATCATATATAGTTGAGATTTGCATCCTGTACTTATTCATCTTCAAAATATATAAAAAGAGAATAAAGGATTGGTGATGCAGGATGTGTCCACGAGACAGGATTGGATCAATTAAAAGGCTTTGGAAGCCTATGCCAAAGCGTCCAACAAGGAGAAAATTGAAGTTAATTTTGTGAAGTTTATCTTGATTTGTTATTCCAATAACTATCATATTGGATTGTTTGATTTGTAATATTTCTCATATTAGGACTGTAGTCATTATATTTGAATTATGTTTGGGTTAGGGAACTCTATTAGATCTAAATATGGTTGTAATGTACTGTTTAAGAGCAGAAAATTAGTATAACGACTTTCTGAGAGTTTTTGTTTAAGAGTTTTTGTTTCACAAGAAAAGTGAAGAGTCCATCGCATCAATTACATAAAATGTTCAAGTTTTTATGACTGATCATACATGCAAGGAAAATGTTGATGATAGTCCCCCTGGTTTACCTAAAGGTTCTGAAGGTAACAGGTTCTTAATCCTAGGTTAAATCCAGAGGGTCCCGATCCTAGGCTAATTTCAATTGATAGAGCAAAATTAGATTTTGAACACTTTAATTGTGAGCATGACACTCAGATAATTGGATACATAGTTTGGAGAATTCCTTTCGCTGGTATAAGTTGATTGATGAGAGGAAGCACTTCTTCACTGACGTAAAGTTGAAGGGGACAATTTGAATATAGTGTGGCTCAACGTAAGAAGATTTGGTATACAGTCATTGTTTGGCTAACAAATCGTCCAAGTTTAGGGGGTAATTGAGTAAAATCGGACATCCGATTTGCCCATAACTTATACTTGGTTCAAGTTGTTGTAGGACTTGTTTTAGTTTGTGAAAAAGATTCTGAAAAGTCTAGGGGATACAAGTTCTTAGTAGACAGTTATAACAGAATAAAACAGAATAATTATGGCTAGGTGTGTTTTAGTGAAGTGGACCCAGAAACATGTTAGCAATATAGCTAAAAGTAAACTTAGCTAAGTCCATAAATAATCTAAGAAGTCTGTAAAAAGATGATGATATGCATTGCAATGGAACTTGTGGCTTGAGTTCTCAGTTTCAGAATCAAGGTCTCTCTCTAGATTCTGTCTGATCTCTCATCTCTCTCTCTTGTTTCTCATCTAATTTCTTTCGCTCCTAACTACCTAATCTTTCTCAACTGTCAGGACTCCATTAGAGTAGGTCTGACAGCTTGCTATCAGAGCTTTGAGATCTGACCCAACTTCTTCTTTTACTCTTCCTCGGTTGTCATGTCACACTGTCAGTGAGTTCTTCTGTTAATGTCATCTTCGGACTTCTAATGTTCAATATTGACCGTAAAAACTTCAACAAATACAGGGGAACTCCAGAATTGCCAATAAGCAATATGAAGCAATCAAACTAATTCGAAGTTTGAAACTTTGATGCTCTGTTTTGTGACAAGAATCTGCAAATGAGAAATTTGAGTACGTTTAAAGATTAAACTGGTACACATCCATTCCGTTATTACTCAACCGAGTGCAATTCAATTAGCTACACATAATGGTTTAGAATCTCTGATTTCCACTTCAAAAAACCAAAAGTGTTCAAAGTACTGTTTGGTTTACTTAACTATATTTTGTTCATCATTTACTAGTTCGAACATTGTCTAGATATCTTTTTCTTTTAGGTCTTCATTTCACTCATAAGAATTTTTAAAATTCCAAAGAAAAATAATACGTAGTTTCATGCTAATTTCAGTTCCAAATCAAGCTTAAGTTTGTTAGAAATTGAATTTGACCCTTGTTGTGCTAAGCTTCATTTGTGTATTCATCTACTCCATTAATTTCTATTTTGCTTCAAGCTAATAGAAATTAATTGCACATACTTCGGATCTCATCTTGGTCATGAGAAATCGTTTTCATTGCTGAAATAACAACTCAATCTCCTTATTCTGAAAACCAACAAGTGTTGCCACTGTTTGATCACTTTGTTTCTGAGACCTAATTCCTAGATATCAACATTCATTCAAACTCTGTTCCTATATTTTGAGAGAGGATGGATCATGTTTTAACAATTCACTGCATATGCTACAACATGCTTTTCTTAGTCACGAGGAGTTTACTTATGAGAGACTCCTAAGAATTAATAAATTAGGCTGTTTCTTGGAGCATGTCACTGAATTGCTTAAGGAAAGACCAACACACAAGGATCTTAAGGTAAGATAAAATATTGAATGCTAGAGGATTTCTTAGGAATCCTCATCCCGGTAAACAAAAAAGGAGCAGATCTTAACCTGTCAGCCTATTATCTACGTCAGTGGGTTGTTGAATGATGATGACAAAGAGAAGGATTGCTATGATAGGGATCTTAAGCATTTAATCCTCACATTTCTCCTTCTCCTAACAATGAAGGACATGTTGCTCTGGAATTGCTAAAGGACTGAGGAGTATTTTATTATTTATGCGGTGCACATCTATCTGGAGTACCAAGGCATTGGTGCAAGGCTTTTAGATTCAGGAATTCTGCCTAGAAAAGTGAAAAGAGTCCTGTTGCCTGTTGAGCGTAGAAGCTGTCCAAGAGACGCCGTTGTCCCTCCCCCCCTATGCTCTCTGTTGATTGACGAGCAGGTGAGTCCTTTTGCGTTTTGTGTTTTGTGATCCTTTCTTTCTTCGAGGGACTAGTGAGTGTTATTTAGTTATGAGTTATGTCATATACTCTCCCTATTCCTTTATAAGTGTCGTTTTAGGAGTAGACACATTGATTAAGGAATGTAATTAGTACTTTGACTAATTGATTAAAATAGGTATAAAATATCATTATTACCATTGCAAATTTATTGGAAAGATGAGAGAGAAAAGAGGAAAGGTTATCACATTTTAGTAAAACTAATTGTAAAGATAAAAGAAAAAAAACATGTATTTCATGTTTCGGGGTAATATAGGAAGTTAAGTAATTAATTCTCCTTTGAAACGGCAAAAATAGTTTACCCCGCTGTAGTTGGTAGCCCATTGAACTTTTAATTTCAGTAATTACCAAACCGAACTAATTAAAAAAAATCAAATTGGGGTATTTTGTCAAATAAATGGAACGACTGTTAATTATTTATCCACGTGCCTGCATGAAAAAAAATAATAAAGAAACTAAAAGGTAAATTAAGTGGCAAAAAAGTAAAAATAAAAATAAAAAAAGTTTGGAAGAATGGCATGACTTATATATATATATATATATATATATATATATATATATATATATATATATTGTATAATTATATCTTATTTCTTTCCTCCAGCCATACCCTACCTTACCAACCATCAACAATCTCTACCATACCAACTATCACGATCCCCGTATTCAAATCAAACCAAATTCCCCTAGAGCATGCTCATCTCTATGAATAAAGACGAATCAGTAAGCAAAATCTGGAGAAGCCTAAAAATGCAACAATTAAATTGCCAAAAACTGCAGAGCTCTTAGTCTCCAGCAAAGAGGCAAATACTTATGTAACTATGTAAAACTCAAACTAAACAAAATGAAACCTAAAAAGGACATAATTTCCCATGTCTGCCTTTGATTAGAGTGGTAGTGAATTTTGTACTTTCAATTGTTTTACAAATATTCATACTCTTTCCCTCTCACATCCCTCTCTCCAAACAAAAAATTACATCTCTCCCCAGATCAACTAGAACGCCCTATTTTTATCACATATTCATTTCATCCATTCAATTCATCCTTTTTTACCCCCTATGCAATTACCCTAAATCAACATACCTAACCAATATTTTCCGATGGTGACCATGGCTACCAAAAGATTTATATTTACTAGCCAAAAAATATCATCTATTCTTATAAATAGATTCCTTGGGAATGAAATTTGTTAATTACATCTTTTGTTATGTGAACATCTTATGAGAGGAGGAGATAGAATTTTGGGGAGAGAATTCATGGAGGGCTTCACTTTTCTTTTGTTGGGGTTGGCGAAGAAATGATTTGTATGCCCGAAGTTAAAACTATGGCTATGTGGGTGGGGTTAGGAATCTCCGAAAGGTTATGAAAAATGTTTGAAGTTGGAGAAGGGGGAAGAAAGTACATGCTGAGATTATGGACTAAGACGAGTGCAGAAGGTATTCTCCGTTTTATTCTTAGTCTTGAGAAGTCTCAAATCAGCCCCTATATACATACATACATTATGTGGGCCACGTTTCTTAGTTTGCCACAAGCATATAACAAGAAGTCTGTAACCCGCTTTAGGTCTGTATGATATGAACACCCCTTAACAAACTCTCCTTTTCAACCACCAAACTATAACCCTAAACATTTTCCCAAATTATGGGGTATTGGACCCTAGACCTTTATGAGCCTTATGCCATTAGTCCAAAAAGGTCAAAGACTGTAATACGATGGCTGAATAAGTTCATCTCGAGGAGGGCCAACACCGCCCGCCCGCAGGCCCAAGTTGCCATTAAATGAATTCTTAGCACCGGTTCTAAATCATAGTCTTTTGCTTCTATTTTTGTGAGTACCACGTGTCACAATAATCTTCGTCCACGTGCTTTGTTCATGTTTAAGGGTCTACAAAAATCATTGGTGAAGAAATGATTTGCAGGGAAAAAATTTGGTGGCTGGCGATTTTAAGAACAGGTGATCGGCGGGTAGGTAGTAGGGGGTTTAATGATGGAAAGATGAAGATGTTAAGGAAAAGACGGTCTTTAAGCAGTCACATGGCTGCATGCTTTAAGATATGTCACTTCTGGAGTTTTTTTCCATGTCATTATGTGACGATTTCTTTGTTCTTTTAAACTTCCACGTAGATACTAAATAGACGGATTGACAGAATGACCCAATTTAGTATTTGGATAATTTTGATTATATTTTAGTTCATTTTTCAATATTAATAAGTTTCTATTCAGGTTGCTTATTTTTAGAATAACAAGAAGTCTCTGTTAGAATTACACACCTTTCTAGTATATACACTAGAGCCTCTTTAAACCTTTATAGACGATCAACAATTGTTAGCATAAACTTCTTGAAATTAATAAGTGAGACAAGAAAAGCCCATTTAACAGTGTACACAGATTTATTCAAGTGTTTGGCTCATGTTCTCTTAGATATTCAGCATGTTGTCGACTGCTGTTTGAAACTTGTCTCGCTTTTTTGTAACCAAGATGTTAAAAGAGTAAGGGGTTGTTTGTTTAGGACTGAATACATCTGAATGGCTGAATCGGTCAGCCATTAAGTGCGTTTGTTTTGGAAAAAAATCGTCTGAATGGCTGAATCGGTCAGATGATTGAGCTGAATGGCTAAGTCAAATTTTTTTGGCTGAATGAACAACTGAATAAAGTAAAACAAATTTAAAAAATAAAAAAATATTAACTATTATATTAAGTAATATTAAATAAATTTACAACTTTGAATTTTTTTAGAGGGGTTAAATAATAAAATTTTATCATTCCAATATTTCAGACATGTTAATTATTAAACAATTTTTTCCATTCAGATTCAGCTCATTCAGATTCAGATTCATTCAGTTTTTATCAAACACCCCCTAACATTATATGTTCAGGGAACTTTCTTTTTTCTAAATTGCTGTTGAAATTCATACGTAGTGGAAACAATCTTCTTCATCTTTTCCAGTAACTTCACAGGGCCTTCACATGTGGCCTTGTGTTTTTAACTTATCAAACTTTTGTAAATGACCTTGCATACAATACCATTTATCAGTACCTGTATATATTATGATTAACGTTTGCCCCGTGATAGTGGTTGAATCCGTCTACCCATCCAATGAGCGCATGCATTACTCACCTAGGCACCTCTTATGATGCAGACTATTCGACGACTAATCGTCCCGTCGCTCCGTAAGGGCCAAGTTGAGGTACGACTTGGTTAATGTTTCTAAATCGCTTGACTTGGAAGGAAAGTTGTCGCCTTGTGTTCGACGACTTGGCCAACTTCCTCCATGTCGCCCGACTTAGAGACCACATACCTCCTTTCAAGTCGTGCGGCAAAAGAGAGGAATTGAGATGGAGAAGGAGGATGTTAGAGTTTATATAGAGCACATACCTGGGTTGCCCGTCACGACTTCTACGAGCTCTCTTCTCTTCTCGTTGTGGCTGTTATCTCCTTTCTCGTCTCCTTGTTGCAGCGGCAGTTAGATCAAAACTCTAATCCCGTCTTGTTCTTTTTGTTATGACCACTATTAGACTCCTATCTTTATTTTGCAAGAGTTGTAGGTAGGCCTTTTTTGAATAAACAACATTATAAGCTCAAGCCCAATTTATATTTTTTCCAATGTATTGTTGCTTAACTTTAGTTTATGTATGGAAAGTTTTCTCCAGCACATTTTAATTGTCTAAAAATATTCTCTAAAATATTTTATATGCTAATTATTGCACAGATTCCTATGTCTCACAAATAAAGTGATGGTGAATTTGTTTCCTTTTATGCAGTACATAATTAACTAAATTTAATTTAATTTTGTAAAACCGATGGATTAAAAATTTGTTAAGTTTAAAAAAAAATGTTTTGGAAACAAAGTTTAAATATAATCAATAATATTGTAAAAAATATACTGTGTTTTACTAATATTGTTATTTTGTCATGATGAGTGAAGTAACCTTATATGTGTCATCATTTGCTTGGCTACTTGTCAAATGTTTTAATATGTAGTTGAGAAATGATATCTAATAATATAGAATAATGTTTTTAGTATTTAATATAATTTTAATTTGTAAAATTATATGTATATATATTAATATATAAAGTAATTATAAATAATTAATCGCTTTATGGACGACTAGTCGACTAATCACTTGAGTGGTTGGCCATCGACTCGACTCGACTCGACTTAACAACTTGATAACTATGGTTATCATGTGTGATAATTTGCATTGTAATTGTGTAACAAACTTTTGAGTACTAAAATCAAGCCTATCAGGGGATAACAACTTGTTCTACTATCTTGAAATTAATTTTCAAAAGCATATAATTTTCTTAATACATTCAGGAGAAAGAAAAAGAGAGTTGGGAAGCTGCCTCGCAGGTGCTTAACAGGAAGCTGGAGATTGCTGAGAGTAACTACATACGTGCTGAAATTGAAGCTGCTAAAATAAGAAGTACTTATATATTTTTTTGCTGAACTTACGATTAATTTCTTCATTGTGGAACTAAGATGCTTTTCCTTTTCGAAACAGGTCAGCTGGAATTGGAACTGTCAGTGCAAACACAGTTAATAAACACGAGAGAAACTGACTTATTGACTGCAAGAGATGAAGTAATTATTTATCCTAGACATTACCAACTATAGCCTCTTGAAGGCTCCAGTATGGTGTAGATGATCTTTTTTGTTGTAGTTGAATTCTTTCTTTTCTGTCCTCAATTGGAGTTGGTTTTGTATGTCCAAAATGTAGTTGAAAACATCATATCTCTGGATCGGAAGAATAGATTGGTAGGCTGAACAAGGGGACCCTAATACTTTGATGTATGAGGTCCACCTCTTGGTTATCAGCTAGAAAATAGCGTGTTTGAGGTGCAGGTTAAGGCATAGCTCTCAGTCAGGCTGTGCTATTCATAGCTATTCATTTAGAATTTGGTCAAAATATTCTGTTTCGGCTAGTTACAGAGTATCCAGTACAAAAGTGCTGTCCTTGATTGATTGACTATAGTTTTAGCAACATTGTTGAAGATCAGTGCAAATAGCTATACTTGCTCTGTTAGGAAATGAATGACTATTACATTCTCATTTCTTGTTGATTCACATCTGTGACATTTGGTCTTTATCTGTCATATTCAAGAAACTTTTATTTACCTACCTTTTACACATGGTACATTGTTCATTTAATTCTCCAAGTAAGTTCTTAAACAACAATTACTATCAGTACTTGCTCATAAGGCATCATGGTATTGAGCTCCACTTGTCTAACCAACTTTTCCAACAGTAACAAGAAAATCAATCGATTCTTTTTCTGATCATTTATGCTGTTTTATAAACAACTGAGGTGCATCCCTATTGCCCTCTCAACCACAATTCCCATCTGACTAGGCACACACCACTGCCCCATGTACTGTTGAGATCAACTATGCACAATGTACTGATGGGATCAACTGCTATGCTATGCTGCTATCTCGAGTACTTTATCATATGTGCAAAATATTTACCTTCAAGTCTGTTTCCTATTCTTTATTAATCTCCTATCATCTTCAACTTGCAGATCAAGCGGTTGGATAGTGAATTTGCTTCTTACAAGGTGCGTGCACATGCACTTCTTCAAAGAAAAGATGCAGATCTGGCTGCCGCAAGGGACAATGAAAAGCTCAAAGATCAGGAAGAAGCACTAAATGTACATGCTTCTTGGCACAATCATTATATAGTATAAAATGATTTGGACTGATATCTAAGTACATCGTATCAGTATCATACTTACTACATGTCTTCTCTCCTTTAGGAGGCTGAGAAAGAAATAGTGCTGGTATCTGCTGAAAGGGATAAAGCACTCCAAGATCTAAAGAATGCTTTGGATAATCATGAAGAGGAACTTTCGACAAGGTAATATTGTTGCTAACAAATGTATGTCAATAAGAAATAATCTGCTGACAGAAATTTATGTTGCTTGATTACTTTCTTATGCTCTGATTTTCCCAAGTGTGTTTATACTGTTGAATTGTTCCACTGAACCAACTCAACGGTGTACCCATGTAGTGGAAAATGAATGCTTCAGAAAGGTTTTAAATGTTTAGGAGAATCTGTTATACATCCAAGTTCAATCTATGCGAAATACTTTCATTCTGATTTTGTTCATCACAAAATGAACTTTGTTCAAATTAAAGTAACCTTCTAATACATTTGTTTCTCATTCCACAATATTTCAGAGATGCAGCTCTTAGCTCTGCACAGCAGCAGATCAAGAACATGGAAATGAAGCTCAATTCTGCACTTTCTAGCTATGCATCGGTGAAGAATGAGTGGAAAAGGAACCTGCAAAATGTGGAGGAAACTTGGCGATGTACTAATCATGCAATACTAATTATGTTCTGTTCATTTTTTTCCTTCTCAGTTATCCGTATTGAATTGCGTAGTGTTTGAACTGAAAACTTTAAAGACATTTATATTTTGATGAATGTATTTCACAGTGAGATGTGAAGCATTGAAGGCTCAAGCCGAGGCGTCTTCTGGTGAAAATCTACATAAAGAAATAGAGAACATGAAATCACAGTACACAAAACTAAAGGTACAAAAGTTTAATAATTGGAGTTATTTTTTTTTCCACTAAACATAATTGGAGTTATTATATGCCTTTTGTGCTAATAAGCTTCTTTACTGTAGGAAGAGCAGGATTCATTTCGTGATCTTGCTGATAAAATGATAGAGGAAAAGGACAAAGAAATTTCTAGACTTTTAGATGATAATAAGAATCTTCATCAGTCACTAGCATCGAGACCATTGGTATATCTGTCTGCCTCTCTCTCTCTCTCCCACTCTCTTTCTTTTTGTGTGTGATTTTTTTTTTTGGCTTGGGGGGCGCTTGATTCATTGTGTGTGTGAAGTTCTATAAGGTGTGGACTCCTGCATGAATTTTTCAATGACCCAACAATTTGATAACAATTTCAGGCCGATAACAGTGATAACCACGACACAGGTATGAGGCTATAATGTCGCACTGACATTTTCTCTTGTTTGCGTTAGAACTCTCTGGTATGTCAGCTTTAAAGAATTTAGGGTTGGCTTCTGAGTTCTACTAATGTCCATCTTACATTGTGAAAATTGCAGTCTCCCAGAAACAGGATGGACCAAATTTAAGCACCTCAGCTGCAGAACATCAAATTCTTGTATGACAAAATTTATTGCTTAAATTTTTCATGGATAAATATCAAATTTCTTGAGATCTTCGTTGGGCTTCATTGCATCTATTTGAATGCAATCTAGTTTATATCTGGATGCAGAAGATATTAGAAGCAAACTCTCGTCAATCTCTGAAGTGGTTTTTACTACAAAGGACACATTGGGATAAAATAGGGAACATACAAAAGTAAATAGAAATGAGCTTCCTGTGCCAACTTTAGGAAAAATGGAGAGTACATGATTCTATTGAATGTAACAGTTGTTATAGAGATAGATATCATCTGAGGATATATGTGTGTGTGCGCGCGTGCGTATGTGTGACCTTCCATATAAATTTCTTTTTTCTATTTATGCCTTGACAATTAATACATGATTTCTACATGTAGTTGAAATATTTGGCTGAGTAACCACATACTAATTTTGCCAGCTCTTTACTTTTAATATCAGATTCTGGCACGACAACAAGCTCAAAGAGAGGAAGAGCTTGCTCAGTCCCAGCGGCACATTCTTGTACTTCAGGTAACTTGTATTTATTTTACGTTTCATTTGATGTTTATACTTCTATTATGCACTTACTGATGTACTTACTTCAGGAGGAAATTGAGGAGCTCGAACGTGAAAATCGTCTACACAGCCAACAGGTATATGTACAAAACATATCTGATATCTGTAACTTTTTGCTTGGGTAGGGTAAAGCTTTCTACTTCAATCTAATTTCATCTTAGTATATTAACGTAAGTAATTCTACGTTACTCCAGTTTGTCTTCGACTTTCTTCACATAATCACAACATATAGGTTAGGAAAAGTAAATGCGGGTATTTGAAAAGTGCCATCTCACCAGGGGATGCAATTATTGGCTGTCATTTTTTTTAATTGTTGCTGGAAAATTTATTCTCTTGTAATAAGGCATAGTCTACAGCAGCAATAAGTTTTTTTTTTGAGTTAAATGCACTTTGCATATCTCCAAAGTTTATCCCATTGTGCACATTGCATCTTATACTTCAAAATGTGACACTCTGCATCCCGCACTTTTAGCGAACCGACAATTAACACCCTCCGGCCCAAAATCCGTTGCTAAAAGTGATGGGGTTAGTGTTTAAAAAGTGATGGATTTTGAATTTTTAGTGACTTATTTTGGGTCGGAGGGTGTTATTTGCCGGTTGGCTAAAAGTGTGGGATGCAAAGTGTCACATTTTGAAGTATAGAATGCAAAGTGCAAAATGGTAAACTTGGGGATGCGAAGTGCATTTAACTCTTCTTTCTTTTTTTTTTAAATTGAAAACCAAGAGAAATATATTTATATTTGCATGATTTAGCCAAGGCAGGAACCAATAATTCCATCTGTATTAATCACACACACACACACACATATGTTGACTGTACTACTATTTTTTGTGAGGACAGGAAGCTATGCTAAAGGAAGAACTACGAAACTTGGAAAGAATGCAGAAGAGGGAAGGAGTAGATATGACGTACCTTAAAAATGTCATCTTAAAGCTTCTTGAAACAGGTACCTGGTTAACATGTTTGACTCTTGGAAGATGGTCAGTTACGTTATGTTGTCTTCTCCCTTGGAAGTTTTATAAACTACATAAAAAAACAATGAAAATTTCTGGTGATTGCCTCTGAAGTAATTTAGTCTGGTAACTTTTCTGTTAATAGGTGAGGTGGGGGCTCTGCTACCTGTGGTCGCGATGCTACTTCAATTTAGTCCTGAAGAGGTGCATTTCTTGTTCATGCCATAATTCTCCATTATTTGCTACAACTTTTTAATTTTAGAGAATTATAGGTCTTCCTTCATGGAATCATATCTGACTTTCCGTTAGCATTATATTCATGTGCACAAGGAACATAAAGTCCATTTTTGTTGGCCTCTGGTGATTTTTGATATAGTGACGTATAATACTTTCTGTAGTTTATCAAAGGAAATGTACACAATATGCTCGCATCTTAGAGAATGTTCTAATCCAGAATTTTGGCCTTGTCACGTTTATGTCTGGCATCTTTAGATAAATTGAGGTATTGGACCATGTTGCTGTTGTTGTTGTTGTTGCAGTTCATAATATTTTAGTAGCATATGGGATAATTTCATTTTAGAGACCAGTCTCTAATGCAAGACACCAATTGTGGTCATATTGGGAATTTATTTTTAGTTTTTTTTTCTTCACCGATTTTTAAAATTTTCTAGTAGTTATATGACAAATGATGATGTTGAAATTGGAGGTAACAATTATTTAATATCATCAAAGAGATGCATACTGAATCTAGGCAGTTTAAATTGCAATTACAGATGCAGAAGTGTCAACAAGCTTACCGATCTTCAACTGAAGTTCAACCAAACCCAGCAACTGAGGCTTCAGGATCTAGGCTCTCTCTTTTCTCTAGATTCTCATTTGCATAATACCACAAGATGGTTGAGGAACGTGTGCATGTTTTTAGCATAGAAGATGGTTTGTTTGCAGACTGTAAGTTGGGAGAGATGAGGTCACTGTAATGCTTGTATTATTTTTGTAACTATGGATATCCATTTCATGAAATGCTAGAATTATTATAAAAACTACATACAACAGAAAGCAATGTGCCAGATTCAAGAGAAGAGGGCCAACATCGTTGCCAGAATTTTGTATTGTTTGCCAAATATTGCATAGAATTTTTTTTTCCCTTATTCGTTCGGTGGAATATTTCCACGGTGATATTTACAGGATGGGTAAATAAATTAAAATAATTAACTTTACCAGTGGCTATTAATTTCACAGCAATGTGCCAGATTCAAGAGATGAGGCCTTAACCAATTACCAGTGGCTATTAAGTTCAGCTCGAGATCGCTTAAGCTCGGTCTTTTTAGTATTTATTTAATTATAATAATTAATTTTACAAATTATATATACACATGTATATAAAAATTAGTTTAATAAGGAAAATGATATACATGTTGATAAATATTTGACGAGGTTGAATTACGACTAAAGTAGAAATGTATGTGATAAAATAGAATAAATTAAAGTGAGATTTTTTTTAACTCTTATATATGTATGTATGTATGTATGGAATTTTTTTGTAATATATAACATAACTATTTTAATAATTATTTAGATTTGGTTTATCTCAATTATAACTCGATGTGACTCAATTCCACGAGGATTGCTTAAGCTAGACCAAAGATATGGGTTTGCTCTTTTCTTCTTTGGCATTTCACAGTCCACAACAAACCAAATCTTCTCTTAACCCATTTGAATCACATCCAATGATCAAGAAATAGCACTTTCGTCTGTTTTACATACGACCTCTTTTCGGTCAGGGTTCCAAATCTCCAGTGAGTTACTATTATAAACGATTATGTCATCAAAGTTTTCTTTGTAAAAGTATTTGAAGTAATGGTTTGAGCTATGTATTCAAGTGTGGAACAAAACTTGAATTAGGATGATATTTTACTATGTACATTATGGAGTCTTCACTCCATGTTGAAAGTTCTTTGGTCTTCAATTAAACCTAGTGTTAGATTGTTTCTTTTTATTTATTTCAAAGGGGAATGAAGAAGAGAGAGAGGAGGAACGTAGTTCGTTGGAGTTATTTTTGTTGATAATTCGTTTTTTCAAGTTAATTATAAGAATCATTGCATAAAAGAGAATGAAGATTAAAGCCATAATTGATTAAGATAAATAATTTAAGTTATAAAGAGGAAAAATTTATTTCCAGGGTGTGTTGCTTAGTGAATTAGATTCTTATTTTTTTTTCATTATTAATTTTCATATCTAATTAGTTTTTTTTTTTCAATTTTAACTAATTAAATTCTCCATTCCAATTCTAATTTGTCTGAAATACATATGAAGAATCATAATAGAAAATGTATTCGTCCAAGTTTTCAATTGACACTGTACGACTACTTGTGTAATGCTTATGCTACTTTTGATGTTGCGCAACCATGCTCTACTTCAATGTTAAGGTTGTGTTTGATAAACTTGGGAATTAAGATAAGAATGATTATTATGTCTTAATAAATTAGATCATCTGAATGGTTATGAGGTCTGAATCTAAAAAATTGTTTGATAACTAAAAAGTAAGTTGTCACTTAATAATAATTATTTTACCATTTTAAAAGATAAAATTTTATTTAATAATTTTAAATATTCAATTTAATAAAAATGAGTGCATAATATTGTTGAATATATTTATATAAAAAATTATCAAAAAATTTTATTAAGAGTACCTCTTAATTATTAAGATTTCATTTTATGCTTCTTGATTAAGAGGCATTCTGGAGATATAAAAAAAAATAAACAAACAACATCACGCTTTCTTAGCCAAGAGCAAATCCCATTAAAAAACAATAGATGTAAACAATAGTGTGTAAAGTTTAATTTTATTAGCAACAATAATTTATGATTGTTTGGGTGCGCATGTGATTTATAATTTATGAATAACCATAAAATATGTTATTGAGACATATTTTAAGTCTTATTATGAATACTTTATGCCAAATGATTACATTTAACTAGTGAATTTTGACCATAAATTAAGATAGCGACGACCATCATATACTTTCTCTGTTACAAATTTTATTGGACTAATTTTAAATTAATAAAATTGATTATAAGAAATTTTAAATTTAAAATTAATTTAATTCATTTAATTTTTAAAATAATAAATTATATAACTAATAATACTAGTTAGATGATTTATAATTTATTGTACGACCAAAGTTAATTTAATTTATATTTATTTTAAATTTAAAAATATCTTATTTTTACATCAAAAAATTAGTATTCATCTTCTATTACGCAACAAAGGGAGTTTATTTTTAGTTTAAATTTTAGACTTTATAATTAAAAACTATAAAGGAAATTAAATAAAGAAATGAAAAGAATGTTGAGCCCTTGCGCGATGATAATACCGTAAATATGAGAAGGAATAAGGACAAAATGGGGGATTGAATGTTTGGGCGTATTTTAATTTTGTGTATATATATAGAGATAAAATTACATATGTATACGGGCTCAGTCGAACGAAAACATTTCCTCTCTCTAAAGTTATTGTTATGGAGGCTGCAGTCGGTGATGAATCTCAATCAGCCGTGGCGGCACCTTCAGCTGAACCACCTCTACCGCCGTCGGCGGAAGATGAAGAAGACGAGCAAGAAGAAACAAATTATGAAGAAGAAATATTGGTTTCAAAGGCACAGACACTTATGGACAAGATCACCTCCTCTCCTGATAATCCTAACCCAAATGTCCTCCATGCCCTAGCCTCCATTCTTGAATCCCAAGAATCTAGGTTCCCCTCCCCCTTATCTCCCTATCTCTCCTCTTGTCTTCATATGTACACTGATGTATTATGTATGAATGAATATACATACAGACATGATATATATATATATATATATATATATATGTGTGTGTGTGTGTGTGTGTAATATATATATATACACACACATACCCAGTATGTAATAGTGATTTTATGATATGAAATGGGTCATCGAGGGGGATAACTGGGGTTTGATTGATTAGTATTACACCAATTAAGATTAAGTTTTGGCTTAACAGAAAGGAATATATAATTGGGGTCTGTGTTATGTTGGACACCAATTAGCCTACTGTGTCTTTTGAAATAGTTTAAACACCTTTTAATGTAATTTTTGTGTTTTGTTTTTGTTTTTGGATGCAGATACATGGAAGAGACGTGTTATTCCAATTTGAATAATGGTCGCGTTTCTCATAACATTGGCCGGTTGGGAAATTTGATCCGGGTAATCTATATTCGCTTTTGGATTTTATGCCCTTATTATTTGATTAATTATTTTAATATATATTTAATTGTGAACTTCCTGAATTGTTTGTTCCTTGAGTGAAGATGCTAGTTCTCAATTTTTGAGTTAATTACCCGTAACAATCCATTGGCGCCCTGAAACTTCTGTGATTATTTTTGCAGGAGAATGATGAATTTTTTGAATTAATATCTTCAAAGTTTCTGTCAGAATCTAGATATCCAATGTCTGTCCAGGCAGCTGCTTTAAGGGTTCTTTTCAGCTGTTCGTTGACATGGATGGTGTGATAGTTACTTAAGTTTATTTGATTTGAATATCTTTTAACACATTTAAGGATCATTTCATTGAAGTTTTATTTGAATACAGTACCCCCATGTTTTTGAAGAAGATGTTTTGGAGAACATTAAAGGCTGGGTGATGAATGACAACACTAGGTCTTCTGGTGAAGATCATAACTGGAAGCATGACTCTGGAAGAAGGAAATCCTCAGACTCTGAAATGTTGAGGACATATTCTACTGGAATTCTTGTTGTATGTTTGGCTGGGTATGTTCGGTTTTCCCGCTGTTTTATTTTCATAAGCATTACATATTCTTTTAAAATTTTGGTTTGACGACTTGCAGTGGTGGTCAAGTAGTGGAAGATGTGTTAACATCTGGATTATCAGCCAAGCTGATGCGATATCTTCGTGTCCGGGCTCTAGGGGAGACAAATACAAGTCAAAAGGATGTTAACTATTTAACAGAGAGTAAACTTGCATCGGCAACTACTTGCATAAGAGGTAAAGAAGAAGTTCGGAGTAGGTTCAGGCAAGTTTCAGAGACTTCTCAATTGGATGCTCCGAGGATAGTAGAGGACGGATATTTAGACGAACATGTTACTGAAAAGGATCCTGATATAAACATCAGTAGGCAAGCATGTGAACCCTGGATTGATGGCAGAGAACCACGTGATGATTTAGCTGAAGATGATAATTATGAGGCAGATGCAGAAGGTGGTAATAGATGGCATGGTTTACGTGATGGGAAGATAAAGTTTTTAGAGAGAAATGGTCAGGGCAGGCCATTAAGAGAGGAAGATTTGGATGATAGTGTCAGAGAAGACTCTTCAAGGCGTAGGGCAAACCGTGGATGGGCAAAATCTAGAGGAAAAGGGAGGGTTAATGAAGATGCTATGGAGAATGAACATTCTTTGACCTCTCCAGGGACCGGAAGAGGACAGGAGCGGAGCGCCAAGGACAGGGGTTTAATAAGAAATCTAGATTTGGTAAGGGTACCAGATGTAAAGAAATGTTTGGGGATGATTGGTGCTGATAGTTTTGCCGTGGAAAGAGATGATAATGATGACTGCTTCCAAGAATGCAGAGTTGGCTCCAAGGATATCTCGGATCTGGTGAAGAAAGCAGTCAGAGCTGCAGAAACTGAAGCAAGGGGAGCTGCTGCTCCTCCAGAAGCCATCAAAGCTGCTGGCGATTCCGCTGCTGAAGTTGTCAAATCTGCTGCATTGGATGTGAGTAAACCAGCTTTTTTCTTGCCTTCACTTTTTTAGGGTCTGTCCCTTTGGTAACACTTTTATGAAGTATGCTCTATAAGTAAAAACTTAATACATGATTCAAAATCGCGGTAGCGGTTTAGGTTGCAGAAATGTTTTTTTTTATTCGGCTTCGGTTTTGGCTTCTTCAAGCTATACACACTGTTAGCTTCAAAGTTATTTATTTATTACTTATTAGTATTATTTTTAATTGGTTGGTATGTAAGTAAACATATTTATTATTACTTCTTCTATTTCACAAAAGGAGTCTTATTGTTTGACAATATTATTATTATTACCCCCTTTGTTCTACAAATAAATTTCATTTGTTGATTTTCTGTTACATCATTATTTTATCTTGATTTCTCTGTTACGCCGTTATTTATCCTTGATTTCTCCATTATACCCTTATTTATACTTGATTTCTCCGTTATACTGTTATTTTTTTTCCGTTACTGTGAAATTCCATCTATATGCTACTTTACACTGGTAATGCTTGAAATTACAACTTGCTATCAGATCAGTGAGCAACGAAACCAAACCAATCCGCCAAGATTTCGGAAACTCGGCTGATACTTTGAACCATGAGTCGTAATGCAACCAAATTCTTTTAGTATTTCTTTTTTAGTTTTCTCTTTTTTACTTAGAAGTTGTAGAAGACTATCTAAAGTATGTCTAGTAAATTATTTATAGAGCTCAATTTTAAAAGATAAATATACATATGAAAAAAGTATTAAGGAATAAATATAAATTCATAAATGATTTCAAACTTAAAGGATAAATATCAATGGTGAATGGAAGAAACAAAAACTTCTAAAGATCCCTAGGCGGGATTTTTATTTTAAGTCAATTTTAATATTTTATTTTACATTTATCCAAACAAACCAATAATATAAAGCAAAACAATCTATAATAAAGATAATAAAGGCCTTTGCTTAAAATTCAAACACATATCTCTATTGCTAATGTCAAAGTTCAAACACAAACATGCAATTGTTCAAAGTTCAAACATGTTTTTAACGTATTAGTTTTATTCATAAACAAGATTGCTATTAAATAATAAAATTTAAAATTTCAAGAATTTAATTCAATATTAAAACTTAAGAAACTAAACATAAATTTAAGAATTATATTGACTTAAACTAAATATTACCAATGTGTCATCATTTATATAATTTGAAGTTTGTACAAGTTCAAAAAATTACAACTATAATAAAAAACTTGATATTTTTCACTTCTTGTTGTGATTTGATATGCTACAACCTGGTATTTTGAATATGGTAAATCATTAGAAAAATAAATATATCAATGTTTGGGTAGTTATTAAAATAAAAAAAACCTTTTCGCCTAGACCCCGCTTAATTTTTTGGAGGGATTTTTTTGCCGTCTTGGGCCTAGGTGAGGCGCCAGGGGGCTTAGCGCCTAGATGAGGCGCCAAGGGGGTTTAGGCGGGAATTTTTAGAACACTGCTAAAGATACAAAATTTAGGAGGAGAAAGAGAGGGAGAGATTGAGATAATTAAAATGTTGTCTAGAAGAAGATTTATTTTTACATATAGAGAGAGTTCGGAGATGAGAGAGATTTTGTATTTGATGCGCATTGAAAGATGATCGGCAGATGACATTTCTAGATTTTAATCCAAGGAGTGAGAGCAGCCACAATGCATAGAGAGCAGTGTCAATTGAGGGAGGAGAGTGAGAGAGAATGGAGGGTGAAGCACTTTGGGCTTTTGAGAGAATAGAGGCTGGAGAGAGAGGAACAACTAAGAGTTGGGCTGGATTGGCGAATTTGTTCTGGAAGACTGGAAGCAACAGCACTAGAGAATATACATGGAAACAGTACTTTATGCGTTTGAAAAGTAGTATGTAGATTCAAAAAAATTATTTATTTTTTCAATATTTAAAATTTGTCTCCTGTAATACAACCACTTACAAAAACTACCTTTTTACTCTTTTATGTAAAAAAAATTTACTTAGAAAAATCTTTGCTAAATGAATACTTAATTATATGTATATATTGTATTCAACTTTAATCTTAGTTTTGTGTTTTTACGTATTAGGAATTCAAAAGGACAAATGATGAAGAAGCTGCAGTTTTGGCTGCATCTAGGGCTGCATCTACAGTCATCGATGCTGCTAATGTAATTGAAGTCTCTCGGTTAGTAATTTTATTTGAATATGGGAAGTGCTTGAGTATATTATTTTGACCCGGAATAGTTGGTATAACATGATCTATGTATTTGTGTCATGCTGGTGCTAGGATTTCAAGTGGTGTGGATGGGGATTCAGTGAATACGAAAGGAATAGAACCAAAAGTAAATGAAGAAGTTCACGAGTTTTTCATTCTGGACAGTGAATCCTTGGCAAAACTCAGAGAGAAGTTTTGCATTCAGTGTCTTGAGATACTGGGGGAATATGTTGAGGTTCTTGGCCCTGTTCTGCATGAAAAGGGTGTTGACGTTTGTCTTGCGTTGTTGCAACGAAGTTCCAGACATAAAGAGGCATCAAAGGTCTCCGTGCTTGTGCCTGATGTGCTAAAACTAATCTGTGCTTTGGCTGCTCACAGGAAATTTGCTGCCGTTTTTGTGGATCGCGGTGGCATGCAAAAACTTCTTGCTGTCCCAAGAGTTGGCCAGACATTCTTTGGTCTGTCTTCATGCTTATTTACAATTGGTTCGCTCCAGGTACTGGAATGCAGTGGTATTAGTTTCTTAATAGGTTGTTATATTTTGTCTTTCCCGTCACCTATCTTTATCTTGTTCTGTTTCAAAACCGTATATCTTCTTATATATGTTCTACTGAGTCTAACTTTAGAATGGTCTTTTAGGCAATAATGGAACGTGTATGTGCGCTCCCTTCAGATGTTGTTTCTCAGGTGATTGAGTTAGCTCTTCAACTTCTCGAGTGTCCCCAGGATCAAGCCAGAAAAAATGCAGCTTTATTTTTTGCTGCAGCATTTGTCTTCAGAGGAGTATTGGATTCTTTTGATGCTCAGGACGGTTTACAGAAACTACTGAATCTTTTACGTGATGCTGCTTCAGTAAGATCTGGGGTTAATTCTGCTGCACGGGGACAATCTACTTCAGGATCGCTTCGAAATGATCGATCTCCCCCAGAAGTATTAACCTCTTCTGAGAAGCAGATAGCTTACCACACCTGTGTTGCATTGCGACAATATTTCCGAGCACATCTCCTCTTGCTCGTGGATTCAATCCGCCCAAATAAAAACAATCGAAGTGCGGCACGAAATATTCCAAGTGCTAGGGCAGCCTACAAGCCACTTGATATTAGTAACGAGGCTATGGATGCAGTATTTCGGCAGATTCAGAAGGATCGGAAGCTTGGTCCTGCATTTGCGAGAGCTCGTTGGCCTGCAGTTGACAAGTTCTTAAATTCAAATGGGCATATCACAATGTTGGAGTTATGTCAGGTCTGGGTTTGAATTTCACTTCATGTTTTTGTTTTAATCATGACTTGTTTCCTCTGCTATATATATAACTCTTGCTTTGTTTGTAGGCTCCACCCGTTGAACGTTACTTGCACGACTTGCTTCAATATGCGTTGGGTGTTCTGCACATTGTTACATTAGTACCCTACAGCCGCAAACTAATAGTGAATGCTACTCTGAGCAATGATCGTGTAGGGATAGCAGTCATTTTGGATGCAGCAAATGGTGCTGGTTATGTTGAACCTGAGGTAAAGGTTCATGTAAACTTTTGGCTTTATTTTGTTGGATCCCACAACCGGACCTTTAGTGCAATTATTATGCTTCCAGTCTCACCTGATACTGGCTTATGTCTGATAGATATTTATCTTAATTTGCCAGATTATTCAGCCAGCACTTAGTTTACTGGTAAATCTTGTTTGTCCTCCACCATCAATCAGTAATAAACCACCTCTATTTACTCAAGGTCAACAATCTATAGTCCAAACATCAAATGGTCCTACGGTGGAAATGAGGGACAGAAATGCAGAACGGAATATCACAGACCGAACCGTTCACATGCCCAGCCAGAATGAACTGAGAGAGCGGAATGCGGATATGAGTGGCATAGAACGGGGCAGCTCGGCGGTATTCAGCACAACATCTTCTAGTAATACTTCACAAACACCTGCGTCAATAGTAACTTCGGGATTAGTTGGAGATCGTAGAATTTCCTTGGGTGCTGGAGCAGGTTGTGCTGGCCTTGCTGCACAACTTGAGCAAGGATACCACCAAGCGAGAGAGGCTGTCCGTGCCAACAATGGCATCAAGGTTCTTCTTCAGCTGCTGCAACAACCGCAGCGTTGTTACACCTCCTGGTGCCCTTGATTGTCTTCGGGCTCTCGCATGCCGAGTTCTGCTCGGTTTATCAAGAGATGATACTATTGCACACATATTAACGAGGCTTCAGGTAAATGACTTTCAAACTTCATTCATTTTGGAGATTGAACATAGGTCATTACTTTGTATTATTAATACATAGCATATATATAGATAGAGTTTGTTCTTATTAATAAAGAATTCCGTTATGGAGATGAGCTTTGAGCTAATATTTTGCTACTGTTTTGATGTCTACAGTTATATAACTTAATTGTAACCATCTTCATTATTTCTTTTACAATATCCCGTGGGACAAAATTCTGTCAAGTCAAGAAATGGGATAAGAGAAAAGGAGGGGAGGGGAGGGGAGGGGAGGGGGGGGGGGGTGGGCTCACTCCGTAAAATTTAATTACCTGAAAGGCGGTGTAGAAATATAGAAGCCTTAAAAGAAATGATTAAATAAATGCAAAACTGTCCCAAAGTTCCACTCTTCTGTCATTTTTGGTCATGAAGTTAAAAAATTTCAAATGGGTCCATCTAGCTGTCAGAATTTCCCTTTATACGTTGTGGTCAAAATACTTATTGGAATATGTCATGTGTTGGCACATGACCTATTTAGTACGATTTAATCGTATTTTAGAGGCCTTGATTTAATTTCAAAAGGTATATCACTATTCTAATACATATTATATTATTTTATTGATATTTGTACTCGTAAAAATAAATAAGTTTTTAAAATTAAAAATCCATTCCGCCAAAGCAATGCCCAGAGACTCCCATTTCCCCAACATCAAATTATATAGCTTAGAAGTTATCTCTTTGGCTGATAATTATCTGTTAAGAACCTTGTAAGTATTTCTATTGAAGGGGTCAGAGACTTGGCTGCCTAATTACCGTTAGCGCAGGGTGCATTCCCCTAATTAGACATGTACAGTATATGCATCATTGTCTTTTACTGAACTTCAACTAAATATTTCAAAACTTTGACTACCATAATACCATTTCTTGAAGTACTCAAAGACTACATATAAAGATCAAATAAAATATTCACAACTGATAATAAGCCTAATGAACCTAAGAATAGTGTATGTCTAGGAATTTTTGGGCGGGCTGTACTCGACATAAAAGGACTTTGACATAAAAAGAACATTACTAGCAGCATTTAGTCCATGGCAATGCAAATATGTTAGAATTGATTAGCAATACATTCAAAAACCCATTTTCCTTGAGTTGGTATGTTTGTCTTTTATAATCCTCAAATGCTTGGAACATAGTTGTTAAACTGTTAAAGAAGCAAAAAAGGCGCTCCAGGGCCTTGTCTTATCTTGGCTAGGGCATGACACGTTGAAAGAGGCGTGCGACTTTTGGGCCTAGGCTTGAGGTACAAGTCACAATTAAGGCATGTCTTATTGAAGTCTTCTAAAACAAGACTTCAAGTAATTATTTTTTCAAATTTTTTTCTTTCCTTTTATTCTTCCTTTGGTTTTTGCTTATTATTTTTTATTCTTTCTTAGTTTTTCCTTACAATTTTTCCTTCTATTTTCTTCCTGGATAACATTCCTTCCTATGTTCTTTTTCTTCCTTTGTTTTTCTTCTTTCTTATGCTTTATTATGTATTTATGCCATATATTGTCAATGTATTCAGTACATGCTTTACTGTAACAAATGTGACACCACATAAGTACAATCCATTATTTAAGGTTGAGCACCTTAGTTCGATGAGAGTCGCACATTGCACCTTGGCGTGCCTTTTGCCTTTAATAACTGTAGTTCTGAATATATAATACCTGATATCCAAATTTTCTAAGTTGTGTTGTTTATTAGTTAATATCTCTAGTGTTAACTAGTCATTTGTTGAATATGATGACTAGCTTGATCTTCTCTAAGCAATCATTAAATTTTTGCTTAGTCAAAATAGAGGGATTAGTGGAAGATTAGTTAAGCTAATTAGAATTAATTAGTATTAATATTAAGGAATGGGGCAGGCTTACTTGAAAATGGCACATATCACATCTTTTGATAACTGTCTAATGATGAATAAAATGACGAATAAAAATTTGTATCTCCAACAAAATCAACATATTCGTGTAAATCTTTATCCTCGTAATCCTTTTGAATTGATTTTTCTTCTTGTTGCTTCATAAGAGCAATATATTATTTCATCCCCATTTGGAATACTCCCAAATCTAAAAAAATAGTAACAATCAAGATAATATTGTGCTATTATCAGTTTTACCATGAGTGGCCATGAACAAATAAGGGGTTTACTGATACGAATTCTTGATTGTTGCAGTCCTTCCCACCAATTCCTTGGTATGTCTTCAAGCTTGTTTACTACAAATGCAACATTATTATCATTTGGGATCAACAAATAGTTAAAATAATTATCTAAGTCATCATCTACCCAATGATCGATAAAGTATTTAAAGTCCCAATATCTTCGATAGCTATTAAACTCTTTAATGTCTTCATAATCAATTTTTGAAAGGCAGAAAGTTATCCAAGTCCCAATATGGTCTTTCCTCTTGAGAATGAAAATGCATATGAAATTGTTGGCACTTCACACGAGGGTGACTAACTTCGTTTTTGTTATCTTCCGTACCACGATACTAAAGAATTATGGTACCAACTGATGCAAGGCGGAAGTGGCTAGGGGCTAGATATCGTTCTAGTGCAGCCACAACCTACATAGGTAAAATAACCCAAGAATCCGTTAATCCGCTAAATGCCCATGATGAAACCATAAGGAAAATAGAATTCTAGAATCCACTAAAGACGGGGAAAAGAAACCCAAAGATATTTTCTATTTATCAAAAGATGTATTGCAATCAACATTAAAGACCTTTTTATAGTAAAGGTCTATTATAATTAAAAAAGCAAATTCAAATAAAAAATAATGATATAATCAGGTCCCTATTATTCCTTTATTATAGCCTAAAAATAACCCTAGAATATCCTAATCACTATAATTTAGAAAATTATAAATAACATTACTTTATAAAATAATACAAAATATCTTCCTCCATCAAATACTACCTCCGTCCCAATTCACTTGACAAACTTCAACTTTCATTGTTAAATTGACCATTTTTAAAATTAATGATTGAGCGTTCTTATTAAATTTTTGGAATAACGGAAGTTGGGATTAGTATCAAATTCTAAGTACTTTACTATGATTATAGTCCCTTCGCCAAGATTTTAGAAAAAGAAAAAGATATTTTGATTGTAAAAATGGTCAATTTGACCCTACAAACTCAACTTTGTCAAATAAACATAATATAACATGCATGCTTATTTGTGTGTTCTTGTTTAGATTGAATACAACTATTTAGATGTGGTAAGATTTCATATTAATTGTTGTTTGATAGCTAGTTAGTTTTAGATGTGCCATTTGGTTCTTATCAGGACCTTTCCTTTATATGAACTTACTAGTTTTTCCATTGATCTTGAACTGTTTTTGGTAGTTGGATTTCTATTCTTTGATCTGGCCTTAACTTGCTTCTTCTTTTTTCCCCTTGAAAAAGCGCCTTTACTTGCTTACAGCTATTATGTGGGTTGGTAAATTGGACTCGTATTTCCTTTATAGTCGGTTAGGAAAAAAATAGGCATCATCGAACCATTTCGCTATTTTTAGCTTACAGTTGAGAAGATGAGGATCTTTATGGTTGTTTGGTTTGAGGATCTTTATGAGATTTATTTAGAAGCTTCCTTCTAAAGGATCAATTTGTAAGATGATTGAATTCCAAAATCTTTTTTTAGACTTTGTTTAGCTCTGTTTAAGTTAATACTTATTTTCCCTTTACTGAACGAGTATGGTTTTTTCTTATGTGATATTTTTTCTTGTTTGACTTTGTAGTTGTCAAGAGTTCTGGTAGTGTGGATATAGGTTGTGACTTATGACTTCGTGTCTGACCTGAACTTACTGTTTCAGGTTGGGAAAAAACTATCGGAACTTATTCGAGATTTGGGTGGCCAGGCACCTGCAAGTGAGCAGGGCAGATGGCAAGCAGAACTTGCTCAGGTTGCTATTGAGCTTATTGAGGTAAAGAATCATTGCTTATGATTGCATATATTCTTGTAGGCTGGAAACATGTTTGCGCTTATCATAGTTGCCCTGTTTTACGTGCAGTAAATTTCTTGGAAATCTTTAAAAAAGAGTCAAGTTTTTAATTGATCTACTTGATTAAGTAAGATCGTTCTGTTACTTGAACAACTGAATCTTGACTTGGTGGGTATAGGAACACTGCGCATAAAATCGAGAGCCTTTGGCTAAAAGAAAACATAGCATACGTTTTTGAAAATGATCTAATTTATTCGATTGACAATGACACTTTTAAAATTATCTACTAACTGAATTATCCACAGGTTACCGCCTGTGTTTTAAAGTGAACTAAATTATCAAATACTATCTTTATTGAAATCTACATGCTACGATTGATGTTTGGTGTAATTATATATTAATCTAAACTTTTTTTCAACTCCTTCCTGTAATGGTGATGTAGATAATATATATTTAATAAAATCAAAATTTTTAAGCTCCTATAGTTCCGTTGTAAAATGTGACACCTGATAGCTGATAATTATGAAGAAGTGGTTGATGCATTTGATTAACCTACAAATTAATTAGAGAAACTGTAGATAACCATAATAACAATCACCACTCTAGTTTTTCAAGTATCAGTCAGTACTCTTCAAGTCTATAATATGTAACATTCATTATCCTTAGTGTGGTTGACCAACTAATATTCAAAATTATTTTTAATATAATGTTTAATATACCCTTCAAGTTATTATGTTTAATATATCCACTAAATATAAATTTGTATATTATAATTTTTACTTAACTTTGATCTAAATTAATTAAATTATGAATTTGTGCAATAATAAATAACATATTTCTCAAAAAATAATAAATATTTATTTTATCAAGAAAATAAAGTCACACTTTTGCTAATTAAATTTCTTAAAGATTAAAATTTACATAATATACATTCAAATATATTTTTGTAATTAAAAAAATAAAATTTTAATAAGCATAAAAGTACAAATTAACGCATATATAATTATTTTTTCCAAATATTAAAATTTAGGTAAAATAAACTTATTATTAAATAATGAATCTTATTATTCATATTAAAAAGTATTGAAAATTATATTAATTATTTTTCTCAAATATTAAACTAAACATAAGTAACACTTAAGCATAATTATTTACAATAAAAATGACAAATGTTATTACTCAAAAAGGGAAATACATTAAAAAAATCTTTTAATAAGATAAAAGTAGTAATAAATATTATTATATTTTATTTTATTTAATATAGTATAAAAACAACACCATTTGTTTTCTAAAAAATGTAATTAAAATCATAAACATCCCAAATTTTGACATATACTCAAGAAAATTTAACATATAAAAATCAATATGAAACTAAGAATTCAAATAATAATTTTTGTTGTTAAACACCAAAAACTAAACTATTAACATACTCAATCACTTTAATTAGAAAACCTCCATTAACAATTTAATTTAAAATTCTTAATATTTGTATCACTTGTCCAAAAATTTGTTAATTAAATTAAATTATTTGAATGAGATAGTCTTAATTACAAATAAAATTATAATTAAAATGTATTGTATTAAAAAAGAATAATTAAACATATATATATATATATAATATAATTCAAGATTAAAATTTGATAACATACAAAGATAAATATGTAATTTTATCTATTTAGTCAAACCCTAAAAACTTGCAAGGGTACTAACTGTTACTTAAAAAACTAGAGGGGAGGTGAGTGTTAATTAGTATAGAGTCGTACTTTATGTCCACAAATAATGACCTATTGATAAAAAATTAAGTGATAAATAAATTAAATTGGATTCTTTTTCCCTTGATTGTTATATTTTCCTACATGGATTGAGAGTTGGTGTCATTCTTTGTTGGACATGCAAATTAGTGAACTGAGAGACAAAAAGAGGTTACACTGATCAAAGTACTCCCTCCGTACCATAATACAAGAATTAAGAAAAGAATTGTATATTATTAAATATAGTATTATTGTCTATAATACTCTTTATCATATACTTATCTCATATTCTCTAACTCTCATTTGTAATATTTTTTCATGTGGGGGTAATTTTGAAAAGATTGTGGTAAATTCTTGTAGATTATATGAAACATCAAATAATTTGGGACAAATGAAATCATCTAAAATATTATACTCCCTCCGTCCCTTTTATAGCCATATTCGATTGTTTTTGTGATATTTCTCCTTTTTATGCCATAATTTCTCTTTTTTTTTGTCTGAAACTGTTACATTACGTCGAGTTGTCGAAATTTCATTGAAAAACTACTCTTTACATGAATAAGTTCTAATTTTGCGATTTGTGCCAAGGTTGTGGTTATCTGGCCGATACCTCACCAATACGCCAATAGCCGAAACTTTGAACCACACTTGTGAATATCAATTGCTTTTGTCATGTTTGGAAGTAGTTGATTGGTGACTATGCTTTCAGTAGAATAGGTTTGCGTTAATTGGACAGAAGAAACATATACATATTGTTAACATTCTTTGTGTAAGCACATGTTTTGGGATGCATGCACATGTATTTCTTACCTAGTCTGTAGAAGTGCGAGAAAACTGTGTTGACCACTTAAAAAACTCCTATGGGCGACTTGAGAAATGAGTAAACTTCGTGTGAAAGATGTATGATGCTAAATCTGCTTTGATGAATTGTCATTACACTTTCATCTTTTGATGGAAATATATATCGTTATTGTCACAATGCACTTCAGAAGTTGTCTTTTAACTGGTGAAAGAAGTAGTCATTACTAGTAATATTACAAAATACCATTGTTACTATCCTGAGTAAGCTTGAAATATCTGGGCAATGTTTATTGTCATCGTTGGCAATAATCCGTGCGATGGAGGCCTGCCCACGCTGAACTGCACTTCAAAAAATTTGGCAGTAGTTGGCATACGTAGTTAAAAAAAAAAAATTGACTTTGTTACCCTGCATTCTATCCTGTCCTATCGTCTTTCAAAGCATGAGTTTTGATGTTGGAATTATTTTTAATGAATTCTAGATAGTAACTAGTTCCGGACGTGCAAGTACATTAGCAGCTACTGATGCTGCTACACCTACTTTGAGGCGCATAGAGAGAGCTGCTATAGCTGCTGCCACTCCTATTACATACCATTCCAGGTACTTGGTGATTTATTGTTCCTGAGAATAGATGCAGTCACTTCCTACTCTTCAATTGATTTGTTTTTTTGTCCCCCTGCTGTAACATGTGTTTGCACTTTTCATATTCAGGGAACTTCTACTCCTTATCCATGAACATCTACAAGCATCTGGTTTGGCAACAACTGCAGCTTCACTTTTGAAGGAGGCTCAATTGATGCCTTTGCCATCATTAGCACCCCCTTCATCTCTAGCACATCAAGCCTCTGGACAGGAAACTCCATCACCACAAATTCAATGGCCTTCTGGGCGCACATCCTGTGGATTTTTTACCTTGCGGGATGAAGATTCTAGTGTGAAGTATTATTCAGCAGTGTGTTCCTCAAAAAAGAAACCATTGGTTTTCTCATCTGCTCTTGGTTCACAATCAAAAAATCAGCCCCTATCTCAAGATTCCGACCCTCCATCTTGCAGTAAATTGAACAATACTTCAAAAAAGTCATCTGGCCCTGCAGACACACCAGATTCTCCATCAATATCTGCAATAAGACCTATTGCTGATGCAGAAATTCATTTAAAAACTCCAATTGTATTACCAATGAAGCGCAAGTTGTCCGACACAAAGGATACTGGCCCATTGTCATTGAGTAAACGACTCATGACCAGTGAGCATGGATTTCGGTCTCCAGTTTGTCTGACACCTAATATTGTTCGTAAAGGCAGTCTACTAACCGATGCAAATGTGTTTTACACACCAAGTTATTCGTTGAAAGATAATCACGGGCGATTAGTACAACTTGATAACTTGGAGGATAGCCACAATAACAACAATTTGGGTCAAGTGACACCTTCACTTCAACATGGTCTTTTAAATGATCCACAACCCACCAACACAGAAAGGTTAACTTTGGACTCTCTTGTTATTCAGTATCTGAAGAACCAGCATCGCCAATGCCCGGCTCCTATTACCACATTACCACCTCTCTCTCTTCTGCACCCACATGTCTGTCCTGAATCAAGGCGAAGCGTTGATGCACCATCAAATGTGACTGCCCGGCTTACTGCACGGGAGTATAGAAGTACTTATGGTGGAATCCATGGAAGTCGCAGGGATCGTCAATTTGTGTATAATAGATTTAGACCATGGCGTACTTGTCGGGATGATGGTGGTGCCCTTTTGATGTGCATGACTTTTCTTGGAGATTCCTCTCGAATTGTTGCTGGTTGTCATTCTGAGCAGCTTAAAGTTTTTGACTCTGACAACAGCAACATGTTGGAGAGCTGTACTAGCCACCAATATCCTTTGACTATTGTTCAGTCATATTTCCATGGAGACACCCAATTGATTCTCTCTTCAAGCTCCCATGATGTGCGATTGTGGGATGCACCTTCAGTTTCAGCTGGACCTAGGCATTCATTTGAAGGGTGCAAAGCTGCAAGGATGAGTAATTCTGGGAGCAGATTTGCAGCGTTATCACTGGAGTTAACACAAAGAGAAATTCTGTTGTATGATATACAGACATGCAATTTGGATTTTAAGCTTACGGACACGTCCTCAAGTCCATCGGGTAGGGGAAATGTATATTCCTCGTTCACTTTAGCCCTTCAGACACTATGTTGCTTTGGAATGGTGTCTTATGGGACCATCGGGAGTCCCGCCCTGTACATCGCTTTGATCAGTTTACAGACTATGGTGGTGGCGGTTTCCATCCTGCTGGGAATGAGGTATAGTGAACCTGCATACTAATATGTATAATATAGATTTGCATGTGCTCAAGTATTTATTACTTTTTTTTTTTTTTTAATAAAAATGTTCTTTTCAGGTGATTATAAACTCAGAAGTATGGGATCTTCGAAGTGTGCCTTCGTTGGACCAAACAGTGATAACTTTCAATGCTAGTGGAGATGTAATATATGCTACACTGAGAAGAAATATAGATGATGTTACTTCAGCACTAAATACCCGACGAGTCAAGCATCCTCTTTATTCTGCTTTCCGCACTGTGGATGCTGTCAACTACTCTGACATTGCTACTATTCCTGTAGATCGTCGTGTACTCGACATTGCAACTGAGCCAACTGATTCTTTTGTTGGGTTGGTTACAATGGATGACCCAGATGAAATGTATTCTTCAGCTAGAGTTTATGAAATTGGTCGTCGGAGACCGACTGATGATGATTCTGATCCTGATGATGCCGAGACTGAGGAGGATGAAGACGATGATGAAGACCTAGATGAGGATTCATTAATGCAAACCAATGGGGAGGGTGAAACCGATGGGGATGATATGAGCAATGATGATGATAGCGTGAGCGAGCTTGGCGATGATGAAGATGAAGAAGATGGGGATTTCATGATGGATGACATAGACTTCGATGGTGGAGCTGGAGTGTTGGAGATTGTGAGCGAGGAAGATGACGACGACGATGACAGCCAGTTAGTTGAATCTCTTAGTAGTGGGGATGAGGACGATTTTGTAGGTGCATTCTAAATGTTATTGTATTAGTTTCTAAGTAAATCAACTTGTATCATTAGCATTCACATTATATAATTATTGGTTTATGAATTTTAGGCGAGGAATGATGATTGGTCTAATTTTTGAGGAAGCTTGAGTTTGCATAATCAACATCATGAAGAGAGTGTATATGTTTCTTTACTCCAATCATCTCACAGACATTTGTCTGTATGGCTACAGTTTCAAATATACCTCATCCCCCTCCCGGAACTCTCTTTCGGTTCAAACACGAGCCTTGGGAAATGGTTGTGTTATTTTTAACAGTTTCAGGTATGCTACAAATATATTACATAATTAAAACTTATTGAGCATTCACAGCAGATTCTTTAATAGACTCTTTATCTCCACATTTGAAGAATATATCAATAAATCAATATCCAACAGTTTCATTATCCTTATATAATTCTTTATTTTAATTCCTATATATGATTTGGTTCCTTTGGATGAGGGAATCAAAAGAGCGTTCCCTATTTATGTAAAATGACATTTCACACCTTATTTATTGCGATTTTATGTTGGTCAAATGATCTTTATCTCACTTAATTGCTGATTTGGGTATGCATGCCTATCAAATTCACTCATTTTTATTTTTTAAACAGAGGATTTAGAGAAGAAAGAGAACTATAAAAAAATAAAAAATCGGTCAAATTTTGATTTTGATTATTTTTGTAAAAAATATTACTACTAATTATAAATTTTATTATTTTATAATTAAAATAATGTTGTTTTAGTTCTCATAAACACATAATCATCGTTGCACATTTTGATTTCTAGCAATATTTCTTTTTAAATTAAAATAATTGCAATTTTTAAATTCAAACAACAATTACTTTTAAATAAAAAAATAGTTACAACGTTCAAAACATGATTTGATTGTTGGAATTTTCAAATTTTAACTTTTAAATTTTAAATTTCAAAATTTAATATTTAAGGAATCAATATAAGGAACATGTTGGGTACATAATGAAAAAATTGAATCCCTATCCTACAGAATGACCCAATAGCACTACAGAATAGGGATAGAAATAAGGAAACTGTTGTGAATGCTCTTAGGCAGTGAACCAGTAATTGCTAACACTATTGTGGCAGTAGCCTGAAGTGTAATTAGCCACAAAAAAATAGTCATGGCATAATTACATTAATATTTTTTATTTTTTAACGTATTTTAAATTTAACATAAAATATACAAATTAATAAAAAAATTGACTATATAATATTACAAACAACGTACTTGTAATGTGTAGAACTTATATATAAGGCTTAAATATGATTTACTACCCTAAACTATAGGCCATATTCCACTTCGGTGATCCACCATTCAATTTTGTTAATTAGATGATTGAACTATTAATTTTTTTCGATTTCATTCAATTGGGCCTGCCACGTCAGAAATTGCTAACGTGACATCCTAATAGGCTAAATGAGTGCTTATGTGTAAAAAGAATATATATTTTTAATGAGATCAAAGGACAAAAAGGTAAAATAACAAATAAAACAACTAAAAATTACACAAATAATATAATAATTATTTTTAATAAAAATAGAACACAATTTTTTGTAATAAAAAAAACGCAGTTTTTTGGTAATAATAAAAAAAATGCGCAGTTTTTTTTTAATAAAAAAAAAAAAAAACAATGCAAAAAAAAAAAACAAAAACTTAAAAAAAAACGCAGTTTAAAAAAAATGCAAAATAAAAAACAAAAAGCAACAACAAAAAAAACATAAAAAAACGCAGTTTTTATGTAATTTGCAGTTTTTATTTTTGTTTATAATAAAATAAAAATGCAGTTTTTTGTAATTTGCAGTTTTTTTTGGGGGTTTTGTTTTGTTTTTATGCAGTTTTTTTTAAAAAAATGCAGTTTTTTAATAAAAATAAATTAAACACAGGTTTTATTAATAAAAAAAATAAAACGCAGTTTTTTAATAAAAATAATTATGTTTAATAAAATAAAATAAAACACAATTTTTTTTTAATAAAAAAATAGGCAGTTTTTTAATAAGAATAAAAAAACACAGTTTTTTTATAAAAAAATAATAAAACGCAGTTTTTTTAATAAAATAATTATTATATTATTTATATAATAATTATATAAATAATTTTATTATTATTATTTATATAATTATAAATAAATAATTATACAACTAATTTATATTATTTGTGTAATTTTTAGTTGTTTTATTTTTATTTTACCTTTTTGTCCTTTGATCTCATTTAAAATATATATTCTTTTTACACATAAGCACTCATTTAAATTTATTAGGATGCTTGGCGTCGTGAATTTCTCGTATATGGTAGAACCAATTGAATGGAATCGAAAAAAAATTAATAGGTCAATCATCTAATTGACAAAATTGAAAGGTAGATCATCGAAGTGGAATATAAATTTATAGTTTAGGGTAGTAGAAATCATATTTAAGCTTATATATAATATACTCAATAAAAATATGATAAATACATCATAAATATGTAAATAATTAGTTAACAAGTAATTACAATAATTAATTAACTAGTAATTACATATTTGTTAGCAAAATTCCAAATTGAAAGTGGCTAAAGCAAAAACATATACTATTAATATCAAGACCCCCTTTTTAAAAGGAAAAGGGACGTCACACACAAATATAATAAATACAAACCTTTAATAAACTTTAAAATATTTTCAATGAAATTGAATACCAATGGTCACATATTCTAATTTTAATAGAACTCCGCATTAACATAGTCTCTACTTTTGAGAATAAATGTCAAAATAGCCCAAACATCCATCTACAAACTATTAGGAAAAATCAAGTAATAATAATCTGAAAATATTCTACTCATTTGGCCTGATTATAGTACCAAAACAATTCATCGAAGCCAAATATCACTCTGTTAGACCTCCTCAATTCGATTCAGGTATGGATTTGCAGGGTACTGTTTTGTTTTCTTTTGTTTTGAAAATGTTTAGGATTGAAACTCAATTTCAGCTTTGGACTATGTCTGCAACTTAGATTCTTCATGAATTATGTCTCTTTCTTTAATTAATCCTATACATGTAATTTATATGTGTCATTTCGTAAAAACTTGGGGTTGTTTATGTGCGTTGCTTCTAGTATTTTGCATTTTGGTTAATTTTGATCTCAAGGGTCATAAACTTTGCTCTTTTGGGATTTTTATTGTTAGCTATGTGCTCTTGCTTATTTTGTTGTTTTGAATATTTTGTGAATCCTCAGTGATAGCTTACTTCGATCCATTCATGTTTTATGCCTTGAGAGACACATTTAGTGTAATTTTGGAATTACTTTTTAAAATTGTTGTCTATTGCAATATTGCTATTGAGATGAAAGTGTTGTATTTGTGGTCATTTGGTTGGAGGAATTGAAAACATGAATTTGGGAAGGAGGAATAGAGATCTCTCTGGGAAAGGATGTTGATTTTGCTTCTGGATGGGAAAATGGGAAAATGGGAAAATATCTACTCCTGGAATTATCTTTACAATAGTCATTAGTCAATACTATTATACTAAGCAACAACCAGTCTGATTAGAACATTAAAATTTGGATGAATTACATATACTATTACATTTTTGAAAATAATTACAACAATAGTGTACTCATAAAATATTTACATAATTACTACAATTTCATATTTATTTACAATATTAGTGCAATTAGGATTCCTTAATTTAGGAAATTAGTATGCAATTAGAATTCCTTAATTTAGGGATTAGTTATCCCCATAGCTTCTTCCCTCTCTCCTCATGTAGAAGAACTGCATTAATTAGTCATCACTCTTATTCTTCATTCAACGGAAAAAATCTTCTATTCGACTGTCGCCGGCAGCTGGGTTAGTCTAACACTGGTGGTTGAGCCACCAAAGGATGAATATTGCATATTGCTTCTTCTTATTTTCTTAAACTCAGCTGTACATAGCACTAAAACTTCTGATAGATTAATTGCCGAAAGAATCAAAGAAGATTGTGAGGGGTTATACGAATCTCTCCATTACAGACATCATTGCCATTTTCTTTCTCTGTTTTTTTTCCTTCTCAAGCTCCAACCCTCTGCTCTCTTTTTATAATCTCCAGTCTCAAAGTTTCTCTCCCTCTCTTTTTATAATCTCCAGTCTCAAAGTTTCTCTCCCGTTTGCTAAGTATCTATGGCAAGGTACAAGTATTCATATATATATAATAACTTAGTTACTTCCAAAATATTCTTGAACCTTCTAGAAAAAAATTATTTTTGGTTTATTTTTTATGAATATTTGGTTACCCACAAAAAATAGAATTGTTACCTTTGTACGAAGGTTTGGCTACCAACTGCACCATATTCATAATAATTTTATTTTTAAAATGTTATTTATAAGTTGATAGCCAAACCTTCATAAAAAGGTAACCAATTCAATTTTATTGGGTTACCAATTAATTATAAAAAAATTTAAGAACAGTTTCCAACTGTTACGTGTAGATGGTATCCGAAATGCCATGTCTAAGTTTCTATTTATGTAGCTGTTAGTTACTTATTAATAACCTTTTAAAAATAAAATTATTTTGAATATGGTGCAGTTGGTAGCCAAACCTTCATACAAAGGTAACCATTTTAGTTTTTGTGGGTAACCAAATATTCATAAAAAAAAATTGTTCGTGATTTCCTCTTTGTTCGGCTACTCCAAATTCGTTTTGGATCTGTTCTTGCTGGTTTGGTGACTCCTACTTATTCTTCTTCGATTTGTTTTGGTAACTCCGATTTCTTCTTCTTCTTCTTCGATTTGTTTTGTTTTGGTTGTTCGTGATTTCCTCTTTGTTCGGCTACTCCGAATTCGTTTTGGATCTGTTATTGCTGGTTTGGTAACTTTGACCTTTTTTTTCCGATTTATTTTGATTGTTCGTGATTTCCTCTTTGTTTTGTTTTCGATTTGTTTGGTGACTTTGAATATTTGAATTTGAATTATTATTTTTAATTTGAATTTATTTTTGTTGCTAGATCCAATATATTTGAATTTGAATTATTATTTATGGCAATTATTTCTCCTTGATTTTAGGTTTCCTTATTATTATGAATTGAATCCTATACTAATTCCTTAAATTAAGAAATCCTAATTGCACTGATATTGTAAATAAATATAGGAAAATTATTATTTTTGTAATTATTTTGGTGATGCACTAATAGTGTAATTACTTTTTAAATGTTGTATATTATTGTAAAGGACCCAAATATTCTATTTTTTGTAAGACCCACTTAGTATTCTAATGAATTTAGCCTAGTAGTCATTAGCTAATGTTTATCTTCACAATAGTCATTAGCCCACTTGGCATTCTAGTTCCTGGTCCAAAAAAATCTTTTTTTTTTTTTTTTTTTTTGGGGGGGCATGGCCCCTCCAGCCCTAAGGTGGCTCCGTCCCTGCTTATTCTTTCTGGCCTAACTGACAAATTTTTAGTGCTTGATGCCACTGTTCGAAGTTTACTTTATGATGCTTGTGTGGAGCATTTGAACACTGTTTTGCAGAAGGAGGAGGTCTTGCACATATTTTATATTTTTCCTTCGTGAATCATTTGTAGTCGTTGGACAATTTATATTAATGTTATAATATTTTCATGCAGGTGAATGACATATTTGACATCACATGCATGTATTGGACTGTATCAGCTGAATATCCCTCGGATGAATTTTGATGAATCCGAGTCCCTCTGGTTTCGATTACTTGATTCGTAAGCTTAAAAGTTGCTATCAGGGTGCTTATTTTCCTTGTTGTTGGACTTTAATTACGAAATCATTAGAGGGGCCTTCCTAATACGATAACTTTTATTTCAGTCTGTTGTACACAATATATGAGTTTTAGATTTCAAAAATTGATATGAACATTGTTCTCTTATCTTCTTTTTCAGGATTTTCTTAAAAAATGCTTTTTGCGAGGGTCTGATTTTTCCAGTCATTTCAATATAATTTAGTTACTTAGTACTGGCACGACACATCTCATTATTAACTCTTTATTACTCTGCCTTCTAACTTACCCTTTAATTTGAATTTCTCTAATAGTTTTCTTTTTAACATCATTATGGTGTTCATCATATCTGTGGAACTGTTTGATAACCTTTGGTTGCTAAAGAAATCAAAGTCTTGTAGACCGTGTTTGTTGACCGTGTTTGTTCAGGTAAGGGAACTCACACACTCTCAACTGATAGGTTAGTGATCTGTGCACTAATGCAAGTCACATTTGCAGTTAACCAATCTGCATCTTCTCCCAGAGCGTTGCTACTTGAATTATGTTTCTACATTCTTATGTTGCCACCAAAATTCATTTTCCTTCTCCAATGTTTCCAAATGATATTCTTATATGCGCAATGACTTGCACATGCATTTCTGCAGAGACATTATTTCCTTGATACTTCGCGTGTTTACCCAATTCTAATAATTGTTATAGTTTCAATACAGGTTTTGTGAGCCATTAATGGATTCATATAATGGTCAAATGGATTCTAAAGGTGAAAAGAACTTGAGACTTCTAGCTGTATCATTGGGCAGAGAGGAGAATGAAGCGGCATACAAAATTAGGTGGAAGGTGTCAAGGTACCAAAGAAGCGCTCATATTTTGAGGAAATTATTTTCTGCGTTCATTAAAGATATTGTTGAGGGAATGATCGGATATGTTCGCCTTTCAACCATCACGCTGAAACTCCTTTCTGATAATGGTAACCAGGAATTTGGTGATTTTAAACTTACCATATTGGGAATGCTTGGAACATATGATTTTGAAAGAAGAATTTTGGTATGTTTGCTCTTCCTATCATTGTTTTTCTTATAATTTATTTGTTTTATAAACACTGAAGGATGAGAAACTCGTGATACACGTTACTTTTGATTAATTACTTGTATATATTTACTATCATTGAGATAATTTTTTGAAAGGTTCTCTTTGTTATCAACTTGAGATTGTTGTCCATCCATGTGATCTAGCTTCTAGATGCATTGTTTTCCATGAAAGGAGAAATTTGGAAATAATTTAGTAAAAACTCGAGCTAAGGTTTCTATGTGGAGTTGCGTTGGTGATCAAGTCTTCACATTCTTGAAACTAGAAACTGTTGGTTAAATATCTCTCGTCTTTCCTTTGGATATTCTTTTGTCTCAGCCTTGTCATTTCACACCAAAAATGCAAAATGGAGGTGGCAGACTGACATTTGGTTTTGTTTTTAGTACTATTTACTTGTACAATATCTTTTCAAATGAAGCCATATAAAAATATATAAATAACTAAATAAAAATTAACCAGAAATTATGCCAATACGAAATAGTGGAAAAAGGCAATTATCGGCAATATGGTACTTAGAAGTCATATACCTTGTTTATTTTATTATTTATCAATTTTTAATAGACTCATTATTGTTTATTTGACATGCATTGTGTTCATGAGTTTAAAAAGGTTGGAAAAAAAGAAAGGAGGAAAATGGAGGATTTTAAATGTTTTCCTTCCCAAGTGTCATGTGTGTGAGTTTTTTTTAAGGAGGGAAGGCAGGGAAATGGGTGGAAAGTAAACCCAACTTTCTACCCACAAATTTTCCCCAAGAATGGGAAGATTTGGTTAGAAAGTTATTTTTCCTCTTTAAAAAGTTCTTATTGTTCTCATTCTACCCCTCAAAATAACAAACCTTAAAATTTTAAGTCCTTCAATGTCCACTTCCTCTCATTAACTCACAAACACAAGAAAACTTGTTATCACTCCTCCATTACTCTTCTCTAGTAATTTTAACTCTCTCTTGTTTTATTTTCTAACCAAACTCGCAAACATTAATGTTGTACATTCTGACTTAACTTGTGGATATTGATTTTCATCCAAAACAAAATTTCCACTTTTGATTGGCTACATACAAGAAAAATGTTTTGGAAATTTATCATATTGTTGTTGCATGAATCAAATGAAAAGTTTCCATATTGACTAGTTGCTTGTAATGTCAGGACACTGCCAAGTCACTGATTGAGGATGATACTTTTTATAACATGAGCCTACTAAAAAAGGGCGCTTCTCACGGTACGGACCTAGGAGTCTTTTATGTTGCATATGTAATTACCCTCTTACCAAAAATCCCACAAGCTCTAGGATTCAAATATTCAGCTGTGGACATACAACCCATCTGCAGTGTGAACTTCAAGAAAAAGAGGCATCACAAAGAGATTCTTCAGCAGGATGCCCCATTTGTACACCATAGAAAAAGGCTGGCTTTGAGTTCGAAAAGTAAGTCTGCCCTTGCGGAGGATGGATTAGTGAGCAAGTATTTGTCAAGAAACCAGACAACTCAAGGGACAATTGGTCTGCACCAGCATGAAAGCGATATATTTGAGGGTTCCTATGGTTATCATCCAATTTCAAGGGTTAGTCTAGATATAACTGTTAACCCATTGTACTCATTTATCTTGATACTAATTGGATTGTAACTTGGGTGCAGCAATTTGAAATCTTAACTAATCTTCAGAAAGAACATAGATTAAATCATGTGGGAAATCCTCCTCAGTTGAGGCTTGCACCACCAGCCGTTTATCATGAAAAGGTGAAGAAAGGGATTTATCTTTTCAGCGGAGAAAGTAGTGGTGGAAAGGTGCAGAAAGGAATTGATCCTTCATGAGGAGAAAGTAGCAGTGGTTTTACAAAGATACAAAAACAAGTAAAAGCAAGCAACTTAGAGAGTTGAAAGTGAAGGGATCTTCGATTCGATTACCCTTGAAATCACATATATTTGGTAAGTTGAGATATCACTCTGCCTTTATGATGCTATGTTTTTGTGTTTGTTCAACTTGTATGTATTTTTGTTGGCAAGACGTGTTTGTGATGCTTCATTACTCTTTGCTGTGTTTTTTGTTTACTGTTTAACCATGATGTGTTTTTGTAGGATATGTAAGCAGTAACATAAAATATCAAATATATTGAAGAACACACACCTACTAGAAAATATTTTGAAGAATTAGACTGGATATTATTTCCGTGAGGCAACACTGCAAATAAATGATAGCTCGATGTACTGCGAATGATTTACACAGACGGTGGAACTACAAATGAGAGAGCTGGAATAATTTTCACTAGGCATTCTGAAGGAGCGGTGCCTCATTTGGAAAGGCAACGACGTCCTCCTCGTGAAGGTGAGAAATATTTAAATTATCAATATTAGATTAATATTTGTATAAGCTGGAATATTTCTGCAGCCATGTAATGTTTTTGGTTTAGTCTGGTAGCATATGCATAATGCATGTACTTGTTCTCCCATATTTAAAATCCTCAGATGCCCATCTTCCATCAGTTCACCAATTAGTAGCTAGTTGCATATTTTTATTGGTGCATTTGTCTTCATACTCCATTCTTTATGTTGGTTGTAATAAAATTGGCTGCCCTGTATAAACTCATTCCATTTGTTCCAGCAGTAGCATCTCCATGTAATTAGTAGTAATATCCTGCATCAATTTCAGCTTTGAAATTAGTAGTAATTAGTATTTAGTTGTAACGGTCTAACAGTGACTAAATTCTACATCACAGCACAACTGCAATATGAATCTTGTTTGTGTTTATACCAATACGGTCCCTGTGGTCCTTTATATGATTGCAAAAGCAATAGATCAAAACACTACAACTTGATGTATGGATTCCATTACCTAAAAATCTTCAAGATTTTACATCAATATGTAAGGGTGTGATTTAATCCATTATTGAAACTGTTTGAACGCACTTCACATAGTTATATTGGCGCTTTGGACACACTCACGTAGTTGCATCAGCAATTTAGCTCTTTCATGTAAAGCATTTATGTCGTAATCTATACATGCATATGAAATTTAGTTGTGTTCCCAAAAAAAAACATGCCCATATTACATAGATTTACATAATTAAAGTGTAGTAATCTCTACCTTTTAAAACAAGTGTGATACATGCATATGAAATTTAACTAAAAAGTTGTGTTGCTTAGAAAAAGCATGCCTAGATTGCATTAGTATGCATATATTAAAATGTTATACAATATTATATCTCAATGCACGTCACCACAGCTTGGGCATTATTTTTTCGGCCAATGTTATACAATTCTAAATTTTCTTTTCTGTTTGTTTTATGTAGAAGTGAATGAAGAAGAAGATATTGTGAAGACGACTTTATGTCATTCACAAATTTGTCGTTGAGTAACTTGTTTACATTTGAAGAACTTAGAGGACATGGTAGAGTTGAAGAACTTGGGTGGAGTTGGAGTAGCAAGTGGAATTGATACTCGTGGGTTAATAGATGAAGATGCTAATGGGAATTGGCAAGAAGCATCACCTTCTCAACCTTAGAATGATTTATGTTTTTTGTGAATTAAGTGTCATGGATTTTATTTTAGTAATTTAGTTGAGACTTTGTTTGGTAATTTAGATATGTTTGCATTTACATTTAATCAAACACTTGAACTTGTGGTTGAATTTTTGAATTTGAATGTATCCTAGAGATGTTTATGTTCATTTGTGTTTGATTTTAACACTATTGAGTTTTGAGTTGTGATCATGATTTAATATCTTTCTTTTTATATAGATTTAGTATTTATTTGAATGGTATAAAGTAAACATTGTACAAATAGGTTTAGTTTTTTTTATAGATAAATTGATTAATTGTACATATTTACTAAATATTATATATAATATATAATGATTAATTTAATTTAATTATTTATTATTTATTATAGATTAATGACGTCACTGGGCCAATAACAATTCAACTACTTGTTGGACCAGTGATCCATTCACTTAGTACCTTTTTTAGTTTGATGATCGGTCCGGGTCTGAAAATTAAACCTTATCACCATCTTGAATTCTAGGGTTGAGTAACAATTTTAGACTTAAAAGGGAAAATATTTTCGAAAAATGTAGCATCTATAGCTTCTATTATGGTATTTATTATAAATTTCACTAATTTCTTTGATTTCACAACCAAAAATCTATTTGCATTACTATTTTGAGCATATCCTATAAATATAACATCTAAGTTTTAAGTCATACTTTCTTTCTTTTTGGTTCGGGCATGGCTTCTTTTGCTAAACACCCCTACACTTTTAAGCAATTTAGCTGAGGAGATCTCTTTTTTCACAACTCTAAAAGAGGTTTTTTCATTATCTTTCACGGTTAAAGATAAAGTAAGAAGTTAAAATTGTATCCTCCCACAAATTCTTGAGTGCTCCAGACCTTAGTAACATTGCACTGACCATATCCATCAAAGTTCTATTTTTTCTCTCCGTTACACCATTTGACTGGGGTGAATACGGAGGTGTCATTTGATGTATTATTCCATTATCCTCACAATATTGATTAAACTCTTTTAGTCTTTTTCCCTGCATAGGTATATTTGAATCACAAACATCACAATGTATAAGCTCTAACACAATTGACCGGACCTATAAGATTTTTTCTGTTGTTATACCACTGAACTTTAGGGGTTTTTGGGTAGTGGATATTTTTTATTTTATATGACCAACTGAGCAACATGGGTCTTATTGTTATTATTTTGCAAAGATTAATATTTATAACTAAACAATTAAATCTCCAAATTAAAAGACAACATATCCCAAGCAGTTCCCATAGCAAACCTTAAGGATATATTTACCGGAAAAAACAATTTTAATTAAATATATTACTTAAAATATTACATAATTTCTGATAAATATTTTTTTTAATAGTAATAATAATAATAATAATAATAATAACAACAATACTAATAATAATAATAACAATACTAATCATAATTATGGGTATTAAAATTTTAACCGTCTTGGTAATAACAAATATTTATTAAAATATTTAAATTTCCATAATCTACATTAAAACATAATTTTTTCTAATGTAAAAATAAAATTTTAATACCCATAATTATGATCTTGCTTTTAATACCCATAATTATGATTAGTATTTGTTATTTGTAATATTTGTTATGGGTATTCAACCCCTCTTGGTAATATATTACTCCAGCACTAAAAGACAGGCGTCTGCGTGCTCTTTAAATATATCACCAACTAGAAAGTAGAAACAATACTCTTCTTGTCCTTGTTCAGTGTCACAAAGGCTTCAACCAGACAAAGCTACTAGTTCTATACAAATGAGGCAGCAGCCACATGCGGACACCAAGGATCAACTAAAGAAGCCACAGTTCACTTGACTACTTAGGGCTTTGGTTTTAGTGGTGCAATTTATATGCTTTTATTACTAATTTTGTTGGAGCACTTGAGTGTGATGTAATTGAGGTTGGTCAGAATCGATCGGGGCTTTATAGCCAGAGGAAGATCGACCAAATCGGAGGTCGGACGCGCTCTCACGCGCCGCTCTTCTTTCCCTGCGGTTAGGCCTCCCCTGCTGTTTGGAGCTGATGTACAGTTACTGTTTGGTGATTTTACAGTTCGTATAGTCGGGTCGGAGCCCCAATTTGGGACGGGTTATCAGGCTCCCTCAGGTTATATGGGTTCCGTGCGGTAATGAACGTTTCGGGCTGTTCTGTGCCTTTTCTTTCGCGGTTTCTTTCTCGGTTTCTTCTGGGAGAAGCGTAAAACCCTCCCAATTCGTGGCTTTGCTCAACTCCGAGCTTGTTTCGATGGGAGTTGTTGAAATGGTAGAAAAAGGGGAGATTAGGAGACTGGTGGATGCGTTGAACTTGATTTCCCAACATGTTACCTTGTCGTGATGCGTGTAAGTACAATGTAACAATTACTTTTCAATGTATTACTTGAAATTAGTTAATAAAAAATGTGTATTTCTCAATTTTGTGGATTATTTCTCTATTGATCTTTTTTATAAGCTATTTGTAAAAGTGTATATAACATTTTTTTTACCAAAGTTGTCCTGTGTCATGTATAATATTTGAATAGCTGCCTTAGAATGGATAATTTTAGGAGTCCTATCTATTATTATTGTATTAGCCATTTCAAACTTAGCTGCTTGCACTAATCTGGAAACAACTTAGTTAGAGGGGTAAGTTGTCTATTTAAGATCAATGTTTGATGCCAACTTTTTTTTGTTAAGGGCATTTACCCACTTCAGTGAAGGCCGAAGGTTGCATTCCCCTTGATTTCCCTTTTGCCGTTATTTTGGATATATAAAATGTTTTATAACAAAATAGTACTTCTTCGTTCCTTGTGACAAATTGGTATATCCTAACAAAACTTGCCATCTCCAATTGCTTCATTCTAGCATTTGATTCGTGATATATTATTTAATAGGGAGATGTTTTTTGTTTTTGTTTTTTTATCAACTGTAATAGATGTTAATTGTGCTCGTTATGAAAGTGGAGTGAATTTAACAATTCCCTTTGATATCATATTTCATAATTTAGTTGGGTGGTACAAAAGATAAATACTTTTCACAATGGAAAAGGGGTTAAGACTTTTATCCATTAGCCCAATGAAATTGTTTCAATTTTTCTTGGCCCATTTATTTGTCTTAAAACTTAAAAGACTTGTGCTCAGATTTTGATTGCAAATATTGAATATTATTATTTATCAACAACAATTGTAAACAAGATTTAAAATATTAGTGCTTAACTTATATATTAGTGCTTGCGATGCATTATATTAATGTTCTATTAATTATTAGGAAGAGAACTAGTTATCTGTTGTATTATTTGAAAATTTCCTTCTCTAATATCATATGCATAGTTTTAGTCATTTTTGAAAAGAATCAACTCCTGTAACATTTCAAAACTTGTATGATGAAATAAATACATGTGACGTCTTTTCAAAAAAAAATAAAAATACATGTGACGTAAATTATGGCTTATGGACTCTATAAGTTTTCTATCAATGGTGAGTATATATTTAGAAAATGATTAGTCATATAGGATGTTGTCCAAGACACGCCATAGTTATAAAACTAATTGCTCAAGTTAGGTGAGATAGAGTAATGGGAGTTCTTTTGACAATCTCATGTGAAGGATATTGTAATCTATAATATATAATATGCTTGTCACATGCATTATATTATAAATCATAATACATTAGAATAAATTTTTAATAAGCGCAGGAGTAAATGTACCTCTCTCTCTCTCGCTTAAGTTTGATAGTGAGTGTATTTAGCCACATGAAGTTTCTAGTTTTGTAACATTTTCATTCCATATTACTCTGTGTTGTTCATGTTTTCGTTATCTTCTGAAACCTTTTGTTGTTATCCACAGTTTCTAGTTTGATAGTGAGTGAGTATTCCATATTATTTTCCTCCTCATATGACCCCATCAGAACTGAAACAAAACTAACCCTCCCTCCTGGAATCAATAATCTCAAACACTACTCTCCTGAAAACCGACACTTAACCGGTATTCGACGCTTCATAAGATATTTGAGAAGAAACCAAGATCTTTGCAATTTGCCGACAGCTATACTAGAGGCATCATCTTCATACATTTTAATGTATATGTAGCTGAAGAAAAGGTTGGAGAATGTTAGCTAGAAAAAGGACATGGAGCCTAAGAATGAGACTATGACAATAAGAGTGTCAAAGTGTTGAGATGGGATTAAGTAAGCAAGTGTTCCAAGACTGGGCATTGGAATGTTGGTGGTTATTCATACAAGTAGCACTGATTGAGCTTCCATCAAGCGTGCCTTTTTATCCTGTGTTACTTGGACTCTTCACTTTGCCCTGAAGTACCTGTGTCCGACACCGTGTCCAAAAATTGGATACTTCACTTGGATACTTCACTTTAGTGTAAAAAATTGGCAAAATTGAGAAGTACCCGTGTCGGATACCGTGTCCAACCGGACACTCCATCCGAGTCCGAGTAACACAGTTTTTATCAAAGTTGTTGCTAATAAACAATACGATATACAAAGGAGGAGAGGATTATACTGTGCATTAGGTGCAGGAGTCTTCAGGACTCGAGCCTGCACTTGGTGTTGACAGTTTCTACTCGAGGGAGCCATAATGGACTACGCCTTGAATTAGGTCCCTTGATCAAATTTCAACTTGTCACACATAGTATTGACACGAAGTTTGGTTCTAAAAGGTTAGCGGTATTAATGGCCTTGCGCTCTAATCTTGATTATCATGAGAACTTCTAGGAACAGCCCATATTCCATAGTCACGGCCTCATGACAGCTTTCACTTATGTCAGTCCTCCAAGGGAGCATGTGAAATGCATCTCGCAGAAATATTTGCCTCAGGCTCATTTAGGGTAACACCCTTCCTATATCACACAAATAAGCACTATAACCATAGGTATGGGGAGGAGATGCTCTCCTATAAAATTTTTGCTTTTATTACTAGTTCACGCACGCCAGGTTGTTTCTACCCATTGAACCTTCTTCATGGGATCTCTAATCAAAAGGTTGGGTTACCCCTGTTGGTGACTCCCTAGTCCCTATGGGCTTAATCCCATTCCCCTCGATAATTCATAAACACCCTTCTTGGGCATTCCTTTAGTTAGATTATCAGCCAAATTTTTCTCAGATTTCACAAAATTAAGAGATCATATTTCTGCTCAACAAACTTTTGACTGATTTATACCTTATTTGTATATGCCATTTAATCTTCTTGTTTGAATGAGATTGTCTCAAAACATCTATCACAGCTTTGTAATCACAATGTATTGATGTATTGATATGGATGGCATAGTCTTATCTACAAGTGGAAGTTCCAACATAAGGTTTTTCAACCATTCACCATCCGTACATGTTCTAGAAATAATTGTTTGTTATTTAGAACCCCAAGATATAGCTGCCCTGCCTAACATAAATACATAAGCAGTAGTCACTTTGACCTTTGAGCTATCGATAATCCAATTTGCATCACAATATCCTTCTATTACGTTAGGAAAGCCTCGATAACATAGTGAATAATCAAGTGTACCTCTAAGATAACAAAGAACTCTATTTAAAGCATTCTAATGTTCTTTACATGGATTTTGAGTATAACGACTAAGCCTTCCAGCTGCGTATGCTTTGTCCGGCCTTGTTTTATTTGAGAAGTATAGTAAAGATCCAATGACATTGAGATTATTTTATTTAAAACATTCCAATGTTCTTTACTTGGATTTTTAGTATAAGGACCAAGTCTTCCAACTGTGTATGCTTTGTCTGGCCTTGTTCTATTTGAGAACTATAGTAAAGAGTCAATGACTTGAGAATATTTTAATTGAGATGCAGGCTCTGTTAATTTTTTCTTCAAATGAGTACTTGAATCATAAGGACTATGCACAGGTTTAACATCATAATGTCCAAATTTCTTTAGCTTGTTCTCTATAGTATTTGATTGAGTCAAAGTTATGCCTTGATTAGTTCTTTTTAATTTCATTCCCAAAATTACACGAGCCTCTCTTAAATCTTTATATCAACTTTCTTAGAGAGAGAGAGAGACATTTACATTGATAAAAATGTGTAGGTTAGTCTGAAAAATTAAGATAGCATTCATGTATAAATGTACAAAGCTTACATGTCCATTATCTTCCTTATGATATAAACACTTATCATGCTCATTAATCTTAAATCCATAATCTAGAATAATTTTATCAAACTTCTCATGCCATTGCTTAGGCGCTTGTTTCAAACCATACAAAGATTTCACTAATTTGTCCACCTTATATTCTTGTCCTTTAACCTCAAAACCTTCAAGTTGATCCATATATATCTCTTCTTCTAAATCTCCATTTAAAAAATCGGTTTTGACATCCATTTAATGTATTGCTAAGGTTGTGTATAGATGCTAGAGCTAACAAAGTTCTACTTGTAGTAATTCTAGTAACTAGAGAAGAAGTTTCAAAGTAATCAATTCATTCTTTTTGTGTTAAACCTTTAGCTACTAGTCTAGCTTTGTATTTATCATAACTAGAGAAAAAGTATCAAAGTAGCCAATTCCTTCTTTTTGTGTAAAACCTTTAGCTACTAGTCTAGCTTTGTATTTATCATAACTAGAGAAAAAGTATCAAAGTAATCAATTTTTTCTTTTTGTGTAAAACCTTTAGCTATTAGTCTAGCTTTGTATTTATCAATTCTCCAATCTGGTTTGAGTTTCTTTCTAACACCCATTTACAACCTATTGGTTTATCTCCCGGAGGTAAATTAGACAACACTCGAGTATTATTTTGTAAAATTGTCTCATATTCATCATTTATAGCTTCTTTCCAAAATGGAGCATCTAAAGATAACATACCTTCTTTGTAAGTCTTAGGTTCACCTTCAACTAAGAATGTAAAGAAACTTTTTAAATTCTTTTCTATTCTTCCTCTTTTACTTCTTCTAAGTTCCATATGAAACTCTTGTTCACTGCCTATGCTACTCCTAGTTATGGAAATCTATCACAATCACGGTTTTCAAACTCGGATCGGACCAGCGGTTGAACTGGTAAAAATTGGAACCGGTCTGCCCTCCGGTCCGGTTTGAAGCAATGACCCATTTTAGACCAAAAACAATTCAAACCCAAAGAACTGGCTGTTGAATCGCCTAACCCAACGAATTGGGACGGTTCTCTACTTAAATAGAAGGGAAAAAAATAGGGCTTCAGCCCTTCAGTCTTCAGCTCTGTGCTTTTGCTTTTTTAGCCTTCAAAGTTGTTCAGCCTTCAGCTCTTTTCATCGGCCATCACCTTCATTTATCTCTCTCACGGCTCACCAATCACCACCAAATACCAATAATCATCATCTCTCTCTCACGCTGTCACACAGCCTAGCCGTGACCTAACCTTGCTGCCCCTTGGCTAGTCGCGCGACTCGTGCCCCTGTTGTGCCTCTACTGCCACTAAGTTGAAGCAATTTCATCTCTTGCTTCCAAATTCTAAAGTCTCTAAACTATTTTCTTGCAATAGTCCCCTATTCGCTATGTAATATCCTCCACATCTATTACATACTTTGTAGCTTGTACTATTTGGAATTAGTTCATTAATCTTTTCATTATGAATCAATTGGAATGAATCACACATTCAGAGCAATTGGTGAGTTGACTCTATGTATTGTGTTTTCATTCCTCTTCTTTTTATTATAACTTAACTGAAGTGATTCATCACTTTATTTGGTCAAATTGTTTTGCGTGTTTGTGCATTTTGCTAGACCCCATGTTTCTTTCTTTTGGATGCCCTGTTTTGTCAACTTCAGATCAATTAGTGTTTGTTATGACATCCAGGGGTGGATGTAAAGCAAGGGCAGCCTATGCTCACTCTTTTTTTTATAGGTAAACTTAAGGGGCAAAATTTGTAAGTTAGTAAACTCAAGGGGGCAGATTAATAAAAAAGTTAAACTCAAGAGGGCAGATTTGACGTAAGAGTGAGTTAGATAAGAGAGGGGCAGAGGGACAACCGGACGAGAGCTCAGAGCTCTTCTTCTGCACTTCTGCTTCACTACTTTGCCAACAATTTCTCTTCTTCTCAGCCGCAACCTTTTCTCCTCTTCTCATTTGGTCTCTCCCTCGCCCTTTGGCCTTTGCGCATATGAGATTTTGAAGGTAACAAATTTAGGGATTTTTATTTGATAATTTAAATTTTGTAATTTGTTTGAATTTGTTGTTGGTTGTGGACTTGGGGAGTTGGGGTTAAACCCAATTCAATTTATTTGATATATTTGTTGTATTGGACTTGAGGTAGCTAATTAAGGTTTTTTTGTTTGATAATTTTTTAATTATTAGGGCTTTCTTCTTTTTTTTTTTAATTTTTCTGTCGTTATATATATATATATATATATAGTTCTGATCTCTTGCTTCATATGTATTTGTGCTGCTTTTATGGGTATATTCATGAAGTTTTTGCAATTGGGTGAATTAGAAATTGCTTTAATTTTATGTACAGGGCTTATGGATCTTTTGATATTTTTGATGATTGTGGAATTTAGTGATGCACCAGCACACCATTATCTTAATGTTATATTATACTCTTCTTTGCTTTGAGAGCTCAAGCATAAATGGTATTCTAGATGCATAGGTTTATCCTGTTCTATTAAATTTTGAAAGCTTTTTGTGTGTGTATGTTTATATGCTGACTGGAGGACCCGGAACTAGATAGTTCATTTGTTTTATGAATTGTAGACTGTATTTTTTTAATACGAAATATTTTCAGCAATATTATTAAAACCACTCTCCGAAATCAAATGGGCGATAAATGATTGAGTGGTTGTTTGGTTCCTTACATTGAAAATGATGTATTTGAAACTATTGATAATGAAGCTATCTTAGAACATTTTCAAGCTATGAGGTCTAGGAGAATAACATTGTAATTTGTTAATATTATTATAATTAGTTAAAATTTTCTTTATTTAACTTCAACAAAAAAATTAATTAAATCTGCCCTTGCTGAGATGTATTCCTGGATTCGCCCCTAATGACATCTAAAGTAATTTACCTGTATACATAAAGCTATGGGGTCGTGAGATTTGGTAGTTTGTGGTTTCTTTTAGTTTTCACCTTCATGATTTATTTGGAATTAGTTCATAATTTGTAATTTGTACTATTTGGAATTAGTTTATAAATCTTGTTGTGACTTTTTCTAGATTTGAGCAGTTGAACATGTCATCATCGGGCTATTATTCAACCGCGCAATCACAAGCATCTACAAATACAAGGGGAGAGACGGATGTTCCATGGAATCATTGTAGTGAAGGGCGAGTTGCAGTTGGTAAAAGAATTCTTACTTGTTTATATTGTCAAAAAGCAGTTAAGGGTGGTGGCATTAATAGAATAAAACATCTTGCCGGGAAAAAGGGTGAGGTTGGCCCTTGTAAGAGAGTTCCTCCGGATGTAAAACACGAAATGGAACAATCCTTAAAAAAATTGAACAAAACAAAAAAGAAAAAGTTGACATGCGTTCATTTGATTATCCATATGAAAAACATGAGGGGGATGATGTAGATGTTGAAGAGATTATTCGTCAATCTTCATCTAATAATGTTGTGAGTGGTAGTCCTTAACCAAGGGCAAAGAAAAAAAACCAAGTAACTTCTTTACTTCAAAGGCCAACCTGAGAAACAACCTACTATAAACAGTGCTATGGCTGGTAAAGAAACCGTATCGAGGGCAAATATGGTTGTAGCTAGATGGTTTTATGATTGTGGTATTCCTTTTATTGCCATGAATTCAATATATTTTCAGCCTATGTTTGATGCTGCCATTAGAGTTGGTTTGGGTTATAGGTCCCTTCTTATCATGATGTGCGAGTCAATTTGCTTAGAGATTCGAAAAAAGAGGTGCAACTCTTTGTAGAAACCATGAGGTCTCTAGGGGTGATTGTGAGTGTACAATTATGGGAGATGATTGGATAGATGGTAGTCATAGATCTTTGAATAATTTTCTTGTCTATTGTCCACGTGGAATTTGTTTTGTTAAATTTGTTGATGCTTCTGATGCAGTAAAGAGTGGCAAACTTTTGGCTAATTTATTCGTAGAAGTAATTAAATGGGTTGGACCAACTAATGTATTTCACATGGTAACAGATAATAGGGCTAATTATGTGCTTGCAAGGAAATTCGTTTCACAACAATACAAAAGCATTAGTCGGTCTCCTTGTGATGCACATTGTTTAAACTTGATTTCAGGGGACATAGCTAAGATGAATCATATTGTTGAATTAGCTTAAGAAGGCATCGAAGATAACCAAGTACATTTATACTCATGGTTGGTGATTGGATTGGTTGAGGAAGAGAAAACATTGGATAGAAATCATTCGTCGGGGGCCTACTCGTTTTGCCACAACTTTCATTGCATTGTAATTTATGATCATATGCATGATTTGTAGGCTTTGGAGACTGGTAAGGATTTTAAGGAGTCTAAATACGCAAAGGATGCACAAGACAAGGTTGTGGCTTCTTACATATTGGAGAAATTGTTTTGGAATGATTGTTTGATTGTAACCAAAATTGTGGAGCCTTTGATGCGTTTATTGAGAATTGTTGATATGGATGAGAGACCCTCCATTGCATATTTGTATGATGGGAATTGCGTAAAAGTGTTCACGCGACCACATATTGGTTGAATCATTGTTTTCATTATAATCAAGAATCATTTTGTGGGAAGCCTAAAGTTATGGCGGCTCTTCTTGATGTCATTGAATCAAAAGCCACCACTAATAAGGTTAAGTTGTTGGATGAAACTAGAATTTATCAAGAGCAGATGGGGAGTTTTGGTAGGGAGCTTACACTTACTACTTCGAAAACTACTTAACTGGGTAAGTTATATTTATTAATTTTTGTTTGACTTTGTTCCATTTTAGTCATTGTTGTTTATTCTTTTTAACTTTGTTCCTTTGTAGCTTATTTCATTGATTTCTAATGCCATTGTTATTTATTTGTATTTAGATGAGTGGTCGAGGTTGTTTGGAAGTAGTGCTCCAAATTTACAAAAGTTGGCAATCAAATTCCTTAGCCAAACTAGTAGTTCATCGGGGTGCGAAAGAAATTGGACTGTTTTTGATCTTATACACACTGAGAAAAGAAATCGGTTGGGGCATCAATGACTTGATGATCTCGTGTTTGTTCACTATAACTTGAGATTGAAGAATAGGTATTTTCATTAATTCAATTAATTTTTTTTTGAATTTTTAATAATTAATATTATATGACGTTAGTTTTATGGGAAAAAAATCACATAACATTATATGAAATCATAATTTTAAGCATTGCTATAAGAGATGGAATTATGATCTAATTGATTCTGAGTCAATTGACAAAACGGAGTTTTGGATTGTTGAAGAGGAGGAAGAACCATTTCTTAATTATGATAAGCTAGAGAAAATAGTTTACGATAAAGGAGTGATGCCTCATTTGGAAAGGCAACGACGTCGTCCTCGTGAGTCGTGAAGGTGAGAAATATTTACATTATCAATATTAGATTAATATTTGTATAAGTTGGAATATTTAGTCCTAGGGAACTAAGTTCTGCAGCCTTGTAATGTTTCTGGTTTAGTCTTGGTAGCGTATGCATAATGCATGTACTTGTTCTCCCATATTTAAAATCCTCACATTCCCATCTTTCTTCAGTTCACTAATTTGTAGCTAGTTGCATATTTTTTATTGGTGCATTTGTCTTCAATACTCCATTCTTTATGTTGGTTGTAATAGAATTGGCTGCCCATATAAACCCATTCCATTTATTCCAGCAGTAGCATGTCCATGTAATTAGTAGTAATAGCCTGCATTTATTTCAGCTTGAAATTAGTAGTAATTAGTATTTAGTAGTAACGGTCTAACAGTGACTAAATTCTACATCACAGCACAACTGCAATATGAATCTTGTTTGTGTTTATACCAATACGGTCCCTATGGTCCTTTATATGATTGCAAAAGCAATAGATCAAAACACTACAATTTGAAGTATGAATTCCATTACCTAAAAATCTTCAAGATTTTACATCAATATGTAAGGGTGTGATTTAATCCATTACTGAAACTGTTTGAATGCACTTCACTTAGTTATATTAGGACACACTCACATAGTTGGATTAGTTGTTTAGCTCTTTTATGTAAAGCATTTATGGCGTAATCTATACATGCATATGAAATTTAGTTGTGTTCCCAGAAAAAACATGCCCAGATTACATATATATACATAATTAAGGTGCAGTAATCTCTACCTTTTAAAACAAGTGTGATACATGCATATGAAATTTAACGAAAAAAGTTGTGTTGCCTAGAAAAAGCATGCCTAGATTGCACTGGTATGCATATATTAAAATGTTATACAATACTATATCTCAACGCACGTCCCCACAGCTTGTGTATGGTTTTTTCGGCCAATGTTATACAATACTAAATTTTCTTGTCTATTTGTTTTATGTAGAAGTGAATGAAGAAATTGTGAATTTAGATGTCGATGTCGATGATGATGATTTATGTTTTTTGTGAATTGTCATGGATTTTATTTTAGTAATTTAGTTGAGATTTTGTTTGATATTTTAGATATGTTTGCATTTATATTTAATCAAACACTTGAACTTGTGGTTGAATTTCTGAATTTGAATGTATCCTAAGATGTTTATGTTAATATCATGAGTTAGGTTAAGATCATGGGTCAAGTCACTTGGGTAATTGGAAAAGTCCATGAGTTATGATGAGTCATGGTATAAAATGACTTAATCACTTAACTTGGGCCCGCTACCAATGCGTGAGCTTTGGCGGCTCGGCGTCCAAGGCGTTGTCTTACCCTTCTCCAATGTCAGGATGCCTAGTCGTCGCCTAGACGACGCCATGACAATTATGGATGATATATTGTTGATATTGTGATACATTGCTATTTACATTTCATTTTTTAAATTGAACTGTTTACTTTGTTTACTATTGAACTATTGAACATAGACTGTTGGACTTTGGTTATTTTGTTTGGAACTTTGGATTTTCTTTTGAGCATTTTGGAATTTGGTTTATGAAATGGATCCAAACTACTAGCTTTAGTGCTTGAGTTTGGAATTTGGAGTTTAAATATTTGGCTTGCAGCCTTGACCTTGACTTGAAATAATGCACAAGTTTGAAAAAGGAAACTAGTTTGGTGTAAAGTCTGAAAAAAATATAAGTTTCTTATCTTTTTTAACCCATCTTCTATATTTGCAGGATTTAAGCTTGGACTTTAGGCCTTGGATAATTGATTTGCAGAAATATAGATTTGCAGTCATGTCTCATGAAAAGTAGCTTGGTATAAAGTCTGGAAAAAAAAATAAGTTTCTCATCTTTTCTATTTAGACATTTTCTTTCATCATTCAAATGCCTTCAAGCTAGCTGTAATTCATCATACTAAACCATCACATCTAGAAGACTGTTGGTAGTTAGTGAGGATTTTGAACTTGATTTACCCATTTGATGATTTTCTTTATCAATCTTGATTTAATCTGTATATATGTATATGCAGTTTAGCTTCTTTTTTGCAACAGTAATGCTTTGTTCTGAGATTTCCTGAATACTTAGACAAGGCATAGAAAACATTGAACATCTTTAGTCATTTTCTAAACTATGTTTGAGCTTTGCTCCATATATTGCAACTTTGATATTGTTTTCTTGCTACAGGATAACTTTGTCAGGCTATACCCTCTTCTTGCCTCTTTGAAACTGCCAAATGAGGTATCTGGATCTCATAAAAAACAGAAAGTGAGATGCCTTCCAAGAAGGTATATGAACTTGCTCAACTAATTGGTTCTTAAATTTCTGGTGAACTCACATTCATTTTCCTTGTTTTGTTTCTCTAACTCCCTCTTCTTTTTTTAATGTTGTTTTGCAGACAACCTCCCCCAAAAGTGGTGGTTAAAAATGATAGTTGCTCGAGTTGGAACTCTAATGGTTTGTCGGGTAATGTTGTCCTAGACATTATATTTTAGGTACTTGGATCAGCTTGGCATGTCAGCGACTTATGGTACCAAGACATACTGCAGACAATCACTGATAGGTGGAAACTATGGTTTACTCAACACTACTACCTTTGTACCAAATCCAGATTACTACAGGTGATTAGAATTTTTTCAGTCAATGCCTAATGAAAAAAAGAAGTATAAATTTGTGAATTCCTTTTGTGGAATTGACTATCCAATTTTGGCTAAGTTGCTTCAAATGCATTATTTCCTAGTGATAGTAACTTATCGTCTTCACTTTCAAATTAAGCAATTTTGCTGTCTTCTATAAGCAAGCAAGCTTACCTCCACATTATGATGTCTTCTTGCCATTTTTTTACGTTCTATTTCTCTTTGCTTTTCTCTATCTAATGACTCCCAATGTGTATATATAAACAGATAAATAGATAAATGTACATATAAGAGGCATGCATTTTGTTCCCAGGTGCAGAACAATTCCTGTTTAAGGCTGTGTGTTTGATATGCTTTCTTTCTTGCAGTGCTCTTCTTTGGCACAGACTGATGGGAAGAAAAGTTCTGTCCACAAGCTTCTCCGGAACAAAGAAAATACGTGCTTATGCTCATTGTGCAAGAGAATCGGTAAATTTTCAACAACAATAACAACTAAATATTGTAATCATAACTCATTATGTATAAATTTGGTGGTTCTTCCTCTCTGTTTTTTTTTTGCAGGATTTTAAGAATGAGATTTTCTTAAATGTCATTAAAGGTAAAATCGTCTTTAAATACTTTGAGTATTGATGACATATTTTAACTTGATTTTCAGTTCTTTTATATTGCTGATGATGAATAATCAGAGCCTTAAAGTAACTGATTCAAGTAATTATGCAGCTTTTTCACCATTGAAGATTAGATTAGGTGGTACTTTACAAGACAAAGTCATCTATGATACTGAAGAAGCAACCCTGCACCCCATTTACTAAAAACACCTCAGAGCTGTTTGGTTTCACTCGGGGCTGCCTACCCTTGTACAGATGGGATGAACTAAACACCTTCTTCAATAAATCTGGGTAAAAAAGGAATTCCAACCAATTTTTCATTTACCTTGAACTTAATAGCTGCAAGAAAAATGACTTACAATCTCATTTTTCAAATTCAGGGCTGTGATTATTTTTGGATTGAATGCTCTCAATGGAAAAACCATAAGGTCTGATGGCTCTGCTGTTGCTGTTGGAGCATGGGATTCCACAAACGCTGAATCTCTTGTACAATATACTGTCAAAAAGAATTACACTATCCATGGGTGGGAGGTTGGTAAGTGCCGCAAACTTATAGGAAGATTATACTCAGAAACATGCAAACACAATTATTAACATTATCTCATATCATTTCAGGAAATGAATTGTGTGGAAGTGGAGTAGGGGTAGAGTTGCAGCAGATCAATACTCCTCGGACACAATCTCTCTACAAAAGATAGTGCAAGATATCTACAAGGGTGAAGAATTTCAGCCGCAAATCATAACACCAGGAGGATTTTTTGATGCAAATTGGTTCAAAGAATTTTTTGGCAAAACACCTAAGTTCGATGTGGTTACCCACCACATATATAATTTTTGTCCAGGTATGTTAATAGTAACATAAATTGGTCATGAGCTGATTTATGTTCCTATGGTCTTGTTTACTACGACCTGCATATACAATGACACATGAAAATAAGTGCAGATTAGACAATCTACTCGCAACAAAAGTCGCAAGAATGCAAGATATATGATTTTCGGTGATATATATAATTTTGTTTTGTTGATATTTGTGGTAATTGCATAATAGATATATATTTTCAATTTTTGAACTCTACACTTTTGCAGGACCCATTGTGGAGCAGCATTTACAGACATTGCATATGGCTTTCTGACTTGCCCTATACTGCAAATGGATGATACATCTTCAAAAACTGGGGAAGAAAGAATTAGACTTGTTAGAAGATATGTTCATCCTTGTAAATCACTTCTCTTCTTCTGTCTTCATTCTTGTTTTAGGCTCTTTGGTTGAACCTCCACTCAACTAATCACTATCTGCAGATATACAAAGATTGGATAAATGTATAAAGTATAAATAGCTCTTACAAATACCGATGGAAATAAAGCAAGGGAAATTTGTATGTACGAGATTGGATAAATGTAATGATGTTATTAGAAATTGTATCATAGTATGATTAATATTGTAAATTTATCATTGTAATTTTTGTTACACGTGTATTTTTATATATAAATGAAATTGAAATTTTTCTAAATTTTCATTTTTATGTCTCATTTTGGTGTGATCCATCTCAGACTTGAGCTCAAATAGAAAGGCTTGCGAATAAATTAGTCAAGTAACTCCGAGTCTAGTAGTATCGAGTAATTTATCGAATCGAATTTGATCATTCTCGGAAATTGTCAGTTTGAATTCTAGTCGAGTTTGAGCATTAAGGTGTTCGAATCGGCACGGGATTATTTTCACCCCTCCCCGTACTCTACTCAAGACTCTTACAAAACACAACTTACAAATAACTTGTCAAATTGTTTTTAGTTGATTAAGTATTCATTTTTAATCATCAAAGAACTTTGAAATAAAAATATAATAGTATTAGCTTAACATATATATATATATATATATATATATATATATATATATTAGAGGCATCATCAATTTTTAGCTAACCCTTTTTTTTTTTTTTTTTTTTTTTTTGCTTTTTTACAGACTATACAAACATGTTTTAATATATGTATCCAAATCACACCCAAAATATTATATTATGAAAAAAATTCAGTTTCATAATTTTTTATTTTTTATTTTAGTTGTTCTATAAAAAAAAAATTAAAAAAAAATTGGGGTCCGGATTTTGGACTTGTCCGGGAGACCGGACAGGATCCATTCTGTATATATATATAAATACTATAAATATATATATATATATATATATATATAAGATGAATTTTTTTAAAAAAAAATCAGCATTCATTCTTGTAGAGTATTCGACCGCAGTTCATTTGATCATTTCATCAGTTATTTCCTTCCTACTTGTATTTATTTACTTGATTATTAATTTTTCTGGTCAAAATTTATAGTATTAATTTTGTCTCATCTTTGGACATTTCCTCTTTCTTTTTTTTTGTCCGTTTTGGGCCAATCTTTTAATATCCATTATTTATATTGGTCCGTACTTGTGTGTGCAAGTAAAAAATTATAAGCTAATTAGTGGGGATATAATTTAGAAATGAGTGAAGAAAAATTATAGTGTTGCATAACTTCAAAAGATATACTGTTTGAATTAAAAATTACACGCTCGTGTTAATGAGTTGAGTGGTATCCAGTTCTAGTCAAACTGTTCTGACTCAAACCTTTTATTAAAGAATAGATAATCCAGAGCTTTGTTTGCTATTCATATTTTTCTCTATCATATAGAGGACTCCATTTTTCTTTCTAAAATTTCTCCTCCTCTTTCGCTCACTCTTTCTGCAATCTAAATACTATCAGCAGCCACATGCGGACACCAAGTAAAGAAGCCCGAGTTCACTTGGCTTCTCCATCTTGACTGGTAGTGGTAGATGTACTCGAGTGTCAAGTAATCGAAGCTGATCAGTCGTTCGGGGCCGGAGGAAGCTTGACCAAATCGGAGCTCCGACGCGCCTTCACGCTCCGCTTATCTATCCCTGTGGTTATTCCTCATCTGCTGTTCGGAACAGGTGTACAGTGAGTACAGTGAGGGTTTGGTGATTTTACAGTTCGTACAGTTACGGGTCGGAGCTCCATTAATGGACGGGTTTTCAGGTTCCCTCAGGTTATATGGGTTCCGTCCGGTACATGACCGTTTCCCGCTGTTCTCTGCCCTTTTTCGCGCGGTTTCTTCTCGGTTTCTTCTGGGAGAAGCGTAAAACCCTCCCAATTCGTGGCTTTGCTCAACTCCAAGCTTGTTTCGATGGGAGTTGTTGAAATGGTAGAAAAAGGAGAGATTAGGAGACTGGTGGATGCGTTGAGGGGTGCTTAGAAGCTAGGGATTGGTCCTTTGGAGTTGTTTGACGGGGCTGCAAAAGAGGCGTTTGGGAGAGAATGTTGCGGGATTGTTAAACGCGGTGAAGTGGAGGAACTTGTTGATTTAATGGGGATTCTCGGTGGTAATTTCTTGTTTTTCATTTTCTTGTATTCTTATTTTGTGATTTCTTTATTAGCGTCTCTTGTGATTTTTTGTAGCCAAGGAGATAACTTGCATTGTACAGTTTGTCATGACAGGTGTTTTGTTGGTTCAGGGTTTTATGTTTTGATTTTTTAGTTTTGTTTTGTTGTTTTATACTATGCATTCTGCCTACCATAAATTATGTGCACTAATGTCTATGCATCTTCTTAGTTTTTCAATTTGTTCATCTTCTTAGTATATTTAGTTTGAAGTATGGAACTAAATTAATATATAATTTATCATGTCATCCTACATATTTGTCTTCTTTCTTTAAGACTTTAAGCATGAACCAGCTCATTTTTTTTCCAACAAGTTTCCTTTCCTGAATCAATTGCTATGTACTCCATTATTTTCCTGTTTAGAAAAATAAAAACAATTATTAATGGGTCAGCTCAAATATGGCTTTTGGCTATAACTACTACACCCAGCTTGCTGCTGGCCAATTTTGTTTGCCGACTTTAATTGTCCTATCATATCTGGTTAATTTTCTTTATGTTCTCTCTTGCTATTAAATGTTGCCATGAATGGTTGTACTTATTGTTTCGGGTCTCATTATATCCAACCTCTGCAATAATTCATCTTTATTGAAGTGCATGAAAGAATTAATCTTTCACAGAACTTCAAGAGTGTTTTTAATTAGTTGTGATCACTACAAGGAGACTTGAATGCTTATTTTGCTTTATCTTGTTACAGCTGGAGACCCGAGTGAGACTTCTATTAACATGACCTTGATTTCAGTATTATCCCTGATCTTATACACATGCAGTCCTTCATAATATATGGATTGAATCTTATATTCCAATTTATATATCATTCATGTCCCTATGAAGAAATCAAGGAGACATAGGTATAATCACATACGAAAATGAAAAGGTTTGATATATTTTTTATTACTTTGTCTTAGCAGGATGTGCGTATGTGCATTTTAATGTGTTTGTTGGGAATTTACAAAAGGTCATATTCTAATAAATGTAACAAATCATAATGATTAAAAAAAAAGTCAGTAGCTGATCAACATCTTGTCCTACATAACTAGTTGAGTTTCTTAAATTTAACACCACATACCCCCCCCCCCACCCCCACCCCCACCCCCACCCCCACCCCCAAAAAAAAACAAAAAACAAAAAACTTTAACTTATTAATCTTCTGTTAGATGCCAGGCTAGTGTTGGCCTTTTAATGTTTCTGATGTAAATCAAGTTCTTGTTAAGCTATTTGAGAAAACATTTTTGTGAAAGTATGTGCTTCAGAGGATTAATGTTTTGCATTTTGCATTTCAAACATGCAGATGAAGAATTTAAAATTAGCTGAAGCGAGTTGCAATCACAAACATGTTTGGTCTTGGCTTCATTGGACCATTTTGCCACTTGTGGTATGTTTTTGATTGTTTGTTTATTCTTATTCCATTATGAATTTGTCTGATTGTGATGTACTTTTTACAATCTTTGAGTGTTCACTTTAGTATGCATACCTTCTTCCCCTATGGATGAGTGTCTGGCAATACAGTGGTTGTAAAGAGTTGAGGAGCTTCACCAAGACTTTGCTAATAGAGGTTCTCTAACACCTTCTAACTTCTCTGGTAGTGTTGTTTTGCATTCCTAGAATGCTTCATAAGTCTGTTGAAGGGCTTTTAAATGCACAAATACTATTTCAAAAATATGCAAAATAGTTGAGAAAATATACGTATATATTACAATAGAATTTCAGTCATAAATATACGTATATATCCTTGAGAAAATTAAGAGGTTCATATGGAACTAAATTTCTCTACATTCCTTAAAAAAAATCATCTCAACATTAAACGTGTTTTATTTTAAAGAAGTGGAATTAGAAACACAACTCTATTATTTATATAGATATAAGCTTCAGATACCTTGGTGGATGCATCATATCTTTTCCAAAAGGGAATTGGCTAATTCGAACTTCACAGATTAGTTGACAGATAAAAATTGAATATGTTACTATCTATGAGATGCATGTGTTGCTCTGTTTACTTCTGGGAGGATTTTCTTATTAATATTTTCTCCTTTTCTGTGGTAGGTATGAAGGTATGGACCGATTTATTAGGGTTGGACTCAAACTACAACCTAATTCAGTGTGGTTTGTGGCTACTAAAGTGGCAATGGATGGCCTGATTTTTGGACCCTTTGATTTGCTTGTATTCCTCAGTTACATGGGATTCTCAGTGGTAAGAATGCTGCTCAAGTGAAAGAAGATTTGAAAAGGGATTTCCCCCCTGCTTTTATTTTGCAAGGTGGGGCATGGCCGATTCTTCTGGTTGCCAACTTCCCATTTGTTCCTCTAAGGTACCAGCTTCTGTATGTCAATGTCTTCTGCTTGATATGTTCACATCATTCCCCACTTTCAAAGGCCTTGACAAAAGATAACATCTTCCCTGTGTTGTACTCTTCATCAATGATCGGAATTTATTGTTCAACACAGAAAGCCAGTGTTACTAACATACTGTTCTTTTAAGTTTGAATCAGAGAAGTGATAGTTTTTCAGCTTTCTATGTTCTGACGAGAGCAATGTAACATTCAAGTCTAATATCCAGGCTTATAACTCAATTACTTTTAATCGATTTATACTTCCTGTATTCACTTGTCCAATTTTGTGCAGATTTTTATAAATTTATTATGATTACACAGTAATGGCCTTTTAATTTGTCATGAATTTGCTTTGATGAGTAAATAAAAAATTCTAGAATAAGAAAATACGTGCAATAAATAGCTATGTAACTGATTGTCAATAACTAAAATCAGAAATATCAACTTTCTTCTTAGGATGTGTTGTGGACATTCAGGATATTTGTGCAATTAAGCTTTGGTCGTAAACATGTATTCAAGTGACCATTTGATTTCCGGAAATTGTTCAATCCAGGTTAATTATCTACTCTATGATCAACCAACATTACCTGAAAACATTGTCATTTAGGGTGTTCGGGTTCATGTTAATCCATTAGATGAGAGAACCACGAAAGGTTAGCTTTGAAAAAAAAAAAACAACTGCTTGCAAGGAGTTTCTTAAAAGAATCAAGCTACGCATACTTTATTTATATTCAAGCTTCATACAATTGTTTCCACTCCAGCTAAATAGTGAATAAACAATAATTTTAATATCTACAATGAAAATATACAAGAAATGCAGTGAAGCCAAGATGTGAAGATCTAGTACACAAATACATAAATTTCAGTTTAGACCCTCACTGGCATAGTAATATTTTCATTTCTTGCAGATATACTTGGTTTGAACATCGTTGAAGCCCTACCCTTCGTAGAAATAGGACACACTTCCAAGAGGTATGCTCGGCTTCAATAGCAGATGCTTCTAAATAGGGGCAATGCTTAAAGCCAACACTCTGGCTAACAAAGAAAGACTGCTTGATTAGTAAAATGATAATATGACAAAAATAAGGGGACAACAATGAGATGGCTATTCATGTGCAAATCTTTTATACACTATGAGCAAGAACACCCATGAATGTTGAGCTAATGTATAAAGACTGTTCTACATAAGCAAAAAAACATGCACACATACCATAAAGTGAAAGAACATAAAACTTGACGCAATCAGGATAATTCACAAAGCTAAAACAGAATTTACTTAATTCAACTATTTAGCAGCTTTTTCATAACTTACAGGTTTCAACACCAAACACCTCTGTCATCAATCTTTTGCAATGAAATATAACACCATAGGTATAACCTCCAAATGACCCTTTCAAATATAACTGAGGGTCAGTCCATGTTAAGATAAATTCACCAAGATCAAGAGTATTTGATGACAAGACCACAATTTTTAGCACTCACTACTTTTCTTTCCTTTTCTTCTTTTTGTTGATAAAAGATGGGATTTTTATAGATATTGTAGCATTAACTACTGTTTTATCTTCTGTAGTTACACGAAAGAATATATTTAACATTAATTTTGTATTTTCATCTTCATCATCTAGCATGAATTCTATCATCTTCAGCCACTCACCTCCCCTCCCCATGGCAATAAATGGGTTTCTTGAGCTGTTTTAAATGTCGGACAATGTCTATCAATTGTGGTTTTTTTTGGTCAGATTTGAGCTGTTTTACTTTTTTTCTACCATTTTTAGATCAGATATCCTTCACCTGAGGAAGAAATAGCTTTACCTGGGAGTATAAAACACATATCATGTGATAAAACAGCATGTAGTGAAGTTGATATATGTGCTATATCAATGAGGACACCTGGTGAACGCAACCAACTCATATAGGACATTCAAATGGTCATGGTGATGTCGAAAAGGAAATTTTCTCCTGTGCAATTACAAATCAAATTAGAGAAATTTTAACATGTAAGATGAAAGCTTGTTGTATATAAATTCTCATCGCAGAATTGAAAGATAGCGGTAACATTTGGCTGAAGGAATTTCTCTTCTTATTGCTGCAGATGTATTACCTTGTGATGACTTAAAAACTGATGATGGAGCTGGTTGTGCCTTCTCAAATATTCAGTTCAGCTCCCCATTACAATTAACTCCATTGTTCAGATCGTTGGTATCAAGGATTCCCAGCCCACATTTTTCAGAAAGTGTAAGTTAATTAGTTCTGCATTATGGTTATTAAGCCCAAGTAGCAATAATAGTAGTAGAACTTTGGGTATGCTGGTAACTCAATCACCAAAAACTAGTATTGTTTACATTATTACTACATAGTATAAAAGTGGCAGGAATAATACTTGCTTTCTGCTAATGGCATCTTTAATTAGACTTCCTGAGTCTGCTAATGGCAGGCGATATTGGTAACTAATTCAAAGATCACTAATATCTCCAATCTGTATATGGTGATCTGATCTGTAGGCTCGAGTGTTATAGAAAAGACATTCTATTAGTTCCAGTTAGTAGCAGTAATAACAATTACTGTATTCTATATCTGGTGATCTGATCTGTAGGCTAGGGTCCCTGTGATCCTTTATATGATTGCAAAAGCAATAGATCAAAACACTACAACTTGAAGTATGGATTCCATTACGTAAAAATTTTCAAGATTTTACATCAATATGTAAGGTTGTGATTTAATCCATTACTGAAACTGTTTAAATGCACTTCACATAATTATATTGGCGCTTTGGACACACTCGCATAGTTGCATCGACAATTTAGCTCTTTTATGTAAAGCATATATGGCGTAATCTATACATGCATATGAAATTTAGTTGTGTTCCCAGAAAAAACATGCCCAAATTACATAAATTTACATAATTAAGGTGTAGTAATCTCTACCATTAAAAACAAATGTGATACATGCATATGAAATTTAACGAAAAAGTTGTGTTGACTAGAAAAGCATGCCTAGATTGCACTAGTATGAATATATTAAGATGTTATACAATACTATATCTCAACGCACGTCCCCACAACTTGGGCATAATTTTTTCGGCCAATGTTATTCAATACTAAATTTTCCTGTCCATTTGTTTTATGTTTAAGTGAATGAAGAAGAAGAAGACATTGATGTAGACTTTACGTCATTCACAAATTTGTCGTTGAGTAAACCGTTTACATTTGAAGAACTTGGAGGACATGGATGAATTGAAGAACTTGGTGGAGTTGGAGGAGCAAGTGGAAGTGGTACTCGTGGGTTAATTAATAGATGAAGATGATGATGGGAATTGGCAAGAAGCATCACCTTCTCAACCTTAGAATGATTTATGTTTTTTGTGAATTAAGTGTCGTGGATTTTATTTTAGTAATTTAGTTGAGACTTTGTTTGGTATTTTAGATATGTTTGCATTCATATTTAATCAAACACTTAAACTTGTGGTTGAATTTTCGAATTTGAATGTATGCTAGAGATGTTTATGTTCATTTGTGTTTGATTTTACCATTATTGAGTTTTGTGTTATGATCATGATTTAATATATTTCTTTTCATATAGATTTAGTATTTATTTGAATTGTATAAAGTAAATATTGTACAAATAGGTTTAGTTTTTTTTTGAAGATAAATTGATTAATTGTACATAATTACTAAATATTATATATAATATATAATAATAATTAATTTAATTATTTATTATTTATTATATATTAATGATGTCACTAGGCCAATAACTGTTCGACCACTTGTTGGATCAGTGACTCATCCACCTGGTACCTTTTTCGGTTCGATGATCGGTCCAATCTGAAAACCTTGATCACTATCTTGAATTCTAACATTATAGGGCAGAGTAACAATTTTAGACTTAAAAGGAAAAATATTTTCGAAGAATGTAGCATCTCTAGCTTCTATTATGGTATTTATTCGAAATCTCACTAATTTCGGATTTCACAACCAAATATGTACTTGCATTACTATTTTTGAGCATATCCTATAAATATAACGTCTAAGTTTTAGGTCATACTTTCTTTCTTTTTGGTTCGGGCATGGCTTCCTTTGCTAAACACCCCTACACTTTTAGAAATTTAGTCGAGTTGATCTATTTTTCCATAACTCAAAAAGTGGTTTTTTTCATTTATCCTTCACAGTTACTCGATTCATCTTGTGCTTATGGAGTGCAGATGTCTTGAAACAAGAAGATATTACTTGTCATAGTGCACATCTCACCGGCCTTGGCATCATTGGTGGAATGACACTCTTTCCATATGTCGTGGAGGTAAGAGGCTTATGATTCTTTCCCTGCACTTTTCATCATGCCTCTCGTTATTAGTACCGTATATATTTCTATTCTAATTTCTCTTTGCCTTAGATTGTTTAGAAATTTCACATTGGTATACTCAAAGTATATGACTGGCTTAATTTTTTTCCTAATAGCCTATTACAGTTAGTTAATGCATTTATTTTGTAAGATCAAATTATTTAATAGTCTAGGTGTTCATTTAGTCGCATTACTCGACAGGAAGTTAGTAGCCTATTGGGAAGCTGCATTTTATAAAGAAGAGAGTAGAGTGCACGCAGAAAGCAAAAACATTAAATAGATAAGTCAATTTCTCTGCTCGCACACTATTTTTTGCCGTGCTAATGTATCATAAATGATTTTGCATAATCTCTATGTAATTTATTCGGTAGCTTTTGTTTGAATGTGCTTCTCTTACATGTGTACTTTTTAGTATTATGTGGTTGAAGTGAAACACTTGATTTAGAAGTTGTAACTTACTATGGCTTTGGGCATATTAATAATGCAGGGAGCAATATGGGCTGGTAAATGTTTAATATTGAAATGATTAATGTGTAATATGTCCAACTGTGAAGTTTCTTGAGGCTTACAGCCTTTCATATTTTTTGTTCAGGTTATTATTCCAGCTCCTTATTGGGTGAGTTATCCAGAAATGGCCAGGATAGCTAATGCAATGTCTGTGATTCTGCTGACCCACATCTCAGAAAACTTTCTTTTAGATCCAAAGCTTCTTGAATCCAAACTCACAGAGAAATCAAGATTGCTTATTATTTGTTCTCCTTCCAACCCAACTGGGTCTATTTACCCCTGGAAACTACTTGAACAGATTGTTGCGATTGTTGCGAAGCATCCCAGACTTCTGGTAGGATCAAGAAACCTTACACTTTGTACCTGCTCGTAATTATGGCAACTTTGCTATTATTTGAAACCTTAACTATGCTTGGTTATTCTATTTCAGGTGTTGTCTGACGAAATATATGAACACATTATTTATGCGCCCGCAACTCACACAAGCTTTTCATCTTTGCCAGGCATGTGTGACCGGACTCTGACAGTGAATGGATTTTCTAAGGTAATTACAGTTTAGTCACATTATAGAACTAGTATCTATAGATCTTCCACACTATTCCATTCTTGAAATTCCCCTTCGTGCCTATTCTTGCTTAGTTATGTATAATGTATCTAAAAAGGTATGCCTCACAAAATTTATACTTTTATAGGCTTTTGTGATGACTGGTTGGAGGCTTGGATATATTGCTGGCTTGGATAAGGGCACTGCGACTCTTCAGTCTTTGTCTGTGTCCGCCCTCGTGTAATCTATTTATCACTTCAGACTTTCAAAAACTTTTTGATCTACTTTGTGGCGGGATATGCACTGCTCTTCAGTCTAATCACTTTGTGGCAGGATAAGGGTGCACTGTGACTTTTCAGTCTTGTCCGTGTCCCTCGCTCTATTTATCCCTTCAGACTTCTATTCAGTCTTCTTTATCTTTTGTATTTTCAACTATCACTTGAATATCCTCTTCTGATTCCTCTCTCTACTTTACTACAGGAGGTCGCACTCTCGTTTATTTTTTCTATCAGATCTGTTTGGTACCAGATCAAAGCTGAGGTGGATGAGAGTTTTGGTAGCGTAGTGGAGGCTCCACAATTTTTGGTAGCGTAGTTGAGGGATGGAGAGTTTTGTTGATGGTTAACAGGTGGATAATGGCTGTTTATGATGCAAAGGAGGATCAAGGGACAGATATTGAGATGCATGTCATTTATCCTTTTTTGGACGGTTGTACCTTTGTGGAGAGCCTTGTCTTGCCTAATTGCAGCAACGGTATTCAGAGGCAGGAACAATTAATGGAGAAACAAGATGAATAGTGGATCAAATCAGGTAATAATTAATGCCATATAACTGTATGTTCCATTATAAATGTATATGTTTCATCTAATGTCTCTCTACTTTAGTACCGGAGGTCGCATTCTCGTTTATTTTTTCCTATCAGATCTGTTTGGTAGCAGATCTAAGCCGAGGTGGATGAGATTTTTGGTTGCGTAGTGGAGGCTCCACGATTTGGGTCTGATTTGGTTCCACGCTTCCATCTTCTTTTACCTGATTTGTTCGAAGGTATTTTCCCTCTCATACTCATTGATGTCACTTTTTACCGAGCATGAAAGTATGATTTTTTTGTTGTTGCAACTTTTCTTGAATATCTAATCCTTTGCATCTTGTTTTCTCAACTTTTCCTCTGCAGTTATTAGGGGAAGATGAGGGATTACCAACTTGCTGGGTTAAATTGGCTTATACGATTATATATGAGAATGGTATAAATGGAATCCTTCCGGATGAAATGGTATGTTCTGAAATTTCGGCTTCTCTAATATCCTTGTCCTACCAATAGGTCAACTACCTTTGCATGTAACTACAAGTGTATTTAAGTCTTTAACTAATCTAATTGTTTACCGGTTAATATTATTGTTGTTGTCTAAGGGCTTGGTAAAACATTACAAACCATCTCCTTGCTTGGTTATCTGCATGAATTTAGTGGAATAACTGGTCTTCACGTGGGTGTTGCTCCAAAATCCACTCTTGGCAACTGGATGAATGAGATTCGCCTTTTTGCCTGCTTTTTTACGTCTTGATCAAATTCTTGGAAATCCTTAAAAAAGTGTGTTCTTAATTGCTTCTACTTGATTAAGTATCTTGATCCCCTCATTTTTATTGTTATTGAATAAACTAATGTTAAATATATTATTCTTCAGAGATACATACGTAGGGAAGTTTGATGTTTGTGTCACCAGTTTTAAAATGGGGGTTAAATGCTTTTTAGGTTACTATACTATAGGTCGACTTACAAATGGGTCATTGAACTTTTTTTTCTTACAGTCAACTCACTAAACTTTTGTTTACTAACACAAAGTTACAAAAACCGTTAAGTCAAGGTTGACTTAACGGAAATGATGATGTGACAGTTGACTAGTCTAAAAAAAAGCCTATGTGGCAGTTAGTATGCGACGTGGCAGTGAAGATGTGGATTTGGAGAAAAATTTTTATGAAAAAATGTAAAAGAATATTTTAAAGTATAATATAAATTATAAAAATTAGCCAAAAAAACAAGAAAATAAATAAATAAATAAAATAATTATTTTTAATAAAAATTAAAAAACGCATTTTTTTAATAAAAATAATTGTTTTTTTTTATTAAAAAAAATTAAAACTACAGTTTTTTTAATAAAAATAAATATTTGTAATAAAAATAAAAAATGCAGTTTTTTTTAATAAAAAAAAAATGTAGTTTATGTATTTTTAATATTTTTTTTTTAAAAAAATGTGGTACTCGTGGGTTAATTAATAGATGAAGATGATGATGGGAATTGGCAAGAAGCATCACCAATCAACCTTAGAATGATTTATGTTTTTTGTAAATTAAGTGTCATGTATTTTATTTTAGTTTTTATTGTTTATGACAAATTATCATCTTAATATATTTCAGACATTTGGGCTGCTGCTGCTAAAAAAGAGAGACAAAGAGAAGGTAAGGCAATTGAGTCCATTACAATAACATGTGAAACGTTTAAAACTAGAGAGAAAAATAAAACAAGGTAGAGAGAGCTGCTATAGCTGTTGCCGCTCCTATTACTTACCATTCTAGGTACTTGGTGATTTATTGTTCCTGAGAATAGATGCAGTCACTTCCTACTCTTCAATTGATTTGTTTTTTTGTCCCCCTGTTGTAACATGTGTTCGAACTTTTCATATTCAGGGAACTTCTACTCCTTATCCATGAACATCTACAAGCATCTGGTTTGGCAACAACTGCAGCTTAGCTGCACTTTTGAACGAGGCTCAATCGATGCCTTTGCCATCATTGGCACCCCCTTCATCTCTAGCACATCAAGCCTCTGGACAGGAAACTCCATCACCAAAAATTCAATGGCCTTCTGGACGAACATCCTGTGGACTTTTTTCTGAAAAATCAAATTTTACCTTGTGGAATGAAGATTCCAGTGTGAAGTATTATTCAGCAGTGTGTTCCTCAAAAAAGAAATCATTGTTTTTCTCATCTTAGCTTGGTTCACAATCAAAAAAATCAGCCCCTATCTCAAGATTCCGACCCTCCATCTTGCAGTAAATTGAACAATGCTTCAAAAAAGTCATCTGGCCCTGTAGAAACACCAGATTCTCCATCAATATCTGCAATAAGACCTATTGCTAATGTAGAAATTTATATTTTAAAGTGAACTTATTTTTTTTTAAATACGAATTCATTAATTTATATAAATACATTTTTTTAAAAATTATATATTAATATATTTTATTATTAATTAATTTAATTAACATATTTTATTAATAATTTTTATTATTAGTTTCTTTATTTAATTTAATTATTTGTTATGTATATTAATTTGATTTATATTTTGTTTAACTATTTGTTATAGAATTGAGTATAATTTAATTTAATTAATTATCCAGCTCAACTTCTCTCTCCTTGTCAGCATGTGACACATAGATTTGCCATTAATATTTTAAAAGAGTAGGTGATTTTTAGAATTTTTGTAAAAAAATTACAGTTCAATGAGATGTAAAAAATTTCAGTCCAGTGATACATTTATAAGCTGAGGTCAAGTATAGTGAAGAAAAGTGTATTTAACCATCTCTCTCTGTATATGTGTCTTAATTTGGGTGTGAGATAGAATACATAAAATTTTGTTCAATGCATATACTACTTCGTACTTTTCCATGGCTTAAACCAATTATATATTGTGATTAAACTTTAATTAATTTTTAAAATTAAAAGTTATAATTGTAACTTATTATTCTACAATAATTTTATTCCTAAATAACTATATAAAAAAATATTATGAGAAAATAATAATTAATACTCCCTCCGTCTCATAGTTATAGGTTGATTTCTTTTGGCACATAGTTTAAGAAAATCAGTTTAAGTGACAATTTTAAGAAAAAATTTTCACATATACCCCTTAATATTGAATTAATGAATGAGTTAATTACTCATTACTTATCACACTGAAACTCTCAACTTAATTGATCAACGTGTACTGACCATTAAAATAGAACTTTAACTAAAGATGAATTTTTAATCTACATAAACTTTCAACCAATCACAAAACGTTTATGTTATTCCAAATTCATTTAATGAGCCTAAAAAGTTAAATTCTTTTATTGAGAATACAACAACATCAAATGTAGTGATAACAATAATGACATTGAATGTTGTTTCTTCAAAAAAAAAAAAAGTAATGGTTGAATATTTATTATAAGAACATAAAAGTAAACAATGAACCAACTAAATTTTATAAATAGTAAGTAGCCTATATATTGGGACATCCCAAAATGAAAAATCAGCCTATAACTATGGGACGGAGGAAGTATTAAAAAGTATAATATATATTACAAAATATATTAATGATTAAACTTTTGTCACCAATTTTATTTCAAGTAGGTGATATTTAGTTAATTAAAGTTAAAAAAATATTCTCACTTATATACATTTATTAAAAATTAGTTATCATTAAAAACAAAAATCATGATGGTAACTAATTATTTTATAAAAAATTAGGTCATATAGAATTCCTTAAACATGCACCAAGTTTAAGCTTTTAACTGCTTTCATTTTCCTTCTCATATTTTTTTTTTGTTTTAAGTAAAATAAAAACAAATTGTGTTCCTACTTCCTAATTACTATACCTCTTATATTTTTTCAAAATTATCGTTTAACAATTTTTGCCTTTAGCAACCATGTCATGCATTTGTAATTTTTTTCGTTATAAATTATAAGATTATTGCTAAATATTAATAGTTAAATTGAAACAATTTAATACTTAAAATTAACAAGTTCACTAAACATTATGAAATAATAATTTTTAAACTAATAATAGTTAATTTGCAATATTAATTATTTTATTATATTTTTGTTCCTCGTTGTGACTTTTATGTACTAAAATAAAATATAGATTAAAAATGTAGAAGATTAGTTGTGGAAGACTTTTTATATATAGAATGCATCCGAAGGAGCATATGAATAAAGATAGAAGATAAAAAAAATATACAAACTAAATATCATAAACAATTAATTTAATTATATCATAATAACTTTAAATTTAAAATATGAGTACTCTAGACAAAATATATTTAAATAATATGTGAATTAATGTCACATGCGTACACTAGGCAACAAAAATTTTAAATTTTAAGAAATTTAGAGAAAATATAAAAAATTGAGGGAGATAAATTATTTAAATTAAGAAAGAGTATAAAATTTTGAAAAAGAGAGAAGCATATATAAACAATTGAGGGTAGAAGAATTTTTTTAAAAATAAGTGTACAGAATTTTTAGAAAAGGTGTATAAAAATTTTTGAAGAGAAGAAAATATATAAAATATTAGAGATAGAAGATAAAAAAATATACAAATTAAATATCATAAATAATTAATTTAATTGTATCCTAAATAACTTTAAATTTAAAATATGAGTATACTTATATTTGGCCATACTAACCGTTTTAAAAATAAGTAGTGCAATGTAAATATAAAATCAACCCAAAACGGCAAAACCTATAACCTATCTGTCCATCCCTCCCTTTTCTCTCACTTTAACCGTGTCCTTCCAAAGTTCCCTCCATCAGTTCATGTATTACTACTCTACAGTATACACTCTATTCTACCTTGTGGCAGGATAAGGCTTCAGTGTCACAAAGCTTCAACCAGACAAAACTACTAGTTCTATACAAATGAGGCAGCAGCCACATGCGGACACCAAGGATCCAGTAAAGAAGCCACAGTTCACTTGGCTACTTAGGGTTTTGGTTTCAGTGGTGCAATTTATATGCTTTTATTACTGAATTTGTTGGTATACTTGAGTGTGATGTAATAGAGGTTGGTCAGAGCTTTTTGGCTGGAAGAAGATCGACCAAATCGGAGGTCGGACGCGCCCTCACGCGCCGCCCTCTTTCTCTGCTGTTAGGCCTCCCCTGCTGTTCGGAGCTGCCAGTTACTGTTTGGTGATTTTACAGTTCGTACAGTCGGGTCGGAGCCCCATTTTGGGGCGGGTTATCAGGCTCCCTCAGGTTATATGGGTTCCGTGCGGTAATGAGCATTTCCGGCTGTTCTGCGCCTTTTCTTTCGCGGTTTCTTTCTCGGTCTCTTCTGGGAGAAGTGTAAAACCCTCCCAATTCGTGCCTTTGCTCAACTCCGAGCTTGTTTCGATGGGTGTTGTTGAAATGGTAGAAAAAGGGGAGATTAGGAGACTGGTGGATGCGTTGAACTGGATTTCCCAACATGTTACCTTGTCGTGATACGTGTAAGTACAATGTACCAATTACTTTTCAATGTATTACCTGAAATTAGTTAATAAAAAATGTGTATTTCTCAATTTTGTGGATTATTTCTCTATTGATCTTTTTTATAAGCTATTTGTAAAAGTGTATGTAACATTTTTTTTTACCAAAGTTGTCCTGTGTCTCATGTATAATATTTGAATAGCTGCCTCAGAATGGATAATTTTAGGAGTCCTATCTATTATTATTGTATTAGCCATTTCAGAATTAGCTGCTTGCACTAATCTGGAAACAACTTAGTTAGAGGGACAAGTTGTCTATTTAAGTGCAATGTTTGATGCCAACTTATTTTTGTTAAGGGCATTTACCCACTTCAGCGAAGGTTGCATTCCCCTTGATTTCCCTAACCTTTTTTCCGTTATTTTGGACATATAAAATGTTTTATAACAAAATAGTACTTCTTCGTTCCTCGTGACAAATTGGTATATCCTAACAAAACTTAAGATGCCGTCTCCAATTGCTTCATTCTAGCATATGATTTGTGATATATTATTTAATAAGGAGATGTTTTTTTGTTTTTGTTTTTTTAATTAATCGTAGTAGATGTTAAATGTGCTTGCTATGAAAGTGGTGTTAATTTAACAATTCCTTTGATATGATATTTCATAATTTAGTTAATTTGGTACAAAAGATAAATACTTTTCACAATGGAAAAGAGGTTGAGACTTTTATCCATCATCCCAATGAAATTGTTTCAATTTTGCTTGGCCCATTTTATTTGTCTTAAAACTTAAGAGACTTGTGCTCACATTTTGATTGCAATTATTGAATATTATTATTTATTAACAACAATTGTAAACAAGATTTAAAATATTAGTGCTTATGATGCATTATATTAATGTTCTATTAATTATTAGGAAGAGGACCAGTTATCTGTTATATTTTTTGAAAATTTCCTTCTCTAATATCATATGCATAGTTTTAGTCATTTTTGAAAGGAATCAACTCCTGTAACATTTCAAAACTTGTATGAGGAAATAACTACATGTGATGTAAATTATGGCTTATGGACTATAAGTTTTCTGTCAATGGTGAGTATATATTTAGAAAATGATCAGTCATATAGGATGTTGTCCAAAACACGCCATAGTTATAAAACTAATTGCTCAAGTTAGGTGAGATAGAGTAATGGGAGTTGATCATTAGATAAAAATGATCCCTGGTTGCTTGATGAAGAATCTGAGTCCCTCATGGGTTGTAATTTTAAATATTGTTCTCATAGATGAATTATTTTTCCTACTACAAAATATTTTGATTAGATGAATCAACTCTGGTGAAGAGAATAGCATTTTCAAGAGCCTTAGTGCACTCAGATGATAAGGGTCAGTTTGTAGTGTACAGTCGGAGACGATTTGTTATTCCGTTAGAGCTCTTAAAAATGGCAGAGGAAGAGTACGGGCTGCAAATACATGGACTGATCACACTGCCATGTGATGCAATTTTTATGGAGTACGTGGTCTCTTTGATCCAAAGACATCCGACTAAAGATCTGAAAAAGCAATCCTAATGTTCATAAATTCTGGTCACTGCATATCATCTTGGTACATCCAGCAGAAACAAACCAACATATTCTAGTTCCCGGCTTATGAAGATAATTAGACTTTGATTTTGTAAATGATCAACATTTATTGTAGCTTTATACATTATTTATTTGTGGGATGCCAAAACAATTCATATATGAGCTTCCAAAATACCAAACTATTTTGTTCAACGCAAAACAAACATTACAGCCATATCATGCGTCACTTGTTATTATAAAATCTACTACGTACTTTTAATTGGAAATCTGTGTGCAACCAACCAGGTATAATCACCATCTCTGTCCCAAATGTGAACTTCAGCCATCATGATGCATTTTAAGGTTTCTTGCAAACACACTTAAAAATGTCATCTTTTGATGATTTTAATAGATAAATGTACACGAAACATATTATATCTTGTCAACCTGGAAGTGGCCTTAGGTGAATGTGATTTCATTTCTTTGTCTTTTTATTATGCTCGTTTGATCATAATTTTGTTGACCGTAGATTTTGAAAAATAAAGGCATACCTTCTTAAATGACATTACCCCTTAATTAGCATACCTATTTAAGCCTTCCCTGTATTTTCTTTTTTTAGTCTCTCTCCTCATTTGTGTCTGTCCAAAACAAAACCTGAGCTGCGAATGAACATACCAACCTAGGTCGCAAAATTCGAATAATACAACACGGAGACCAAGAATTGAAGTCTATGCCCAGATCTTCCTTGTTGCTGTTGAATCAAACATATAGTTTTCCTTGTTGTTGTTGAATAGAACATACGATCTTCCTTGTTGTTATTAAATCGAACATACGATCTTCCTTGTTGCTGTTGAATCAAGAAAACTTGACCCTTACAAGATAACATGTTCTTTTATCTGTTATTTGCCTAAATTTTGGAAAAAATTCCGACTGATTTGGATTTTGGGTAGGCTGGTGTTGTTGCAGTTTCAGAATTTTGTTTGGGGGTGTTTGTGATGTAAAGAGCTGGTTTTTTTGTTGTGGTATAAGTTTCAAACAGTGAATGTTGAGATGCTAAAAGATGGAATTTTTATTTGTTATTTTATAGGGTTATTGAATCTTGGAATTAATTTGGAGTGATTTGGATTTTGGGCATATAATCTTGCCAATTGGATGCCCTCGACAATGCTGCGGTTGCAAGAATTGCTTCTGTGGAATTTTGTTGAAAGTCAAAGACCATTACAAAACTATCACCAGAATTATGGTATTGTGCTAGCTTACTAGGCTAACAGTCTAATCAAATGGTTGCATCGTTCCTATCTTAATGATCATAATTGGTTCAGCACCATGATTCTGAAATGACTGCTCCACTAAATGATCTTTATTTAAGCCAACTATATATGCTTTGGTAATCCCTGGAGCGCCTTGGTCTTTGTTTCTCCCGTGTTCTTAAAATGCCATTGGAGTTGCTTGCATCTTGGAGGTGTTCTTTGTTGGTAAATATGGGCTTTTCTATCTCCTGTTCTATATTGAGTATAACTGATGCATTTAGAGACTTGTAGAATGGTGGCTTGCCACCTTTAGTGCTCAGGACTTTCTCATCACAGTTCCTATTGATTTAGTTGGTAATTTTTCTTGTTGAGACTGTCTGGCTGACTTCAAGTATGCAGGTGTTTTATATATACTTGTACAACTTGTGACGTTTTGCCATTATCAGTCTAGTAGCATCTTCTTTTGTAAATATTAGCTATTTATATAGGATCTTCATTGAGGTAATCTGGACTCAACACAGTCCAAATTCCTGACAAAACTAGTAAGCTTAGTTTAAAACAAAATTAAGAATACTAGCTTTTATCACTAAGTGGACTACTGACCTCTCATTTGCCATGTGTCTTCTAGTTATATCCTCTCTATCCTTAGCCTTCTGTTAGATGCCAAGCTAGTGTTGGCCTTTTTTATGTTTTTCGATATAAATTGAAGTTCTTGTTAAGCTATTTGACAAAACATTTTTTTGAAAGTATGTGCTTCAGAGGATTAATGTTTCTGTTTTGCATTTTAGCATGCAGATGAAGAATTTAAAATTAGCTGAAAGCGGGTTGCAATCACAAACATGTTTGGTCTTAGTTTCATTGGACCATTTTGCCACTTTTGGTATGTTTTTGATTGTTTGTTTATTCTTATTCCATTATGAATTTCTCTGATTGTGACGTTCTTTTTACAGTCTTTTGAGTGTTCACTTTAGTTTGCATACCTTTTTCCCTATGAATGATTGTTGCAATCAGTTGGTTGTAAAGAGTTGTGAGGTGCTTCACCAAGACTTTGCTAATAGAGGTCCTCTAACACCTTCTAACTTCTCTGGTAGTGCTGTTTTGCATTCCCTAGAATGCTTCATAAGTCTGCTGAAGGGCTTTTAAGTGCACAAATACTATTTCAAAAATCTGCAAAATATTTGAGAAAATATACGTATATATATTACAATAGAATTTCAGTCATAAATATACGTATATATCCTTGAGAAAATTAAGAGGTTCATATGGAACTAAATATCTCTACATTCCTCAAAAAAAAAAAAAAGCACATCAACATTAAACGTGTTTTATTTAAAACAACTGGAATTACAAACACAACTCTATTATTTATAGATATAAGCTTCAGATACCTTGGTGGATGCATCATATCTTTTTCAAAAGGGAACTGGCTAATTCTAATTTCACAGATTAGTTGATAGATAAAAATTGAATATCTTACTATCTATGAGATGCATGTGTTGCTCTGTTCACTTATGGGAGGATTTTCTTATTAATATTTTTTTCTTTTTTGTGGTTGGTATGAAAATATGGACCTATTTATTAGGGTTGGACTCAAACTACAGCCTAATTCAGTGCGGATTGTGGATACTAAAGTGGCAATGGATGGCCTGATTTTTGGACCCTTTGATTTGCTTCTATTCCTCAGTTACATGGGATTCTCCAGTGGTAAGAATGCTGCTCAAGTGAAGGAAGATTTGAAAAGGGATTTCCCCCCTGCTTTTATTTTGCAAGGTGGGGCATGGCCGATTCTTCTGGTTGCCAACTTTCAATTTGTTCCTCTAAGGTACCAGCTTCTGTACGTCAATGTCTTCTGCTTGATAGATAGTGCTTTCTTGTCTTGGTTGGAGCAGCAGCAAAGATGCTTGGAAGCAGTTGTTCACATCATTTCCCACTTTCAAAGGCCTTGACAAAAGATAACAACATCTTCCCTGTGTTGTACTCTTCATTAGTGATCGGAATTGATTGTTCAACACAGAAAGCCAGTGATGCTAACATATTGTTCTTTTAAGTTTGAATCAGAGAAGTGATATAGTTTTTCAGCTTTCTATGTTCTGACAAGAGCAATATAACATTCAAGTCTAATATCTTGGCTCATTACTCAATTACTTTTAATCCATTTATACTTTGTATTCACTTGTCCAATTTTGTGCAAATTTTTATAAATTTATTATGATTACACAGTAATGGCCTTTTAATTTGTCATGAATTTGCTTTGATGAGTAAATAAAAAATTCTAGATTAAGAAAATATGTGCAAGAAATAGCTATGTAACTGAATGTCAATAAGTAAAATCAGAAATATCAACTTTCTTTTAGGATGTGTTGTGGACATTCAGGATATCTGTGCAATTAAGCTTTGGTCGTAAACATGTATTCAAGTGGCCTATTTTCAAAAAAGCAGAACAAATTGGATGTAAACGAGAAAGCTGAACGTAGAGTAGGCTATTTTTAGAATTTACACTACACAATTTTATGATACCGAGTCTGATCAGATTGATAGCTTGGCAATGCAGTATAGTATGACAAAATTTGTTACTGGAATTAGGCATTTTGTAATAACTCAAACAATGAATTCTTCTTCAAAGTCCACTGCTTTGATGACTCCATCCCCTTACACTGAGAAACTTCTGAGTTTGAAGAAGAGGGTTACTAATCGTGAATGGGGGGAAATTTATACGGAAATTGACGCTGTTTTTAAGGAATTACTGATCACAAGGGAGGATTTTGTTGAGAAGGCAAAGGGGTTTGCCTTTCAAGGATTGGACGTGATGCAAGGCGTATTTGCCAGTGGTAAATCAGTTCTAGGTGGAAGTGCTAAGCTCGTGTTCATAATTGGTAATTCCATTGTGTCTCATGTATTTTTAATTTTGGGTCTCAGTTGATGATTTTTTCTTTGCTCTTGTATTATTTTATCACATCAAATTCTGGTGGAGTCACAGAACAAATGATGTGTATGATTCCCATTTCACAATCTGAAAGGTCCAGATGTGTTGAAGTTCGTGTTCCATTGGCAACTTCTGAGATTGTTGTCTTTCAGGGATGTCTTACTTGGCTTTTATTTAAACTATGCTCCGTATATTTCTTGTACATGTCAACTGTACTTGCATTCATCAGCCCTTTATTGCCAATTTTCCCTTATTGGCTCTCAACAATTCCAGCCGCCCTGCAGTTGGCACTGGAAGGTAGATATATGTTGACCCTTAGCTTGTCCATTATTCATCCTGTGCTTATGGAGTGCGGATGTCTTGAAATTCAAGAATATATTCTTGGTCATAGTGCATATCTCACCGGCCTTAGCATCATTGGTGGAATGCTCTTTCCATATGATGTGGAGGTAAGAGGCTTATGATTCTTTCCCTGCTCTTTTCATCATGCCTCTCGTTATTGGTACCGTATATATTTCTATTCTAGTTTCTCTTTGCCTTAGATTGTTTAGAAATTTCACATTGGTATACTCAAAGTATATGACTGGCTTAATTTTTTTCCTGATAGCCTATTACAGTTAATGCATTTATTTTGTAAGATCAAATTATTTAATAGTCTAGGTGTTCATTTAGTCGCATTACTCGACAGGAAGTTAGTAGCCTATTGGGAAGCTGCATTTTATAAAGAAGAGAGTAGAGTGCATGCAGAAAGCAAAAACATTAAATAGATTAGTCAATTTCTCTGCTCGCACACTATTTTTTCCCGTGATAATGTATCATAAATGATTTTGCATAATCTCTATGTAATTTATTCGGTAGCTTTTGTTTGATTGTGCTTGCTCTTACATGTGTACTTTTTAGTATTATGTGGTTGAAGTGAAACACTTGATTTAGAAGTTGTAACTTACTATGGCTTTGGGCATATTAATAATGCAGGGAGCAATATGGGCTGGTAAATGTTTAATATTGAAATGATTAATGTGTAATATGTCCAACTGTGAAGTTTCTTGAGGCTTACAGCCTTTCATATTTTTTGTTCAGGTTATTATTCCAGCTCCTTATTGGGTGAGTTATCCAGAAATGGCCAGGATAGCTGATGCAATGCCTGTGATTCTGCCGACCCACATCTCAGAAAACTTTCTTTTAGATCCAAAGCTTCTTGAATCCAAACTCACATAGAAATCAAGATTGCTTATTATTTGTTCTCCTTCCAACCCAACTGGGTCTGTTTACCCCTGGAAACTACTTGAACAGATTGTTGCGATTATTGCTAAGCATCCCGAACTTCTTGTGGATCAAGAAACCTTACACTTTGTACCTGCTCGTAATTATGGCAACTTTTCTAACATTTGAAACCTTAACTATGCTTGGTTATTCTATTCCAGGTGTTGTCTGACGAAATATATGAACACATTATTTATGCACCCGCAACTCACACAAGCTTTGCATCTTTGCCAAGCATGTGTGATCGGACTCTGACAGTGAATGGATTTTCTGAGCAGGAATATGATAATACGGTAACATAAATATGTACAACATTCAATAAAAGGAAAGGAAAGAAAAATGGAACCTGTAGAAGGGAAAGGTAGGATTGTGGACGAAATTTAGGAAGTAAAGTTGAAGTAGGAAATGGAATGAATGGTATTCTTCTTCTTCTCCTTTATAAATCATTCAAATTGGCGCCATATAAGTACGTAATTGCACAGGAAAAGAGAGAAAGATAAGCTCCTTGGGAGGTCAGTATCATCCACATAATTTGATTTGATTTCAGTTGGGCTCTTATTTTTACACACCGTGTGCCTTCATGTCAAAAAAAATTACCGGGCAGATTAACTCCTCGGAAATATCTGAACTTTCAGGTATAGGCGCAGACTTGCCGGGACGATGGCGGGAGACAGCGACCAGATCGGAGCTTTGACGTGCCCAAACGCGCTGCTTTTCTTTGCCTACGGTTACTCCTTTCTCTGCTGTTCGGAGGTTGTTTACAGTTCGTACGGTTACAGTTTGGTAAATTTACAGTTCGTACAATTCGGGTCGGAGCCCCATTTTGGGACGGGTTTTCAAGTTCCCTCATGTTATATGGGTTCCCTATGGTATATGAATGATTCCAGTCCGCTCGGTTTCTCTGTGAATTGAAATCAATGAATCGGGTCTTACAATGTGAAAAATTTGAAGTAGCATCGTAAATACAAGCCGTTAACCTCCAACACTTGTATTCTTGATCGAGGTAGGTTGGTATCTATTATCTTCCTTAGCATTTTGGTTGAGCTTTTGGCTATGGCTTATTAACTAGTGAAACTATCATTCTTCGTATATTTATGAACTTTCTATCTTTGATACTCTTTCTGACAAATTTAAGATGAACCTTTTATTCTGATGCTACTTTTCTATTTGATTTTCTCCCGATGAATCCTTTTCCTATTTTCTTTTTTTGGCTTTTAATTGAAGTTATTTTCTTAGATTTTTAACTTGTCAATGACAAATACTTACCTATTCATATTATTAAATCCATTCAGTAGCTATGGTGATATATATTGTTAAGCTTTGCTTCCTTCTGAGGTTTGTGTCGTCCTGTTCTCTCATTTCAATTTAGTTTTGTTGATGATGAATTCTGAAATTTATCTTTATATCATCTCTAATTTGTGGCTTGCAAGGCCGCTAACTTCTTTTAGGTCCCTTGACTATATCTTCCTGCTTGCAGTCTCAAGCAAGATATAATTTTATATGCAAAATTTGCTTCCCTGCTGCAGTAACTACCATTTTCAAAGATCAATACTTGTCATTGTAGCACACTCTACACTCTAGCAGGTGATGGGACCACAGAAGCAGAGAATTCTATTGATATTTGGGAGGAAATTTTCACTCAAAACTGAGAAAGGTGTGGAAGATATATGTTTACCCAATACTTGGTGATCATCTTCGTTATTCCATTCTTTTTTGTATGGGTGTGTGTATGTCTGTACACACACACACACACACACACACACACACACACACACACACATATATATATATAAATAAGCTCGTGTAACTAAACAAGTGAAGCTTGAGTATGACATGCTCACGAACCTTATAGAGTTGAGCATGTCATACTCAAGCTTCACTTGTTTAGTTATTTGTATTTAAACTCACAAACATATGTTTTGTAAGTATTTTACACCTTTGTATTATTAGTTTGTATTTGAATTTTGTACCATGTATTTGGCGGAACTCAAGATGGGTGGCGTAAACATATATAAATAAGTTTGTGTAACTCAATATTTGAAGCTTGAGTATGACATACACAAAAATTGAAGTTGAGCATGTCATACTCAAGCTTCACTTGTTTAGTGAGCTTATTAAATTCAATTCATTTGTTAAATAAACGAGTTTGAACAAGTTTTATATGAGCGGAGCTCGAGTTGTTTCATTTGCACTCCTATTGTTTAAGATTGAAACTTGAAGTCTCGTTTCATTGCTACTTCTCTGCCTCCTATTCTTTGATTACAAATGTTAACATTTGTTAATTCTGAGATTACGAGTCCTGGTGGTTGGATATTGGTAAAAGAATTTTTTGCATTTGGACATTCGATCTTATGAATTGAAGGAGACTAGCAGGATGTTGTCTTGGTCTAAGCGTATAAATTTATATATTGATAAGTCCAAATTGTAGAATATTTGTATTTGAGACAAGTTCAACATTCTCATTGTTATTTACTTTTATACCCTCGACAATGACCAGGTCATGGTAATTCTGACAAAGATTCCTGAAGAGACTAGGAAAAAACTTGTTGGGAAAGGGTTCTTACCTCAAGATGAGTATATCTTGCAATATTTATGGGTCCCTCCATACTATTTTTCCGTATCAAACATCTTGGATGGAACTAGCATCATTTATTCGGTTAGTCATTCTTTTCATACATGACTCTTTGGTTTGATCTAGTGTTTCTATTTTGACCATTATTTCGATAATATCTATTCAGGATCATTCTATAGAAGTTCTAAATAAAGCGCTGAAGCAAATCGAGATTATCAAATGTAAAAGGTTTGGGACACCAAATTTTGAATCCCATGAAATTGAAGCTAATGATTTGAGAGCAGCAGTTGCACAGTATCTTCAAGTTAGGAATACTGCTAAGGTACTCATTCGACTTGGTGTACGAGTAGGATCACTCAAACAAATTTGAGAGGAAAGGTCCTTAATGCTTCTTCAAATGATATTTTTATTTACTCATTATCATTTTGTTATATGCATTTATTTTCTCGGGTAAGGTGTGTGTTGGCAAGATGGTTTAGATTTTGCTTGACTTGAGGAACTATGTGTTAATATTGCTTACTGTAGTGTATAATTAGATTGTCCCCCAAGAGAATGTCTGTCATATATTGGTTTGCTATTGTCATTGGAGAATCTTTTAGAGATCAAGTTTTTTTTTTTAATATATTTATTATTATTATTATTTATCTGGGGGTGGGGTTTCTGGGGAAGATTTTGTGGCTAAGTGCTTGTTTAACTTAGGAAAAGAATTGTATCGCTATTTTGTTGCGCTGTTGGATTGAAACGAACACTAGGATCTTCAACAAAATTCTCCCTTTTCTCCTTATAATGGGACACATTGTCTTCCCTTGCATCTCTTGGTTGTTGGTTTTTGGGGCTTCAAAGGTGTTTTTATTCCGAATCTCCATAGGAAATTGGGGGCAATCCTTTCTTATGACTTTGTAGCAATTTCTAGTTATTTTATTTTATTATTATTTTTGGGGATAATTATTTTCCTTTTTGGATCTCTCTTCTTTCTAATAAATTATTCATTTTCTATATAGAGTAACGAAAAGGATAAGCATGGCAAACAATAATGTGTTCTACAAGATGACATGGTATTTAGCTAGTTTAGTTGTCGACCCGCATAAGCTAGGATGAAAAATAGTGTCCAAAAACCGGTTTAACTTATATGAGTGAAGTTCTAATAATGCTCTAGATTTTTCCTTCCACTAAAATATTATTATAGTTCAGTCAACATGTTATATCATCCAAGTTATAAGTATGTATGTCAATCCTGTCGCCGATTCAAAAATTTTCTTTTATAAGGCATCTCGTGATGGGATGGATGTTTCGGGATAAAAAGAGAACCAAACGATTCTTCTACAAAAGTATGGCTGGAAAAGTATGGATGGATGTTTCGGGTTTGTCGAGCGTAAATTATTTTTTGACAACAAAAAAATAATTTTTGCATTAAGGTGGGATTTGGGGCCGCAAGGAAATTAGGTGTTGGTCAGATTGATTGGACCCACAACCCACCTCATCTTTATCCTAGATCTAGCCTAGATCTAGTTTTTTTTTTTGTAAATTATTGTGCTTGAGCCTTATTTATTTATATTTAATACTTCATTTGAGGCTCTCCTAGCATTTTAATATCTAGATGTGATTGGATCCTATTTTTGGAATTCCAAAAATTCAAAGTGGAACAAATTCAAAAAAAAAACAACTTGAAATACCAAAAATTCTAAGTGGAGAAATTGAAGTGATTAATGAGCTAAAAATGCGGATTGGACACGTTTTGGACACGGATTGGACGCGTTTTGAACTCGTTTTGGAGTCCAACCCGTGTCCTAAACGCGTCAAATCCGCGTTCAAAACGCGTCCAATCCGTGTCCAAAACGCTTCTAATCTGCGTACACTTCGCGTAAAATCCGCGTCCAATCCGTGTCCAATTAGCGTCCAAAACGCTTCCAATCCGTGTCCAAAACGCGTCCAATCCGCGTCCAATACGCGTCAAATCCGCGTCTAATTATAGCTAAGCCACTAAGCCAATATAAAGCATGAGTTGGCAAAAATAAGTGTTCTCCTTCCATCTCAAAACTATTTCTTATCTTTCTTGATTACCGAATTTATGCACCCCAAAATTTTATCAAAACTTCTCTTCTTTGTCGGCTAAACTAGCTAATTGAGCAAGAATGGAGCAAGATAGTTTAAATGTAAACTGGGCCTGTGTTACTCGGACTCTTCACTTTGCCCTGAAGTACCCGTGTCCGACACCGTGTCCAAAAATTGGATACTTCACTTTAGTGTAAAAAATTGGCAAAATTGAGAAGTACCCGTGTCGGATACCGTGTCCAACCGGACACTCCATCCGAGTCCGAGTAACACAGAACTGGGCTGGATAATTTGAATAGCAAGGCAGCAAAAAGAAAGGGTTCTAACTGATTCATAAGTGTCAATTTCAGCTTATTAAACTGTTAAAGCAAGGTAAGTTTTAAATCTTGATTTTTGAAGCAAAAATCAATTGTTTAATATAAGATTTAGAGTATTATAACTGTGCTAATTGGGTTGTATGTTAGATTAAGTTTTCAAAAAAATTAACTGTTTTATATAAAATTTAGAGTATTATAACCGTGCTAATTGGGTTGTATGTTAGATGGAGTTTAGTTGTTGTGCGGAGAAATAAGGGAGGAGAATGTGGTTTAAAACATGTGCCTATGACCTGTTTGATTGTATACTGTTAAGACCAAAATGAGCAATTGAGGTACTGTAGTGAGTAAGGTATCCTTCATATATGTTATAGAGTATACATGGAATGTTTTGCATAAGCTAAGTGTGGTTGGAAATCTGTTTTAAAGTAAAAGTCATATTGGTGCATAGCTTCGAAACTGTTTCGGCAGAGCAGTTTCAGAGCTCTGTAAAATCCATCTAAACTGATCATTTTATCTATTTTATATTTTCTAAAAATAGCTTGCTATACCAATTGTAGCATATTAGAAATTGACTTTGATTGGATCTATGGTTTGAGAATTATAAAATAACAAATCTAGCAACTTGGCATTGGAGATGGAGCAGTAGCAGCAGGCGCTGCTGCTGCTGCTGCAACAGTCTCAACTGGGCAGCTTTGGCACCTGATTTGCCTGTCTTAGAGTGTCCATTTCAGCTGAGTTACAATTTTTAAAAATACTATGTCATGCCTATATAACCTGTTAAAGGTTTGGTTGTATTTAATGATGTGAGTTGTAAGATAGAAATTAGCAAAGGAGAGCTGTTGAGGCTCGGATGCAGGGCAATGCTGGGCAGCAGCTGGCCTGGCCTTCTTGTTGACTGTTTTGCTGCCGTTGTAGTCAGCTTGACAGTTGGTTCATGTAAGGTGGGAAGCAAATTGATAAATGCATATAACTTGATATATTAATTATAATTAGTATATAATATTAGGAATAAATTTAAGAAATATAGTAATTAAAGCGAGTTGTTTAAATATGAGAAAAAAAATACAAGTTTAAAAGGAATTTGTGAAATATAGTGGTTGTATTATATCTAGTAATGACCTTATGTGTGTAAAATAGGTTCTTTTCAAGAACATAACGTTTCGGGTTCACGTAATTGCGTAGAATCAATTGCTTTGCACCAAGAATGCAAGTATTTCAACTTTCCTCCATAATTAACATTTGGTTGAAAAACTTTATTCAATACAAGCCTTATTGCAAGTATACTAACTTTCTTCTTTGAGTAGAAATCTTGGATTAAAGTTCCTTTTGAAGCTTGAAATGAATAATTTGTATCTTGAATTGATAATTCCCTTACGAATTCATTATCTAAATATTATTGAAGTTTCTTTTGATTCGTGAATTTATATTGACATTCTATGCTATTCAAGTTCTGCTAGACTATACTTGATAATTGTTCTGAATAATAATAGACTCCTGCCTTCGTGTAATCTATTTAATTGACACGAGTCGATCCATCCCTATTCAATAAAATAAGTTCAAGAATTACTTGGGATGTTTTGTGCTTTTGAGCAAGCTATTCAAGACGTTGGAAGGGCGCATTTGCCTAAAATATTTAACTCTCTGAAAACTTTCTACTTGATTAATGTGCCCCCTCCAGATTACTCCTTCAAAGTAAACTACATGAAACAAATTTAATAAGGTTGTTGGTATTAGTTTATGCTCTCCTCGAATCGAACTCTCTTTATAAAGATTTGAATTATCAAAGTAAGTGAGCAGTATTTTGATAACCCTGAAATTAGAAAGTGACACTCTCTAAGGGAGGGATGTAATTTTGGTATACCTTCTATCATACATTTCACAATCTCCAATTACTATTTCTGCATTCTAATTGTTTGCATGTTTCTTACTGATTTTGTACCTTGATGCAGTTTTAAACTTGGATTTGCACCAAGTCATCTTTGTTTCATAATTATGCATGCATCTCTTATCTTAAGCAACGTCATTTTGGTAGAGATAATTAAACATTGACCAACTTTGTGCTTCTATTCATTTCTATCTCCCTTTGCTCTTCCTCCGTAAAGAATGGCGAATATAATTTTCTCATACAGGTGTAATGAGAAGAAAGGAGTTGCCCAACTGCAATGGAAATATGACTTGGACAGAAGAAAAAAGTTGAGCAGGTTTGACAAATTTTTTTAAGAAGTTATTCCTATTTTCTTTTAGTGCAATGGATGAAAGTTAAGGATGAAAAGACAATCAGCGAGTGACTTTAAGTCAAAAATGTAAATAGAATATATGTATCACCAGCCTTTTGCAAGAATCATTGTTCTGAGTAGTTCCCAGGAAATTATACACTTTATATTTGTGATTCAAATTATTATAGTTAGAGTACAATATCTCCATGAGTCCATAGGATAATGGATGAAAGTTAAGGATGAAAAGACAATCAACGACTGACTTTAAGTCAAAAATATAAATATAATATATGTATCATCATCCTTTTGCAAGAATCATTGTTCTGAGTAGTTCCCAGGAAATTATACACTATTAATATTTGTGATTCAAATTATTATAGTTAGAGCACAATATCTCCATGAGTCCATAGGATAATTTTCTATTTCCAAAGTTCAAAATGTAAACTCTGAACTTAAATTTCTTTGAAATACTTTGCCTTGCAATATTTAATATCGGATCCAACAATGTATTAATGGTCTGTAGGCTTTAGAAATCATTCTTTCTTTGCTTAGGTATTTACATCTTGTGATCTCATATTCTCATGTTTCTGTCTTTATTAAGGTATGGAGAATATTCATGCACTTTATGAACTGGATTTCCCAACATGTGCAGATGTTGATACGTGATTTGACCTTGTCGTGATGCATGGTGTGAGTACAATGTACCAATTACTTTTCAATGTATTACTTGAAATTAGTTAATGAAAATGTGTATTTCTCAATTTTGTGGATTATTTCTGTATTGATTTTTTTTATAAGCTCTCTATTGATCTTATTTGTAAAAGTGTATATAACATTTTCTTTTTTTACCAAAGTTGTCCTCTGTCTCATGTATAATATTTGAATAGCTACCTCAGAATGGATAATTTTAGGAGTCATATCTATTATTATTGTATTAGTCATTTCAAACTTAGCTGCTTGCACTAATCTGGAAATAGGTTAGTTAGAGGGGTAAGTTGTCTTGTTAAGTGCTATATTAGATGCCAACTTATTTTTGTTAAGGGCATTTACCCACTTCAGCAAAGGTTGCATTCCCCTTGATTTCCCTAACCCTTTTTTCATTATTTTGGACATATAAAATGCTTTATAACAAAATAGTACTTCTTCGTTCCTTGTGACAATTGGTTCGTTACACATCAATCAATCTATAAAGGAAGTTTATGATCATGATTTCTCTCTCCCCCCCCCCCCACACACACACACAAAAATCCATGATTCACACAAAAAGGTTGATCTATTTTTAAATATTTATTTAGGTTTGTGGCTGTATTCATGCCATCATACATCAGAATATTTCCGCTTTTGAGAGCTATATGAAAGACGTTGATGAACTGATTCATGCCTTCTCTTTTATCAGTTATACATTGCTTCAGCTAGATGGCAAAGAATCTGATGCTTTCCAATCAGCAATCATGTCACGAATCCCAGATCTAGTCAAATTAAGCAGGTGCTGCTTGATAACCATGGGTTTGATGGATCTTTGTTTCACATGGTGCTTATGTTTATGTAGACAAAAAGTAGACTCTGATTGATAAAATTGTTTTTGCGTTTCTGCCTTTTGCACAGAGAGAACATTCTTTTTGTTTGTTGACCATTTCAGTGGTGATAGTGAACACACTTTATCTTGAGCTGGACTCTCACCCAGAAAGCCTTTTCCTTTATCTAAAAACTGTTATTGAGGTTCACTCAACTGGAATTCTTAACTTTTCATGTTTTACAAAAGGTGATAATGTGGACATTCCTAATGGAAGAAGGGATTTTTTTTTTTTTTTTTTGGGGGGGGGTCAGCACAGTAGAATTGAGTCTTTCTTGGAAAGGATTTCTGATTTTCCAAATTTAATGCGTAATAATCCAGTTCATGTAACTGATAAAATCATTGACCAGTTTCCTCTGCTATATATATAACTCTTGCTTTGTTTGTAGGCTCCACCCGTTGAACGTTACTTGCACAACTTGCTTCAATATGCGTTGGGTGTTCTGCACATTGTTACATTAGTACCCTACAGCTGCAAACTAATAGTGAATGCTACTCTTAGCAATGATCGTGTAGGGATAGCAGTCATTTTGGATGCAGCAAATGGTGCTGGTTATGTTGAACCTGAGGTTAAGGTTCTTGTAAACTTTTGGCTTTATTTTGTTGGATCCCACAACCGGACCTTTAGTGCAATTATTATGCTTCCAGTCTCACCTGATACCGGCTTATGTCTGATAGCTATTTATCTTAATTTGCCAGATTATTCAGCCAGCACTTAGTTTGCTGGTAAATCTTGTTTGTCCTCCACCATCAATCAGTAATAAACCACCTCTACTTACTCAAGGTCAACAATCTATAGTCCAAACTTCAAATGGTCCTACGGTGGAAATGAGGGACAGAAATGCAGAACGGAATATCACAGACCGAACCGTTCACATGCCCAGCCAGAATGAACTGAGAGAGCGGAATGCGGATATGAGTGGCATAGGACGGGGCAGCTCGGCGGTATTCAGCACAACATCTTCTAGTAATACTTAACAAACACCTGCGTCAATAGTAACTTCGGGATTAGTTGGAGATCGTAGAATTTCCTTGGGTGCTGGAGCAGGTTGTGCTGGCCTTGCTGCACAACTTGAGCAAGGATACCACCAAGCGAGAGAGGCTGTCCGTGCCAACAATGGCATCAAGGTTCTTCTTCAGCTGCTCCAACCACGCGTTGTTACACCTCCTGGTGCCCTTGATTGTCTTCGGGCTCTCGCATGCCGAGTTCTGCTTGGTTTATCAAGAGATGATACTATTGCACACATATTAACGAGGCTTCAGGTAAATGACTTTCAAACTTCATTCATTTTGGAGATTGAACATAGGTCATTACTTTGTATTATTAATACATAGCATATATATAGATAGAGTTCGTTCTTATTAATAAAGAATTCCGTTCTGGAGATGAGCTTTGAGCTAATATTTTGCTACTGTTTTGATGTCTACAGTTTTATAACTTAATTGTAACCATCTTCATTATTTCTTTTACAATATCCCGTGGGACAAAATTTTGTCAAGTCAAGAAATGGGATAAGAAGGGGCTGAGTGAGGAGGGAAAAGGGGGGGGTCTCACTCCGTAAAATTTAATTACCTGAAAGGCGGTGTAGAAATATAGAAGCCTTAAAAGAAATGATTAAATAAATGCAAAACTGTCCCAAAGTTCCACACTTATGTCATTTTTGGTCATGAAGTTAAAAATTTTCAAATGGGTCCATCTAGCTGTCAGAATTTCCCTTTATACGTTGTGGTCAAAATATTTATTGGAATATGTCATGTGTTGGCACATGACCTATTTAATACGATTTAATCGTATTTTAGAGGCCTTGATTTAATTTCAAAAGGTATATCACTATTCTAATACATATTATATTATTTTATTGATATTTGTACTCATAAAAATAAATAAGTTTTTAAAATTAAAAATCCATTCCGCCAAAGCAATGCCCAGAGACTCCCATTCCCCCAACATCAAATTATATAGCTTAGAAGTTATCTCTTTGGCTGATTGTTAACTGTTAAGAACCTTGTAAGTACTTCTATTGAAGGGGTCAGAGACTTGGCTACCTAATTAACGTTAGCGTAGGGTGCATTCCCCTAATTAGACATGCGCAATATATGCATCCTTGTCTTTTACTGAACTTCAACTAAATATTTCAAAACTTTGACTACCATAATACCATTTCTTGAAATACTCAAAGACTACATATAAAGATCAAATAAAATATTCACAACTGATAATAAGCCTAATAAACCTAAGAATAGTGTATGTCTAGGAATTTGTTGGCGGGCTATACTCGACATAAAAGGACTTTTGACATAAAAAGAACATTACTAGCAGCATTTAGTCCATGACAATGCAACTATGTTAGAATTGATTAGCAATACATTCAAAAACCCATTTTCCTTGAGTTGGTATGTTGTTTGTCTTTTATAATCCTCAAATGCTTGGAACATAGTTGTTAAACTATTAAAGAAGCAAAAAGGCGCTCTGCCGCTTTAGGCATAAGGTAAGGCGAGACGCACCTCTAGGGCCTTGTCTTATCTTGGCTAGGGCATGACACGTTGAAAGAGGCGTGCGACTTTTGGGCCTAGGCTTGAGATACAAGTCACAATTAAGGCATGTCTTATAGAAGTCTTCTAAAACAAGACTTCAAGTAATTAATTTTTCAAAAAAAAATTCTTTCATTTTTTTTCTTCCTTTGGTGTTTGCTTATTCTTTTTTATTCTTCCTTAGTTTTTCCTTATAATTTTTCCTTCTAATTTTTTCCTGGATAACATTCCTTCCTCTGCTCTTTTTCTTCCTTTGTTTTTCTTCTTTCTTATGCTTTCTTATGTATTTATGCCATATATTGTCAATGTATTCAGTACATGCTTACTGTAACAAATGTGACACCACATAAGTACAATCCATTACTTAAGGTTGAACACCTTAGTTCGGTGAGAGGTGCACATTGCGGTGCGCATCAGTTTCGAGGAGACTTTTGCACCTTGGTGTGCCTTTTGCCTTTAATAACTGTAGTTATGAATATGTAATACCTGATATCCAAATTTTTTTACTAAGTTGCGGTGTTTATTAGTTAATATCTCTAGTGTTAACTAGTCATTTGTTGAATATGATGACTAGCTTGATCTTCTTTAAGCAATCATTAAAATTTTGCTTAGTCAAAATAGAGGGATTAGTGGAAGATTAGTTAAGCTAATTAGAATTAATTAGTATTAATACTTTATTAAGGAATGGGGTAGGCTTACTTGAAAATGACACATATCACATCTTTTGATAACTGGCTAATGATGAATAAAATGACGAATAAAAATTTGTAGCTCCAACAAAATCAACATATTCGTGTAAATATTTATACTCGTAATCCTTTGAATTGATTTTTCTTCTTGTTGCTTCATAATAAGAGCAATATATTATTTCATCCCCATTTGGAATACTCCCAAATCTAAAAAAATAGTAACAATCAAGATAATATTGTGAAATTATCAATTTTACCATGAGTGGCCATGAACAAATAAGGGGTTTACTAATACGAATTCTTGATTGTTGCAGTTCTTCCCACCAATTCCTTGGTATGTCTTCAAGCTTGTTTACTACAAACACAACATTATTATCATTTGGGATCAACAAATAGTTAAAATAATTATCTAAGTCATCATCTACCCAATGATTGATAAAGTATTTAAAGTCCCAATATCTTCGATAGCTATTAAACTCTTTAATGTCTTCATAATCAATTTTTGAAAGGCAAAAAGTTAACCAAGTTCCAATATGGTCTTTCCTCTTGAGAATGAAAATGCATATGGAATTGTAGGCACTTCACACGAGGGTGACTAGCTTCGTTTTTGTTATCTTCCATACCATGATACTAAGGAATTATGGTACCAATTGATGCAAGACGGAAGTGGCTAGGGGCTAGATATCGTTCTAGTGCAGCCACAACCTACATAGGTAAAATAACCCAAGAATCCGTTAATCCGCTAAATGCCCATGATGAAACCATAAGGAAAATAGAATTCTAGAATCCACTAAAGACGGGGAAAAGAAACCCAAAGATATTTTCTATTTATCAAAAGATGTATTGCAATCAACATTAAAGACCTTTTTATATTAAAGGTCTATTACAATTAAAAAAGCAAATTCAAATTAAAAATAATGATATAATCAGGTCCCTATTATTCCTTTATTATAGCCTAAAAATAACCCTAGAATATCCTAATCACTATAATTTAGAAAATTATAAATAACATTACTTTATAAAATAATACAAAATATCTTCCTCCATCAAATACTACCTCCGTCCCAATTCACTTGACAAACTTCAATTTTCATGGTCAAATTGGCCATTTTTAAAATAAATGATCGAGCGCTCTTATTAAATTTTTGGAATGACGGAAGTTGGGATTAGTATCAAAGTCTATGTACTTTACTATGATTATATAGTCCCTTCGCCAAGATTTTAGAAAAAGAATAAGATATTTTGATTGTAAAAATGGTCAATTTGACCCTACAAACTCAACTTTGTCAAATAAACATAATATAACATGCATGCTTATTTGTTTGTTCTTGTTTAGATTGAATACAACTATATAGATGTGGTAAGATTTCATATTAATTGTTGTTTGATAGCTAGTTAGTTTTAGATGTGCCATTTGGTTCTTAGCAGGACCTTTCCTTTATATGAACTTGGTAGTTTTTCCATTGATCTTGAACTGTTTTTGGTAGTTGGATTTCTATTTAGTCGCATTACTTGACAGGAAGTTAGTAGCCTATTGGGAAGCTGCATTTTATAAAGAAGAGAGTAGAGTGCATGCAGAAAGCAAAAACATTAAATAGATTAGTCAATTTCACTGGTCGCGCACTGTTTTTTGTCGTGCTAATATATCATAAATGATTTTCAATGTGCCGACTCCAACTGCTCTGTTGTATTCTTAATATTTACTGAATTTAACCTATTCTCTTATGTCCATTTCCTACAAGAAGATTTTCAGGACTCCCTGCTTTTCTTTGATGATGTTGTTTACTCATTTTTTAAATTTATTTTATGTCCATGTCTTCCTTGCACAGGCATAACCATCTATAGTTAAAGGTTAAAAGGCAAAAAGGATTAGTGAAATCCTCTATTAATTTGTCAACAAAATTTTGTTCCCACTACAAATGAAAGCACACTACTGAAATTAGATACGTATCTTGGTTTCATGCGTGTTTTGCCACTACTTGTACCTTATTTATCACATTCTGCAGGTATGCTCGTTATTTTCCAAATACTCATATTATTGTGCAGCATAATTCTTCAATTTGGGAAGAACGATGACTTAGTGTCTTCTCTGAATATCTTTGAAGCATCCAAGCAAGAAGTGGGTAGTCCTAATATGTACATCTACTGCACAATAATAGATGTCTGTGGTCTTTGTAGTGACTTCTTGAGATCGAGGTCCATTTATGAGTTACTTGCCAACACTGACTCACAAGCTTCACACACTAAGTTTTTATCTCTTACATGCTTAGTATCTCTAATAGATAACACGTGTGTGTCCAGGCATGTGTATCTGAGTTGTTGCTTTCAATTTAATATCTAGTCATTTGGCATTGTTCTCTAAGTATTGGATTATCTTTTGTATGAGTATTAAGATTAACAGTAAAACTTATTTGGGGTCCATCATCATGTAGAAGCATAATTATGGTTTTGTGGGCATTATTAGTCGGACGGGGTAGTCTTACACTGAAGTAATGTTTCGACGGCATCAGCTACCTGCCTGCCTGGTTTTTGTTTCCTACTAATAGTGATTGACATCCAGTTGAGATGATATTGTTTAGTATACTATAATGTATAAACTGACTGTCATTTATTGTTGGTAGTCTTGTAACGACTCAAGTAATGTTTCAATGATTTTGTCTAGTATACTACAATTTATAAACTGTCTGTCACGTATTGTTAGAACCAGTTATCTATTACATTAGGTATTGGATCCTATGATTAATTAGATGCATGCCAACAAATTGAAGCTAGTTCAGTTTATTGGAGGAGTTATATTTCGTTTGTAGATCATTTCAAACAGTAATGCTATGTTTGGATTGAAGGAATGAAGGTGGAAATGGAATGACTTATTCCCATGGAATGGAAAATTTGTGGTTGGTTGTTCCATCGGAATGGAATAAATTATTCTCATTCCTACCAAATTTGTGAATTTTATTACTTGGGTGAGGGTATGGAATGACTGGAATGAATCATTTCACTCACTTAATTTCATTCCTCCAATACCAACGTAGCATAAGAGTATTGAAGTCAATTGCTTCATAATATTTACTTCTTTTTCTAACATTGTTCATGTATCAGTTCGTTAGCAAGGTAACTGTGTTGGGGCACACAACTACAAATTCTTCCTCCTTTCTCGTGGTAATTTTCACTTTCTTTAGTGTGATAGTTTAATGGACAAGTTGAACTTTAGTCATAAACAAGAGACACTTTCACCATTTGGTTTAGTGGATTTATATTTCCGTTTTCATATTTGTTTTCTGTAACTTCCTGTATTTATAAATTAATCACATTGCAAGCATTCTAATAATGAATTGCTTATAGACACCCGTACACTACAGTCTTCACATAATTAAAATTAATATCAGCAATGCATTCAAAGTAGTATTCTTTTTTATATGGTCACTAGAACTAGCTGCTTTTTAGACTGACATGTACTTCTACATAATGACTCTGTCTTCAAACCTTACTATATCGGATTGTTTGTATTTGAAAAGTAATTCTTTTCTTGGAACTTTAGTAATAGTTTTAGGTACCATATGCTTAATGAAATGATTCAACTTGGTCTACTTAAAAGGTTGCCTTGTGAATGTGTCCAATGGCTATTAGCAGTTTCAAATTGAAATACATGGTTAGTAATGCGACACCACTCGGTTAACTAATTTTGGCAGACTTCTTATCTGCCAACTTTTCATGGAAGAATTTATGTTATTTTAATTGTGGCATATACACCTCCATCCGATTTGGATGACATCAGATGGCACATAGTTTAAGAAAATTTGGAAACTAAGTTGATCTATTCTTAGGCAGTTGTAAAATGAGTACATACTATAACAGTCTTAGGGGAGGTATCACTTATACAACTCTTGGGTTTTTTTCTTCGTTTATCCAGATACCTTTTAACGAATTTATTGAAGCAGTGGCTGTTTTCATAGTTGTACACGTTTCTGGATACAACAATGGATACGTTTGTATTGCTTCCTAGTTTCATAGACTTCTTTCAAGAAGCCAAACATCGTTCCATCTCACCCCGGCAATCTCGCTGTCATATTTTTGGCTTTTGGTATACTTTCTATCATATATTTCACAAATTATTCACAATCTCCAATTACTATTTCTGCATTCTAATTGTTTGCATGTTTCTTACTGATTTTGTACCAATTTGGTAGAGATAATTAAACACTGACCAACTTTGTGCTTCTATTCATTTCTATCTCCCTTTGCTCTTCCTCTGTAAAGAATGGCGAATAAAATTTTCTCATACAGGTAATGAGAAGAAAGGAGTTGCCTAGCTCCAGTGGAAATATGACTTGGATAGAATAAAAAAGTTGAGTATGTAGGACTTGGTTGACAAAAAAATTTAAGAAGTTATTCCTATTTTCTTTTAGTGCAATGGATGAAAGTTAAGGATGAAAAGATAATCAGAGAGTGACTTTAAGTCAAAAATGTAAATAGAATATATGTATCACTAGCCTTTTGCAAGAATCATTGTTCTGAGTAGTTCCCAGGAAATTATACACTATTTATATTTGTGATTCAAATTATTATAGTTAGAGCACAATATCTCCATGAGTCCATAGGATAATGGATGAAAGTTAAGGATGAAAAGACAATCAGCGAGTGACTTTAAGTCAAAAATATAAATAGAATATATTTATCACCATCCTTTTACAAGAATCATTGTTCTGAGTAGTTCCCAGGAAATTATACACTATTTATATTTGTGATTCAAATAATTATAGTTAGAGCACAATATTTCCATGAGTCCATAGGATAATTTTCTATTTCAAAAACCCTGAACTTAAATTTCTTTGAAATACTTTGCCTTGCAATATTTGATATCGGATCCAACAATGTATTATTAAAGTTATCTACTGTTCATTATCAGTATTAAACTAGATTACAATGGTCTGTAGGCTTTAGAAATCATTCTTCCTTTGCTTAGGTATTTACATCTTGTGATCTCATATTCTCATGTTTCTGTCTTTATTAAGGTATGGAGAATATTCATGCACTTTATGAACTGGATTTCCCAACATGTGCATATGTTGCTGCGTGATTTGACCTTGTCGTGATGCATGATGTGAGTACAATGTACCAATTACTTTTCAATGTATTACTCCCTCCGTCCCATAGTTATAGGTTGATTTTCCATTTTGAGATGTCCCAATATATAGGCTACTTACTATTTATAAAATTTAGTTGGTTCATTATTTTACTTTTATGCCCTTATAATAAATATTCAACTATTACTCTTTTTTTGAAGAAACAACCTTCAATGTCATTATTTTTATCACCACATTTAATGTTGTTGTATTCTCAATAAAATAAGTCAACTTTTTAGGCTTTACTAGTTTAACATATTTTGTGTATAAAAGGCAATTGTACCAACAATCAATGAAGTTAAGAGTTTCAATGTGATAAGTAAGGAGTAATTAATTTATTCATTAATTCTATATTAAGGGGTATATGTGGAAAATTTGTGTTAAAAATTAACTTAAACTGATTTTCTTAAACTATGTGCCAAAAGAAATCAGCCTATAACTATGGGACGGAGGGAGTACTTGTTTTTAGTTAATGAAAAATGTGTATTTCTCAATTTTGTGGATTATTTCTGTATTGATCTTTTTTATAAGCTCTCTATCGATCTTATTTGTAAAAGTGTATATAACATTTTCTTTTTTAACAAAGTTGTCCTGTGTTTCATGTATAATATTTGAATAGCTGCCTCAGAATGGATAATTTTATTGTATTAGCCATTTCAAACTTAGGTGCTTGCACTAATCTGGAAATACGTTAGTTAGAGGGTAAGTCTGTCTTGTTAAATGCTATATTAGATGCCAACTTATTTTTGTTGAAGGCATTTACCCACTTCAGCGAAGGTTGCATTCCCCTTGATTTCCCTAACCCTTTTTCCATTATTTTGGACATATAAAATGCTTTATAACAAAATAATACTTCTTCGTTCCTTGTGACAATTGGTTCGTTACACATCAATCAGTCTGTTGTACACATAATTTAGTTACTTAGTACTGGCACGACACATCTCATTATTAACTCTTTATTACTCTGCCTTCTAACTTACCCTTTAATTTGAATATCTCAAATAGTTTTCTTTTTAACATCATTATGGTGTTCATCATATCTGTGGAACTGTTTGATAACCTTTGGTTGCTAAAGAAATCAAAGTCTTGTAGACCATGTTTGTCCAGGTAAGGGTACTCGCACACTCTCAACTGATGGGTTAGTGATCTGTGCATTAATGCAAGTCACATTTGCAGATAAATTTAACCAATCTGCATCTTCTCCCAGAGCGTTGCTACTTGAATTTTGTTTCTACATTCTTATGTTGCCACCAGAATTCATTTTCCTTCTCCACTATTTCCAAATGATATTCTTATATGCGCAATGACTTGCACATGCATTTCTGCAGACATTATTTCCTTATACTTTGCGTGTTTACCCAATTCTTATAATTGTTATAGTTTCAATACAGGTTTTGTGAGCCATTAATGGATTCATATAATGGTCAAATGGATTCTGAAAATTAAAAGAACTTGAGACTTCTAGCTGTATCATTGGGCAGAGAGGAGAATGAAGCGGCATACAAAATTAGGTGGAAGGTGTCAAGGTTCCAAAGAAGAGCTCATATTTTGAGAAAATTATTTTCTGTGTTCACTAAAGAGATTGTTGAGGGAATGATCAGATATGTTCGCCTTCCGACCATCATGCTGAAACTCCTTTTTGATAATGGTAACCAGGAATTTGGTGATTTTAAACTTACCATATTGGGAATGCTTGGAACATATGATTTTGAAAGAAGAATTTTGGTATGTTTGCTCTTGCTATCATTGTTTTTCTTATAATTTACTTGTTTTATAAAACTCGTGATACACGTTTCTTTTGATTAATTACTTGTATATATTTACTATCATTGAGATAATTTTTTGAAAGGTTCTCTTTGTTATCAACTTGAGATTGTTGTCCATCCATGTGATCTAGCTTCTGGATGCATTGTTTTCCCTGAAAGGAGAAATTTGGAAATAATTTAGTATAAACTCGAGCTAAGTTTTCTATGTGGAGTTGTTGGTGGTCAAGTCTTCTTCACATACTTCAAACCAGAAACTGTTGGTTAAATATCTCTCGTCTTTCCTATGGATATTCTTTTGTCTCAGCCTTGTCATTTCACACCAAAAACGCAAAATGGAGGTGGCAGACTGACATTTGGTTTTGTTTTTAGTACTGTTTACTAGTACAATATCTTTTCAAATGAAACCATATAAAAATATATAAATAACTAAATAAAAATTAACCAGAAATTATGCCAATACGAAATAGTGGAAAAAGGCAATTATCGGCAATATGGTATTGAGAAGTCATATACCTTATTTATTTTATTATTTATCAATTTTTAATAGACTCGTTATTGTTTATTTGACTTACACTGTGTTCATGAGTTTAAAAAGGTTGGAAAAAAAAAGAAGAACAGGAAAATGGAGGACTTTAAATGTTTTCCTTCCCAAGTGTCATGTGTGTGAGTTTTTTTTAAGGAGGGAAGATGAGGGAAATGGGTGGAAAGTAAACCCAACACTCTACCCACAACTTTTCCCCCAAGAATGGGAAGATTTGGTTGGAAAGTTATTTTCCTCTTTAAAAAGTTCTTATTGTTCTCATTTTACCACTCAAAATAACAAACCTTAAAATTTTAAGTCCTTCAATGTCCACTTCCTCATTAACTCGCAAACACAAGGAAACTTGTTATCACTCCTCCATTTCTCTTCTCTAGTAATTTTAACTCTCTCTTGTTTTATTTTCTACCCAAACTCGCAAACATTAATGTTGTACATTCTGACTTAACTTGTGGATATTGATTTTCATCCGAAACAAAATTTCCAATTTTGATTGGCTACATACAAGTAAAATGTTTTGTGAAATTTATCATATTGTTGTTGAATGAATCAAATGAAAAGTTTCCATATTGACTAGTTGCTTGTAATGCCAGGACACTGCCAAGTCACTGATTGAGGATGATATTTTTTATACCATGAGCCTACTAAAAAAGGGTACGGACCTAGGAATCTTTTATGTTGCATATGTAATTGCCCTCTTACCAAAAATTCCACAAGCTCTAGGATTCAAATATTCAGCTGTGGACATACAACCCATCTGCAGTGTGAACTTCAAGATAAAAAAGGCATCACAAAGAGATTCTTCAGTAGGATGCCCCATTTGTACACCATAGAAAAAGGCCGGCTTTGAGTTCGAAAAGTAAGTCTACCCTTGCGGAGGATGGATTAGTGAGCAAGTATTTGTCAAGAAACCAGACAGCTCAAGGGACAATTGGTCTGCACCAGCATGAAAGCGATATATTTGAGGGTTCCTATGGTTATCATCCAATTTCAAGGGTTAGTCTAGATATAACTGTTAACCCATTGTACTCATTTATCTTGATACTAATTGGATTGCAACTTGGGTGCAGCAATTTGAAATCTTAACTAATCTTCAAAAAGAACATAGATTGAATCATGTGGAAAATCCTCCTCAGTTGAGGCTTGCACCACCAGCCGTTTATCATAAAAAGGTGAAGGAAAGGGATTGATCTTTTCAGCGGAGAAAGTAGTGGTGGAAAGGTGCAGAAAGGAATTGATCCTTCAAGAGGAGAAAGTAGCAGTGGTTTTACAAAGATACGAAAAACAAGTAAAAGCAAGCAACTTAGAGAGTTGAAAGTGAAGGGATCTTCGATTCGATTACCCTTGAAATCACATATATTTGGTAAGTTGAGATATCACTCTTCCTTTATGATGCTATGTTTTTGTGTTCGTTCAACCTGTATGTATTTTTGTTGGCAAGACGTGTTTTTGATGCTTCATTACTCTTTGTTGTGATTTTTGTTTACTGTTTACCATGATGTTTTTTTGTAGGCAAGGAGAAGATATATAAGCAGTAACATAAAATATCAAATATATTGAAGAACACACACCTACTAGAAAATATTTTGAAGAATTAGACTGGATATTATTTCCGTGAGGCAACACTGCAAATAAATGATAGCTCGATGTACTGTGGATGATTTACACAGACGGTGGAACTACAAAAAGAGAACTGGAATAATTTCCACTAGGCATTCTGAAGGAGCGATGCCTCATTTGGAAAGGCTACGACGTCGTCCTCGTGAAGGTGAGAAATATTTAAGTGATCAATATTAGATTAATAATTGTATAAGCTGGAATATTTAGTCCTGGGGAACCAAGTTCTGCAGCCTTGTAATGTTTCTGGTTTAGTCTGGTAGCATATGCATAATGCATGTACCTGTTCTCCCATATTTAAAATCCTCACATGCCCATCTTCCATCAGTTCACCAATTAGTAGCTAGTTGCATATTTTTATTGGTGCATTTGTCTTCAGTACTCCATTCCTTATGTTGGTTGTAATAGAATTGGCTGCCCTGTATAAACTCATTCCATTTGTTCCAGCAATAGCATCTCCATGTAATTAGTAGTAATATCCTGCATCAATTTCAGCTTTGAAATTAGTAGGAATTAGTATTTAGTTGTAACGGTCTAACAGTGACTAAATTCTACATCACAGCACAACTGCAATATGAATCTTGTTTGTGTTTATACCAATACGGTCCCTGTGATCCTTTATATGAGAGCAAAAGCAATAGATCAAAACACTACAACTTGATGTATGGATTCCATTACCTAAAAATCTTCAAGATTTTACATCAATATGTAAGGGTGTGATTTAATCCATTATTAAAATTGTTTGAATGCACTTCACATAGTTATATTGGCGCTTTGGACATACTCACATAGTTGTATCAGTAATTTAGCTCTTTTATGTAAAGCATTTATGGCGTAATCTATACATGCATATGAAATTTAGTTGTGTTCCCAGAAAAAATATGCCCACATTACATAGATTTGCATAATTAAGGTGTAGTCATCTCTACCTTATAAAACAAGTGTGATACATGCATATGAAATTTAACTAAAAAGTTGTGTTGCTTAGAAAAAGCATGCCTAGATTGCACTGGTATGTATATATTAAAATGTTATACAATACTATATCTCAATGCACGTCACCACAACTTGGCATGATTTTTTCGGCCAGTGTTATACAATACTAAATTTCTTGTCTGTTTGTTTTATGTAGAAGTGAATGAAGAAGAAGACATTGTGAAGACGACTTTACGACATTCACAAATTTGTCGTTGACATTTGAAGAACATAGAGGACATGGAAGAATTGAAAAACTTTGTGGAGTTGGAGTAGCAAGTGGAATTGGTACTCCTGGGTTAATAGATGAAGACGCTGATGGGAATTGGCAAGAAGCATCACCTTCTCAACCTTAGAATGATTTATGTTTTTTTGTGAATCTAGTGTCATGGATTTTATTTTAGTAATTTAGTTGAGACTTTTTGCATTCACATTTAATCAAACACTTGAACTTGTGGTTGAATTTCGAATTTGAATGTATCCTAGAGATGTTAATGTTCATTTGTGTTTGATTTTACCACTATTGAGTTTTGAGTATGATCATGATTTGGTATGTCACAATCTTTCATGCCACATTGTATGGCTAGATTTGTTATTGAAAACAAAAAAACGAACTTTTATTAGAATCATTCATAACATTGAATTTAAACTTATTTTTTTCATTTTACCACCAACTTCATAATACGCCTTGTAAAAGATAGAAAAAAAAATGAACTTATTCATAAATCTTAAAATAACTATCCACTTCGCATCATTTCAATAGAATAAAAATTCATTTTATCCGGTAGAACACACAACTTTCAAAATAACTTAACTTATATATATATATATATATATATATATATATATAGAAAGGATCGGGAGTAAGGTTTCCCTTACTTTCTTAAAATGCGGGATTTAAAAAGTAAAAAAAAAAAGTCCGCGATTTTAACAAAGTAAGGGCTCACTTACTGTGAACTGCACCTATATATATATATATATATATATATATATATATATATATATATATACTATCCGGATCAAGTCAGATACCCATTATCTTATTTCACCCGCGTTTCACCCCTTTAATGATTTGCTTCGATCATACAACCGTTGTTTACACTTTTAACGACGCTTATATAGGTTGTCTGTCGCTTAAAGGGGTGAGAAGACGTAGTTTCTCTCTCTCTATATATATATATATATATATATAAGACAAACCTGAAAACAAACATCAACCCCTGTTGGTAATATATTACTCCAGCACTAAAAGACAGGCGTCTGCGTGCTCTTTAAATATATCACCAACTAGAAAGTAGGAACAATCCTCTTCTTGTCCTTGTTCAATGTCACAAAGGCTTCAACCAGACAAAACTACTAGTTCTAAACAAATGAGGCAGCAGCTACATGCGGACACCAAGGATTAAAGAAGCCAAAGCTCACTTGGCTGCTTAGGGCTTTGGTTTTTTATATGCTTTTATTACTAATTTTGTTGGAGTACTTGAGTGTGATGTAATTGAGGTTGGTCAGAGTCAATTGGGGCTTTTTGGTCGGAGGAAGATCGACCAAATCGGAGGTCGGACGCGCCCTCACGCGCCGCTCTTCTTTCCCTGCGTCCCCTGCTGTTCAAGCTGCTGTACAGTGCATACAGTTAGTGTTTGGTGATTTTGCAGTTCGTACAGTCGGGTCGGAGCCCCATTTTGGGGCGGGTTATCAGGCTCCCTCAGGTTATATGGGTTCCGTGCAGTAATGAACGTTTCCGGCTGTTCTGCGCCTTTTCTTTCGCGGTTTCTTACTCGGTTTCTTCTGGGAGAAGCGGAAAACCCTCCAATTTGTGGCTTTGCTCAACTCCAAGCTTGTTTCGATGGGAGTTGTTGAAATGGTAGAAAAAAGGAAGATTAGGAGACCGGTGGATGCGTTGAACTGGATTTCCCAACATGTTACCTTGTCGTGATGCGTGTAAGTACAATTTACCAATTACTTTTCAATGTATTATTTGAAATTAGTTAATAAAAAATGTGTATTTCTTAATTTTGTGGATTATTTCTCTATTGATCTTTTTTATAAGCTATTTGTAAGTGTATGTAACATTTTTTTTTACCAAACTTCTCATGTATAATATTTAAATAGCTGCCTCAGAATGGATAATTTTAGGAATCCTACCTATTATTATTGTATTAGCCATTTCAAACTTAGCTGCTTGCACTAATCTGGAAACAACTTAGTTAGAGGGGCAAGTTGTCTATTTAAGTGCAATGTTTGATGCCAACTTATTTTTGTTAAGGGCATTTACCCACATCAGCGAAGGTTGCATTCCCGTTGATTTCCCCAACCCTTTTTCCGTTATTTTGGACATATAAAATGTTTTATAAGAAAATAGTACTTCTTCGTTCCTTGTGACAAATTGGTATATCCTAACAAAACTTAAGATGCCGTCTCCAATTGCTTCATTCTAGCATCTAATTCGTGATATATTATTTAATAGGGAGATGTTTTTTGTTTTTTTTATCAACTGTAGTAGATGTTAAATGTGCTCGCTATGAAAGTGGAGTGAATTTAACAATTCCCTTTGATATCATATTTCATAATTTAGTTGGCTGGTACAAAAGATAAATACTTTTCACAATGGAAAAGAGGTTAGACTTTTATCCATTAGCCCAATGAAATTGTTTCAGTTTTACTTGGCCCATTTTATTTGTCTTAAAACTTAAAAGACTTGTGCTCAGATTTTGATTGCAATTATTGAATATTATTATTTATCAACAACAATTGTAAACAAGATTTAAAATATTAGTGCTTGCGATGCATTATATTAATGTTCTATTAATTATTAGGTTGAGGACCAGTTATCTGTTGTATTATTTGAAAATTACCTTCTCTAATATCATATGCATAGTTTTAGTTATTTTTGAAAAGAATCAACTCCTGTAACATTTCAAAACTTGTATGAGGAAATAAATACATGTGACGTAAATTATGGCTTATGGACTATAAGTTTTCTATCAATGGTGAGTATATATTTAGAAAATGATCAGTCATATAGGATGTTGTCCAAGACAGGCCATAGTTATAAAACTAATTTCTCAAGTTAGGTGAGATAGAGTAATGGGAGTTCTTTTGACAATCTCATGTGAAGGATATTGTAATCTATAATATATAATATGCTTGTCACATGCATTATATTATAAACCATAATACATTAGAATAAATTTTTAATAAGCGTAGGAGTAAATGTACCTCTTTCTCTCTCTCTCTCTCTCTCTCTCTCGCTTATGTTTGATAGTGAGTGTATTTAGCCACATGAAGTTTCTAGTTTTGTAACGTTTTCATTCCATATTACTCTGTGTTGTTCATGTTTTCGTAATCTTCTGAAACCTTTTGTTGTTATCCATAGTTTCTAGTTTAATAGTGAGTGAGTATTCCATATTATTTTCATTCCTCCTCATATGACCCCATCAGAACTGAAACAAAACTAACCCTCCCTCTTGGAATCAATAATCTCAAACACTACTCTCCTGAAAACCGATACTTAACCGGTATTCGACGCTTCATAAGATATTTGAGAAGAAACCAAGATCTTTGCAATTTGCTTACAGCTATACTAGAGGCATCATCTTCATATATTTTAATGTATATGTAGATGAAGAAAAGGTTGGAGAATGTTAGCTAGAAAAAGGACATGGAGCCTAAGAATGAGACTATGACAATAAGAGTGTTAAAGTGTTGAGATGGGATTAAGTAAGCAAGTGTTCCAAGACCTGGGCATTGGAATGTTGGTAGTTATTCTTACAAGTAGAACTGATTGAGCTTCCATCAAGCGTGCCTTTTTATCAAAGTTGTTGCTAATAAACAATACGATATACAAAGGAGGAGAGGATTATACTGTGCATTAGGCGCAGGAGTCTTCAGGACTTGAGCCTGCACTTGGTGTTGATAGTTTCTACTTGAGGGAGCCATAATGGACTACGCCTTGAATTAGGTCCCTTGATCAAATTTCAACTTGTCACACACAGTATTGACACGTAGTTTAGTTCTAAAAGGTTAGCGGTATTAATGGCCTTGCGCTCTAATCTTGATTATCCTGAGAACTTCTAAGAACAGCCCATATTCCATAGTCACGACCTCATGACAACTCTCACTTAGGTCAGTCCTCCAAGGGAGCATGTGAAATGCATCTCGCAGATATATTTGCCTCGGGCTCATTTAGGGTAACACCCTTCCTATATCACACAAATAAGCACTATAACCATAGGTATGGGGAGGAGATGCTCTCCTATAAAATTTGTGCTTTTATTACTAGTTCACGCATGCCAAGTTGTTTCTACCCATTGAACCTTCTTCATGGGATCTCTAATCAAAAGGTTGGGTTACCCCTGTTGGTGACTCCCTAGTCCCTATGGGCTTAACCCCATGCCCCTCGATAATTCATAAACACCCTTCTTGGGCATTCCTGTAGTTAGATTATCAGCCAAAATTTTCTCAGATTTCACAAAATTAAGAGATCATATTTCTGCTCAACAAACTTTTGACTGATTTATACCTTATTTGTATTTGTCATTTAATCTTCTTGTTTGAGTGAGACTGTCTCAAAACATCTATCACAGCTTTGTAATCACAATGTATTGATGTATTGATATGGATGGCTTAGTCTTATCTACAAGTGGAAGTTCCAACATAAGGTTTTTCAACCATTCACCATCCGTACATGTTCTAGAAATAATTGTTTGTTATTTAGAACCCCAAGATATAGCTACCCTGCCTAACATAAATACATAACCAGTAGTCACTTTGACCTTTGAGCTATTGATAATCCAATTTGCATCATAATATCCTTCTATTACGTTAGGAAAGCCTCGATAAAATAGTGAATAATCAAGTGTACCTCTAAGATAACAAAGAACTCTATTTAAAGCATTCCAATGTTCTTTACTTGGATTTTGAGTATAAAGACTAAGCCTTCCAGCTGCGTATGCTTTGTCCGACCTTGTTTTATTTGAGAAGTATAGTAAAGATCCTATGACTTGAGATTATTTTATTTAAAACATTCCAATGTTCTTTACTTGGATTTTTAGTATAAGGGCCAAGTCTTCCAACTGTGTATGCTTTGTCTGGCCTTGTTCTATTTGAGAACTATAGTAAAGAGTCAATGACTTGAGAATATTTTAATTGAGATGCAGGCTCTGTTAATTTTTTCTTCAAATGAGTACTTGAATCATGAGGACTATGCACAAGTTTAACATCATAATGTCCAAATTTCTTTAGCTTGTTCTCTATAGTATTTGATTGAGTCAAAGTTATCCCTTGATTAGTTCTTTTTAATTTCATTCCCAAAATTACACGAGTGTCTCTTAAATCTTTATATCAACTTTCTTAGAGAGAGAGACATTTACATTGATAAAAATGTGTAGGTTAGTCTGAAAAATTAAGATAGCATTCACGTATAAATGTACATAGCTTACATGTCCATTATCTTCCTTATGATATAAACACTTATCATGCTCATCAATCTTAAATCCATAATCTAGAATAATTTTATCAAACTTCTCATGCCATTGCTTAGGCGCTTGTTTCAAACCATACAAAGATTTCACTAATTTTCACACCTTATATTCTTGTCCTTTAGCTTCAAAACCTTCAAGTTGCTCCATATATATCTCTTCTTCTATATCTCCATTTAAAAAATCGGTCGCTAAGGTTGTGTATAGATGCTAGAGCTAACAAAGTTCTACTTGTAGTAATTCTAGTAACTAGAGAAAAAGTTTCAAAGTAATCAATTCATTCTTTTTGTGTAAAACCTTTAGCTACTAGTCTAGCTTTGTATTTATCATAACTAGAGAAAAAGTATCAAAGTAACCAATTCCTTCTTTTTGTGTAAAACCTTTAGCTACTAGTCTAGCTTTGTATTTATCATAACTAGAGAAAAAGTATCAAAGTAATCCATTCCTTCTTTTTTTGTAAAACCTTTAGCTACTAGTCTAGCTTTGTATTTATCAATTCTCCCTTCTAGTTTGAGTTTCTTCCTAACACCCATTTACAACCTATTGGTTTATCTCCCGGAGGTAAATTAGACAACACTCGAGTATTTTTTTGTAAAATTGTCTCATATTCATCATTTATAGCTTCTTTCCAAAATGGAGCATCTAAAGATAACATACCTTCTTTGTAAGTCTTAGGTTCACCTTCAACTAAGAATGTAAAGAGACTTTTTAAATTCTTTTCTATTCTCTTCCTCTTTGACTTCTTTTAAGATCCATAGGAGACTCTTGTTCAATGCCTATGCTACTCCTAGTTATGGAAATCTATCACTATCATGATTTTCAAACTCGGATCGAACCGGCGGTCGAACTGGTAAAAATCGGAATCGGTCTGCCCTACGGTCCGGTTTGAAGCAATGACCCATTTTAGCCCAAAAACAGTTCAAACCCGGAGAACCGGCTGTTGAATCGCCTAACCCAACGAATTGGACTGGTTCTCTACTTAAATAGAAGGAAAAAAAATAGTCACTAAGTTGAAGCAATTTCATCTCTTGCTTCCAAATTCTAAAGTCTCTAAACTATTTTCTTGCAATAGTCCCCTCTTCGCTACATAATATCCTCCACATCTATTACATACTTTGTAGCTTGTACTATTTGGAATTAGTTCATTAATCTTTTTATTATGAATCAATTGGAATGAATCACAAATTCAGAGCAATTGGTGACTTGACTCTATGTAATGTGTTTTCATTCCTCTTCTTTTTATTATAACTTAGCTGAAGTGATTCATCACTTTATTTGGTCAAATTGTTTTGCATGTTTGTGTATTTTGCTAGACCCCATATATCTTTCTTTTGGATGCCTTGTTTTGTCAACTTCAGATCAATTAGTGTTTGTTATGACATCTAAGGGCGGATGGATAGCAAGGGCAGCCTATGCTCACTCTTTTTTTTTATAGGTAAACTTAAGGAGCAGAATTTGTAAGTTAGTAAATTCAAGGGGGCGGATTAATAAAAAAGTTAAACTCAAGTGGGCAAATTTGACGTAAGAGTGAGTTAGATAAGAGAGGGTTAGAGGGACAACCGGACGAGAGCTCAGAGGGACAATCGGACGAGAGCTTCTTCTCATTCAGTCTCTCCCTCGCCCTTTGGCCTTTGCGCATATGAGATTTTGAAGGTAACAAATTTAGGGCTTTTTATTTAATAATTTAAATTTTGTAATTTGTTTGAATTTGTTGTTGGTTGTGGACTTGGGGAGTTGGGGTTAAACCCGATTCAATTTATTTGATATATTTGTTGTATTGGACTTGTGGTAGCTAATTAAGGTTTTTTTGTTTGATAATTTTTTAATTATTAGGGCTTTCTTCTTTTTTTTTTTAAAATTTTTATGTCGTTATATATATATATATATATATATATATATATATATATATATATATATATATATATATATATATATATAGTTCCGATCTCTTGCTTCATATGTATTTGTGTTACTTTTATGGGTATTTTTGCAATTGGATGAATTAGAAATTGCTTTAATTTTATGTACATGGCTTATGGATCTTTTGATATTTGATGATTGTGGAATTTAGTGATCATTATCTTAATGTTATATTATACTCTTCTTTGCTTTGAGAGCTCAAGCATAAATGGTATTCTAGATGCATAGGTTTATCCTGTTCTATTAAATTTTGGAAGCTTTTTGTGTGTGTATGTTTATATGCTGATTGGAGGACCCGAAACTAGATAGTTCATTTGTTTTAAAAATTGTAGACTGTATTTTTTTTAATACGAAATATTTTCAGCAATATTATTAAAACCACTCTCTGAAATCAAATGGGCGATAAATGGTTGTGTGATTATTTGGTTCCTTACATTGAAAATGATGTATTTGAAACTATTGATAATGAAGCTATCTTAGAAAATTTTCAAGCTATGAGGTCTAGGAGAATAACATTGTAATTTGTTAACATTATTATGATTAGTTCAAATTTTCTTTATTTAACTTCAACAAAAAAATTAATTAAATCCTTCCCTGCTGAGATTTATTCCTGTATTCGCCCTTGATGACATCTAAAGTAATTTATCTGTATACACAAAGTTATGGGGTTTCGTGAGATTTGGTAGTTTGTGGTTTCTTTTAGTTTTCACCTTCATGATTTATTTGGAATTAGTTCATAATTTGTATTTTGTACTATTTGGAATTAGTTCATAAATCTTGCTGTGACTTTTTCTAGATTTGAGTAGTTGACATGTCATCATCGGGCTTTTATTCAACCGCGCAATCACAAGCATCTACAAATATAAGGGGAAAGACGGATGTTGCATGGAATCATTGTAGTGAAGGGCGAGTTGCAGATGGTAAAAGAATTCTTACTTGTTTATATTGTCAAAAAGCAGTTAAGGGTGGTGGCATTAATAGAATAAAACATCTTCTTTGGGAAAAAGGGTGAGTTTGGCCCTTGTAAGAGAGTTCCTCCGGATGTAAAACATGAAATGGAACAATCCTTAAAAAAAATTGAACAAAACAAAAAAGAAAAAGTTGACACGCATTCATTTGATGATCCATATGAAAAACATGAGGGGGATGATGTAGATGTTGAAGAGATTATTCGTGAATCTTCATCTAATAATGTTGTGGGTGGTAGTCCTTAACCAAGGGGAAAGAAAAAAAACCAAGTAACTTCTTTAATTCAAAGGCCAACCTGAGATACAACCTACTATAAAAAGTGCTATGGCTGGTAAAGAAATTGTGTGGAGGGAAAATATGGTTGCAGCTAGATGGTTTTATGATTGTGGTATTCCTTTTATTGTCGTGAATTCAATATATTTTCAGCCTATGTTTGATGCTGCCATTAGAGTCGGTTTGGGTTATAGGTCCTTTCTTATCATGATGTGCGAGTCAATTTGCTTAGAAATTCGAAAAAAGAGGTGCAACTCTTTGTAGAAACCATGAGGTCTCTTGGGGTGATTGTGAGCGTACCATTATGGGAGATGGTTGGATAGATGGTAGGCATAGATCTTTGAATAATTTTCTTGTCTATTGTCCACGTGGAATTTGTTTTGTTAAATTTGTTGATGCTTCTGATGCAGTAAAGAGTGGCAAACTTTTGGCTAATTTATTCGTAGAAGTAATTAAATGGGTTGGACCAACTAATGTATTTCACACGGTAACAGATAATAGGGCTAATTATGTGCTTGCAAGGAAATTAGTTTCACAACAATACAAAAGCATTAGTCGGTCTCCTTGTGATGCACATTTTTTAAACTTGATTTTATGGGACATAGCTAAGATGAATCATATTGTTGAATTAGCTTAAGAAGGCATCGAAGATAACCAAGTACATTTATACTCATGATTGGTGATTGGATTGGTTGAGGAAGAGAAAACATTAGATAGAAATCATTCGTCGGGGGCCTACTCGTGTTGCCACAACTTTCATTGCATTGTAATTTATGATCATATGCATGATTTGCAGGCTTTGGTGACTGGTAAGGATTTTAAGGAGTATAAATATGCAAAGGATGCACAAGGCAAGGTTGTGGCTTCTTACATATTGCAGAAATTGTTTTGGAATGATTGTTTGATTGTAACTAAAATTGTGGAGCCTTTGATGCGTTTATTGAGAATTGTTGATATGGATGAAAGACCCTCCATTGCATATTTGTATGATGGCAATTGCGTAAAAGTGTTTACGCGGCCACATATCGGTTGAATCATTGTTTTCAATATAATCAAGAATCATTTTGTGGGAAGCCGAAAGTTATGGCGGGTCTTCTTGATGTCATTGAATCAAAAGCCACCACTAATAAGGTTAAGTTGTTGGATGAAACTAGAATTTATCGAGAGTGGATGGGGAGTTTTGGTAGGGAGCTTACACTTACTTCTTCGAAGACTACTTAACCGGGTAAGTTATATTTATTAATTTTTGTTTGACTTTGTTCCATTTTAGTCATTTTTGTTTATTCTTTTTAACTTTGTTCCTTTGTAGCTTATTTCATTGATTTCTAATGTCATTTTATTTATTTGTATTTATATGAGTGGTGGAGATTGTTTAGAAGTAGTGCTCCAAATTTATAAAAGTTGGCAATCAAATTCCTTACCCAAACTAGTAGTTCATCGGGGTGCGAAAGAAATTGGAGTGTTTTTGATCTTATACACACTAAGAAAAGAAACCGGTTGGATCATCAATGACTTGATGATCTCGTGTTTGTTCACTATAACTTGAGCTTAAAGAATAGGTATTTTCATTAATTCAATTAATCTTTCTTTGAATTTTTAATAATTAATATTATATGACGTTAGTTTTATGGGAAAAAATCACATAACATTATATGAAATCATAATTTTATGCATTGCTATAAGAGATGGAATTATGATCTAATTGATTATGAGTCAATTGACAAAACAGAGTTTTGGATTGTTGAAGAAGAGGAGGAAGAACCATTTCTTAATTATGATGAGCTAGAGAAAATAGTTTATGATAAAGGAGTGATGCCTCATTTGGAAAGGCAACGACGTCGTCCTCGTGAGTCGTGAAGGTGAGAAATATTTACATTATCAATATTAGATTAATATTTGTATAAGTTGGAATATTTAGTCTTGGTAGCATATGCATAATGCATGTACTTGTTCTCCCATATTTAAAATCCTCACATGCCTATCTTTCTTCAGTTCACCAATTTGTAGCTAGTTGCATATTTTTTATTGGTGCATTTGTCTTCAGTACTCCAATCTTTATGTTGGTTGTAATAGAATTGGTTGCCCTGTATAAACCCATTCCATTTATTCCGGCAGTAGCTACTCCATGTATTTAGTAGTAATAGTCTGCATCAATTTCAGCTTGAAATTAGTAGTAATTAGTATTTAGTAGTGTGAATCTATGGTGACTAAATTCTACATCACAAAGACAATCTAGCAATATGAATCTTGTTTGTGTTTATACCAATACGGTCCCTGTGGTCCTTTATATGATTGCAAAAGCAATAGATCAAAACACTACAACTTGAACTATGGATTCCATTACCTAAAAATCTTCAAGATTTTACATCAATATGTAAGGGTGTGATTTAATCCATTACTAAAACTGTTTGAATGCACTTCACTTAGTTATATTAGCACTTTGGACACACTCACATAGTTGGATCAACAATTTAGCTTTTTTATGGAAAGCATTTATGGCGTAATCTATACATTGATATGAAATTTAGTTGTGTTCCCAGATAAAACATGCCCACATTACATAGATATACATAAACAAGGTGTAGTAATCTCTACCTTTTAAAACAAGTGTGATACATGCATATGAAATTTAACAAAAAAAGTTGTGTTGCCTAGAAAAAGTGTGCCTAGATTGCACTGGTATGCATATATTAAATGTTATACAATACTATATCTCAACGCATGTCCCCACCCTGTGGGCATGATTTTTTCGGCCAATGTTATACAATACTAAATTTTCTTGTCTATTTGTTTTATGTAGAAGTGAATGAAGAATACATTGTGAATTTAGATGTTGTTGATGATGATGATGATTTATGTTTTTTGTGAATTGTCATGGATTTTATTTTAGTAATTTATTTGAGACTTTGTTTGGTATTTTAGATATGTTTGCATTTATATTTAATCAAACACTTGAACTTGTGGTTGAATTTCCGAATTTGAATGTATCCTAGAGATGTTTATGTTAAGATCATGGGTCGAGTCACTTGGGTAATTGGAAAAGTCCATGAGTTATGATGAGTCATGGTATAAAATGACTTAATCACTTAACTTGGGCCCGCTACCAATGCGTGAGCTTTGGCGGCTCGGCGTACAAGGCGCTGCCTTACCCTTCTCCAATGTCAGGACGCCTAGTTGTCGCCTAGACGATGCCATGACAACTATGGATGATATATTGCTGATATTGTGATACATTGGTGTTTACATTTCAGTTTTTAAATTGAACTGTTGAACTGTTTACTTTGTTTATTATTGAACTATTGAACATAGACTGTTGGACTTTGGTTATTTTGTTTGGAACTTTGGATTTTCCTTTGAGCATTTTGGAATTTGGTTTATGAAATGGAACCAAACTACTAACTTTAGTGCTTGAGTTTGGAATTTGGAGTTTAAATATTTGGCTTGCAGCCTTGACTTGATAATGCACAACCAACAAGGAAACTAGTTTGGTGTAAAGTCTAAAAATATAAGTTTCTTATCTTTTTTATTTTGACATTTTCTTTTATTTTTTACAAGTTAGTTTTTTACTTGTTTCTAACCCATCTTCTATATTTGCAGGATTTAAGCTTGGACTTTAGGCCTTGGATAATTGATTTGCAGAAATACAGATTTGCAGTCATGTCTCATGAAAACTAGCTTGGTATAAAGTCTGAAAAAAAAATAAGTTTCTCATCTTTTATAGTTAGACATTTTCTTTCATCATTCAAATGCCTTCAAGCTAGCTGTAATTCATCATACTAAACCATTTTCTCAACTAATTGGTTCTTAAATTTCTGGTGAACTTACATTCATTTTCCTTGTTTTGTTTCTCTAACTCCCTCTTCTTTTTTTAATGTTGTTTTGCAGACAACCTCCCCCAAAAGTGGTGGTTATAAATGATAGTTGCTCGAGTTGGAACTCTAATGGTTTTGTAGGGTAATGTTGTCTAGACATTATATTTTAGGTACTTGGATCACTTGGCATGTCGTGACTTATGGTACCAAGACATACCGCAGACAATCACCGATAGTGGAAACTATGGTTTACTCAACACTACTACCTTTGTATCAAATCCAGACATTACACGGTGATTAGAATTTTTTCGACCAATGCACGATGAAAAAAGAAGTATAAATTTGTCAATTCAATTTGTGAATTCCTTTTGTGGAATCGATCGTCCAATTTCGCTAAGTTGCTTCAAATGCATTATTTCTAGTGATAATGTGACGCCCCAAAATTAGGTATCGCCACCCATCTGGGTCGCCACTTACATGGTACATAAATTCAAATCGACTTCTTAATATAAGCTGTCGTGGTATGCAATACGACATAAACCGTGAGTTTGAATACAAATATTGTCTACTAGATATTTTACAAACTCAAAAGGAGTCCAGATATAACTATTATCACACTATTTCACGAATAGTGAGGGACTACTAATGCTATCCTCGGACCATTACTTCGTTCCCCGACTCGTCCAAATTTATGTTCACATTTCACGAGAGAACGGTGAAAGAAAGGGTGAGCTCAACTAGCCCAAGAAGAAATATTATGACTAAGATAATGCGTAATAAATTATCATTAGCCTTCCTTCAATGTTGTTAAACCGATAAAATACAATAGACAACCGGTTTAAGCTGCAGCGGAATAAGCAATCCATTAAAAGAGTCAAGTAGAGAATAAAGTCTACTATCTTTTAGGTTTTAAAAGGTTTTCATCAATTTTTATCATTTGAGACTCGACTTTTAATAAATAAACCACCACATCTAATCATCCTCGTATCACTGGCCAAGGATTTTCATCAAATTATCAATGGTCATGACTATACCGAATCACCTCTAAGTGGTCATAATCATACTAAAACTATCCATCATCGCATTACAGCCCATCGAGGACTTTTGTCACATCATTTATATCAAGTCACGATTATTATACCGAATGATCCCCGATCATAATCATACTAAGTTCATCTACGCACGTAAGCCAAAGATAACATAATATAACATGAGGATGATGACAATGACATAGTAATTCAATAAAACAAGTTCAAGAATTATTTAATCCATGAATTATTAACGCCCAAATTGTCAACATGACATCTTTGTTTCGTAGAGTAAAATTCAAGAATGATCGGAAGAATATTTCCATGAAAAGATATTGGATGAAACGCAAATATCAAGGATATTCTACTAATTTCATGGAGTATAGAAGTCAAAGTTTTAACCAATTTGGGTATAATAAAGAATGGAATAACAAAAGAAATCACCATGCATGCAGATTAGATGTATGCATTATTCCAATGAGAATAATAATAACGGAACCGAAGTCGGTGAAATTCACACCCATGCGGGATGTTCCAACAGAATAATAAAGATGGAACCGCATCCGGTGTAAAACACATGAGATAGGATATTCCAACGTAATGATAAAGCGGAACCAGTCGGTGTAAACACACATGAGCAGGATGTTCCAATGTAATAATAAAAGCGAAAACCAGTCCGTGTAAAACACATGCATGAGGATGTTCCAATGAGAATAATAGAAGAATGTCACCAAGTATAGGGTAAACCAGATATACTGAGTTATTCCAATGTAATAATAAGCAAACGGAATAACATAAGGATTTCACCAAGTATAGGTACGCCAGCGTATCTGAAGTTATGTATAGGGTACGCCACTTTTACAAAAGTTATTCAATGTAATAATAATGAATGGAATAATGTAAGTTCTCTTCAAGAAGAAAGAATAACACCCCTTACCGTAAAAGAACCTGAATATAGAAATAGTGAAGTAGAGAATACTCTTCTTCTTTCTATAATTTTCTCTTTATAGCCTTCTCTATAATTTCTCTCTGTAGTTTCAATGAATTCGTAAGAAAATAATGAAGGAATGAGCTTATTTATAGGAAAATGGAATGCATAAGAACTAATCCATGAACGGTCCAGATTGATTTACTTTAATCTGACGGTCCATATTTAAAGAAAAATCTTTTAAATAAAATATAATATATTCTATTTATATAAAAACATTTTACTATGCAAACACTATGCAATACTATGCAAAACACTATGCAACACTATGCATAATAAAATATAATATATTCTATTTATAGAATAACTTTAATAAAGTATTCTATTTTATATATAAAGATGTTTCGCATTTTATTACGTTAATAATCTGAATAAAACAAAGCGTCATTATCGTTATAATAATTCATATTATTAATCGACAATAATGGAATCAAACCGAGTGACTTCTCACATAAGCATCAATAATCAATACTGTAGTGTCTTACTATGCAACCACACGACATCGTACTTCTTTTACTACCGAGTAGTTCAACAAGAACTACACGGTAAAACTTCCGCCGTTATTTCAATAAAATATTTTTGTCGTTTTCTCAATCCGACAATAATAATTCATTATAGGGTCCACCAATGATTGAGCCGTTATGCGAATATTCCCGCTAAATCGAATATTCCCCTAACCAATCGAATATAATATAACCACTTGCATACTTTGCAAAATTTATAAATATTACCCACAACTATAATATTATCTCAAATTCACACCATAATATAAAAAATTATTTTGACAAAATTTAAATCTTTATCGATAAAATCTGGGGTCTCACAATCTCCCTCCTTATGGAATTTTAGCCCTCGAAATTAGGGTACGATACGATATGATAAAGAGATGAGGATACCTTGAAAATATTAAATTCATCTTCAAATCTGCCAAAGCTATTCATTAACTATTCATCTTTGCACCACTTGTGCTTAAAGATATACAATCAGAAACCAATAATGTTTGAGACTCGACTTAATAGTATCACAACCATGAATTATCCATGCACTAATGGCTAAGGATATTCGTGTTTTCAATTACTATGATTATACCGAATAATCCGTGGTCATAATCATACCAAGTCTATCAATGTACTACTACTAAAGATGACTTTTTCCACATTCATGAATTAATATTTCATTCACGAGACTCAACTCAATAATTAATCCATATCATCGAATCATCCCCGCACTACGGGCCAAGGATATTCATTAGAGATATCACGACCACGAATTATCCATGCACTACTACCAAAGATAATCGTATTCATTAGTATCACGACCACAAATTATCCATGACACTACTACCTAAAGATAATTGTGTATTCATTAAGTATCACGTAACACAAATTATCCATGCTACTACTACCAAAGATAATCGTGTATTCATTAGTATCACGATCACAAATTATCCATGCACTACTACCAAAGATAATTGTGTATTCATTAAGTATCACGACCAATAAATTATCCATGCACTACTACCAAAGATAATTGTGTATTCATTAGTATCACGACCACAAATTATCCATGCACTACGGCCAAAGATAATTGTGTTTTCAATTACGATTATGATTATACCGAATAATCCGTGGTCATAATCATACCAAGTCCATCTATGCACTACAAAGCCACGAGATGACTTTCAACACAATATAAACATGAGGATAATGATATAAAGAATCAATCAAATGAGATAAAGGATAAATATTAAACATTTATAATATAATTTATCCAGGATTCAAGAATATCCCCATGTTATCAATCACTTAATAATCTCATAATCTAATAACATTAATATTATAACAATATTTTAATCACTTCTTAAATTTATAAACAATTTATCTCAATTGTTTACGCTTTTACCATATAATGCATTTAATCATTCAAAATGCCATACTCATAAGATATCATCACCAATTATCAAATCTCTCAAAAAATATGCATATACTCTATATAAGATTCTCTAGCCATAATATCCTATTTTCAACTTTGTTACTTCACATAACATATTTAACTCATATGTTCAGAATTAAACTATTTTCATGAAAAATACCAAATCAGTCCCAAAAATATTTCTTTTCTGGGATTTAGCATAATATAGTCCCATAATGAAAATATATTTTTCGGAATTTTTAAAATTCATTTACTATTTTTCAAAAATCAATTTCTAATTAATTCCTTAAGAAATTAACTACCTCAAGTTTAACTCAAAAATTCCCAAATCTTGGCAGGACCTTACACATGTTAACGTGAGCTTCTAGTTTAAATTTCATGGTCATCGAAGTTATAGAACTCGGTTATAGCGTTTTTCGTGAAAAAACCTAAATATTGAAATAGTCATAACTTGCTCATTTTAAGTTTAGAATGAGCTCATTTTTGGACAGGAGATACTTTATACCATATACCTTCATGTCCCAAAAGGCCAGAATTTTTCTCATAATTTAAGTTGCCGAAACAGCCCCTTAAAGTTTCTGGGCAAGTAGCATTTTCGAAATTTACAGCTTTGGCCTCCTTTGCTAAAAATCAGTCCCACACAAAATCTACAACACCTTTTCCAGTAATTCCACTTGGATTAGTTAGGTAACTCATAGATCTAACTCTAGGACTTGACCACATTCAAAAATTCAAAATATAATAAGAGATATGGTCAATTGAATTTCATGTTACGCTTTTCACCAAAATCGATTTTCAACTCTTTGTGATTTCTAAGAAACTTTCATGTTTTTACATACTAACCAACATAACTCATCATAAAACTTACTAATACCACGAATACCCACGATTTTCATTATTCCAATGCTTTTATTATGACTTTCATCATAAACCACGAACTGCTCATTATAGTTGAAGAAATATTCGAGGGTTTAAGAAATGGGTTTTTGTGACTTGGGTCAATACAAAATTCGATTTCACGCCTAGGGTAGGCTAGGAAATCTTCAAGAATACGTCAAGAAATTTATTAATGATAGAAATATCATTCAAAATCGCTACTCTTATCCAAGACTTGGATAAGACGTTACATTGATACCAACTGTGACTTCTATCCCTTAACCTAGATAGCCCTCACAATGATACCTATAAACTTGCCATCTTCATTCACGATGTCGCCTACAGAAAGTCCTATTTTGCATTCCACACAAGGAAGTCAACAACGAAAGGATCGGGGCTCTTTACTTATGGCTTGATATAATGGTGATTAACTTTAGGTTTGGTTACTTTGAATTCAGATAACAAAGTTGGTTAGAATATGAAAGCTAACAACCTTACAAAAAGAATAATAAGTAGTTAATCAATCGCTTTCAAAAATTACCTCAAAGGCAAGAATTTTTAAAGATATAAGATCGTGAAAGTGTTTATTTGAAACAACAAGATTAATAAAGCGATGGAGGTAATGAAGGTTTCTCCCAACGAAGTTTCAATAGATAAATCAAAGTCTAATTTTTTTTCTGAGTCAAATTTAAACATTGAACACAACTAGGTAGAATAAAAGAGTGGGTAGAACTTGTATTGAATAAAGTATAGACTTCATAATAATTATTTTACCCGTAATAACTTCGCTCTTCTTTCTAAACGCCTCGCTTAAATTACCGAAGTTTGACTTTTTACTATAGGTACATTCCACCCTTAAGTGCTTCTTCACATTCCCGATCCATGATTTGAATCATTATTCTCCGATCCATATCGAATTCGGGCCGACCGCTATGCATGTGGTAATTCGAATTCGATGTTGGTTCTCCCAATTGTCATTCAAAAAGCAAAGTCCATTTCATCTATTTTGGCTTTATGGATCTGGACGCCTTTTTCTACACTATCAACGCTAAGCAAAACTTTTACCCATGCATCGCCTATTCTCCTTCGTTCATTGTTTCTTCTTTCAAATTGATCTTTGATTTTTAAATTCTCGATTCCAACTTTAATATCTTACACCGCCAAAGCGTGATTTTGTTCGAGCATCACATATCGGGTAACCCAATTTTGAATTGTTGTATCCCTTTGTTCCACTTAATCGCTGCCGTTCTTCAACCTCGTTTCTTCTAGCTCACGAACACGATTTTGTAATTCTAAGTTTTGATCATAAATTTCTTCTAACCAATTCTCCTCGTGTTCCTCTTCTTCCTCACTTTCACTTTTGCCGCTGCTCTCGCAACTAGCTCGTGCAACAATTAGTTCTTCATTTACTACGTGGATATCTCTAATTTGTTCCTCGTCGACAATCGCATTAACTCGATTAGTGATTAAAGGTGTCACAACTGGCCACATTCACTCCATTGTGAATATTTTCACCGCCATTTCCAAACACCGCCACAACACAAGGGTTAATTAATATATCAAATATTATCCCTATACTCGACCGACCAATTAAATACCAAATAAACTTGGTAGGTCATACTAAGCGAAGGAATTTCCGTCTCTCCCTCCTAGTTCTTATCTCACATCTTAGCTGGGGATCATATCCTAAGCTCGATACCAACCGTGACGCCCCCAAAATTAGGTATACGCCACCCATCTTGGGTCGCCACTTACATGGTACATAAATTCAAATACGACTTACTAATATAAGCTGCCAGGTATAATATCGACATAAAGCATGTGAGTTTGAATACAAATATTGTCTACTAGATATTATACAAACTCAAAAGGAGTCCTCATTACAACTATTATCACACTATTTCACGAATAGTGAGGACTACTAATGCTATCCTCTCGGACCATTACTTCGCTCCCCGACTCGTCTCAAAATATGTTCACATTTTCAAGAGAAACGGTGAAAGAAAGGGTGAGCTCAACTAGCCCAAGAAGAAATATTATGACTAAGATAATGCGAATAAATTATCATTAGCCTTCAACAAAGATGTTAAACCGATAAAATACAATAGACAACCGGTTTAATCTGCAGCGGAATAAGCAATCCATTAAAAGAGTCAGTAGAGAATAAAGTCTACTATCTTTTAGGTTTTAAAAGGTTTTCATCAATTTTATCATTTGAGACTCGAATTTTAATAAATAAACCACCACATCTAATCATCCCCTCGCATCTACGGCCAAGGATTTTCATCAAATTATCAATGGTCATGACTATACCGAATCACCCCCGGTCATAATCATACCAAAATTATCCATCATCGCATTACTGAGCCACCGAGGACTTTTGTCACATCATTTATATCAAGTCATGATTATACCGAATGATCCTCGATCATAATCATACTAAGTTCATCTACGACGTAAAGCCAAAGATAACATAATATAACATGAGGATGATGACAATGACATAGTAATTCAATAAAACAAGTTCAAGAATTATTTAATCCATGAATTATTAACGCATAAATTGTCAACACAATCTTGTTTCAGAGAGTAAAATTCAAGAATGATCGTAAGAATATTTCCATGAAAAGATATTGGATGAAACGCAAATATCAAGGATATTCTACTAATTTCATGGAGTATAAGTCAAAGTTTTAACCAATTGGGTATAATAAAGAATGGAATAACAAAAGAAATCACCACGCATGCGGTATTGCAGATGTATGCATTATTCCAATGTAATAATAATAACGGAACCAGTCGTCGTAACACACGAGATAGGATATTCCAACAGAATGATAAAGGCGGAACCGAAGTCGGTGTAAAACACATGCATGTGGATGTTCCAACAGAATAATAAAAGCGGAACCAGTGTGCGGTATAAAACACATGCATGTGATGTTCCAAATGTAATAATAGAAGAATGTCACCAAGTATAGGGTAAACTGAGATATACAAAAGTTATTCCAATGTAATAATAAGCAACGGAATAATATAAGGATTTCACCAAGTATAGGTACGCGCATGATACAAGTTATGTATATGGTATGCCACTTTTTACGAGTTATTCCAAATGTAATAATAATGAATGGAATAATGTAAGTTCTCTTCAAGAAGAAAGAATAACACCCTTACCGTAAAAAGAACCTAATATAGAAATAGTGAAGTAAGGAATACTCTTCTTCTTTCTATAATTTTCTCTTTATAGCTTCTCTCTATAATTTCTCTCTAGAGTTTCAATGAATTCGTAAGAAAATAATGAAGGAATGAGCTTTATTTATAGGAAAATGGAATGCATAAGAACTAATCCATGAACGGTCCAGATTGATTTACTTTAATCGGACGGTCCATATTTAAAGAAAAATCTTTTAAATAAAATATAATATATTCTATTTATATAAAAACATTTTACTATGCAAACACTATGCAATACTATGCAAAACACTACGCAACACTATGCATAATAAAATATAATATATTCTATTTATGTAATAACTTTAATAAAGTATTCTATTTTATATAAAAGATGTTTCGCTTTTATTACGTTAATAATATGAATAAAACAAAGCGTCATTATCGTTATAATAATTCATATTATTAATCGACAATAATGGAATCAAACCGAGTGACTTCTCACATAAGCATCAATAATCAATACCGCAGGCTACTATGCAACCACACGACATCGTACTTTTACTACCGAAAGTAGTTCAACAAAGAACCACGGTAAAACTTCCGCCGTTATTTCAATAAAATATTTTTGTCGTTTTCTCAATCCGATAATAATTTCGCTAGGGTCCACCAATGATTGAGCCGTTGTCACGAATATTCCCCGCTAAATCAATATTTCCCACCAATCGAATATAATATAACCACTTGCATACTTTGCAAAATTTATAAATATTACCCACAACTATAATATTATCTCAAATTCACACCATAATATAAAAAATTATTTTGACAATTTAAATCTTTATTGATAAAATCTGGGGTCTCACAGATAATAACTTATCGTCTTCACTTTCAAATTAAGCAATTTTGCTGTCTTCTATAAGCAAGCAAGCTTACCTCCACATTATGATGTCTTCTTGCCATTTTTTTACGTTCTATTTCTCTTTGCTTTTCTCTATCTAATGACTCCTAATGTGTATATATAAACAGATAAATAGATAAATGTACATATAAGAGGCATGCATTTTGTTCCCAGGTGCAGAACAATTCCTGTTTAAGGCTGTGTGTTTGATATGCTTTCTTTCTTGCAGCGCTCTTCTTTGGCACAGACTGATGGGAAGAAAAGTTTTGTGCACAAGCTTCTCCGGAACAAAGAAAATACGTGCTTATGCTCATTGTGCAAGCGAATCGGTAAATTTTCAACAACAATAACAACTAAATATTGTAAACATAACTCATTATATATAAATTTGGTGGTTCTTCCTCTCTTTTTTTTGCAGGATTTTAAGAATGAGATTTTCTTAAATGCCATTAAAGGTAAAATCGTCTTTAATTACTTTGAGTATTGATGACATATTTTAACTTGATTTTCAGTTCTTTTATATTGCTGATGATGAATAATCAGAGCCTTAAAGTAACTGATTCAAGTAATTATGCAGCTTTTTGACCATTGAAGATTAGATTAGGTGGTACTTTACAAGGCAAAGTCATCTACGATACTGAAGAAGCAACCCTGCCCCCATTTACTAAAAACACCTCAGAGCTGTTTGGTTTCACTCGGGGCTGCCTACCCTTGTACAGATGGGATGAACTAAACACCTTCTTCAATAAATCTGGGTAAAAAAGGAATTCCAACCAATTTTTCATTTACCTTGAACTTAATAGCTGCAAGAAAAATGACTTACAATCTCGTTTTTCAAATTCAGGGCTGTGATTATTTTTGGATTGAATGCTCTCAATGGAAAAACCATAAGGTCTGATGGCTCTGCTGTTGGAGCATGGGATTCCACAAATGCGGAATCTCTTGTACAATATACTGTCAAAAAGAATTACACTATCCATGGGTGGGAGGTTGGTAAGTGCCGCAAACTTATAAGAAGATTATACTCAGAAACATGCAAATACAATTATTAACGTTATCTCATATCATTTCAGGAAATGAATTGTGTGGAAGTGGAGTAGGGGTAGAGTTGCAGCAGATCAATACTCCTCGGACACAATCTCTCTACAAAAGATAGTGCAAGATATCTAGAAGGGTGAAGAATTTCAGTCGCAAATCATAACACCAGGAGGATTTTTGATGCAAATTGGTTCAAAGAATTTCTTGGCAAAACACCCAAGTTCGATGTGGTTACCCACCACATATATAATTTTGTCCAGGTATGTTAATAGTAACATAAATTGGTCATGAGCTGATTTATGTTCCTATGGTCCTGTTTACTACGACCTGCATATACAATGACACATGAAAATAAGTGCAGATTGGATAATCTATTTGTGTATACTCGCAACAAAAGTCGCAAGAATGCAAGATATATGATTTTCGGTGATATATATAATTTTGTTTTGTTGATATTTGTGGTAATTGCATAATAGATATATATTTTCAATTTTTGAACTCTACACTTTTGCAGGACCCATTGTGGAGCAGCATTTACAAACATTGCATAAGGCTTTCTGACTTGCCCTATACTGCAAATGGATGATACATCTTCAAAAACTGGGGAAAAAAGAATTAGACTTGTTAGAAGATATGTTCATCCTTGTAAATCACTTCTCTTCTTCTGTCTTCATTCTTATTTTAGGCTCTTTGGTTGAACCTCCACTCAACTAGTCACTATCTGCAGATATACAAAGATTGGATAAATGTATAAAGTATAAATAGCTCTTGCAAATACCGATGGAAATAAAGCAAAGGGAATGTGTATGTACGAGTTCGGATAAATGTAATGATGTTATTAGAAATTGTATCATAGTATGATTAATATTGTAAATTTATCATTTTTTTGTTACACGTGTATTTTTATATATAAATGAAATTGAAGTTTTTCTAAATTTTCATTTTTATGTCTCATTTTGGTGTGATCCATCTCAGACTTGAGTCGAGTAGTATCGAATAATTTATCGAATTGAACTTGATCATTCTTGGAAATTGTCAGTTTGAATTCGAGTTGAGTTTGAGCATTAAGGTATTCGAATTGACACGGGATTATTTTCACCCCTCCTTGTACTCTACTCAAGACTCTAACAAAACACAACTTACAAATAACTTGTCAAATTGTTTCTAGATGATTAAGTATTCATTTTTTAATCATCAAAGAACTCTGAAATAAAAATATAAGAGTATTAGCTTAACATATATATATATATATATATATATATATGTGTGTGTGTGTGTGTGTGTGTGTGTGTGTGTGTGTGTGTGTGTGTGTGTGATGAATTTTTTTTAAAAAAAAATCAGCATTCATTCTTGTAGTGTTCGACTTAAATAGTAAAGATTGTCACTTGACGAGCATTATCGCTCATCCTCTTATATAAATTTTTACAGGTTACATCGTTGATAGTTAAACACTTGTTTGATACATTTTAAATAGTTGAAGTTTAATTTCATATATTTATTTATTTATTGTCATTGTATTTGTAAAGACCCAAACTTTTATAAATAAAGATGAATTTTCTATAAATATTATTTTTTATATTATGGAATAAATTGATATAATGTTATAGTTGTGGGTAATATTTATAAATTTTGCAAAGTAAGCAAGTTGTTATAAAATATTCGTTTGGTGGAAATATTCTTTTTGTTTGGGAATATTAAATGCGGTATTTCAATCATTAGTGGACCCCATAATGTAAGTATTGTCGTAGTTAGAAAACGACAAAATTATCTTTCTATAAAAATAACGGTGGAGGTGTTACTGTTAAAAACATTGAATCACCCCGGTGGTAAAAGTACAAGAATACGCTGGCGTGGTTAAGATAGTAGACACGGTATTGATTATTGATGCTTTACGTGAGAAGTCACTTATTTATACTCAATTATTCACAGCATAATAATTGCCGATCATATCTCTTATATTATTGATTCAATTATTGTCACAAGATCATCCGTATAATATGTTATATTATTAATTGAGACGACAAGTTATAAATGATTAATAATTGTTGAAAGATTAAATATGTGTTGATTAAAAATAAAATAATTTGTGGTAATATTTATTCAATCCTTGATGTATATAAAGAGTCTGTTATGAGACGTTTGTGGTAAGTTTGATTATTTTATGGGAGGGCCCATATGTCATCATCTAAGAGTCCCTTCCTGAATAGTAATTACCTTTGTGAATAGTAATTACCTTCGTCAATAGTATTTACCTTCGTCAATAGTAATTACCTTTGTGAATAGTAATTACCTTTGTAAATAGTAATTACCTTCGTCAATAGTATTTATCTTCGTCAATAGTAATTACCTTCGTCAATAGTAATTACCCTTCGCAAATAGTAGTTGCCCTTCAATATTACCAAGAGTTAAGCGCTTCTCTTGTTCCAAAGGTTAATTACCCTTCATGAAATAGTAATTGTCTCTTCAATATTACCAAGAGTCATTTTGACCCTTCGTTAAGACCAAGAGCCACCTCGCTTTTTTCTATAAATAGAAAGCTCATTACTTCATTATTTCTTACTTAATTCAACCGAAACTCTGTAGGAGAAACTATAGAGAAAAGAAGAAAAGTATTTTGCTACTTCACTTTTCCAATATTCAGTTCTTCTAAGGTAGGAATATTATTTGTTGTACTCGTAAGGGGTGTATTTTTTTTATTCATGAAGAGAACTTCGTTATTCCATTCTTTATTATTCATTGGAATAACCTTTGTAAAAGTGGCATACCCTATACATGACCAGATGATATGCGAATACCCTATACTTGGTGAAATCCTTATATTATTCCATTCTTATTTATTCATTGGAATAACTGTAGATACGCGAATCCCCTATATTTGGTGACATTCTTCTATTATTTTATTATTCCGTTGGAACATCCTGCTCAGTTTTTTTACGCCTGGGACTGGTTAAATCTTTATTATTCTATTAGAATATCTCGTTCATGTGTTTCTAACCGGACCGGGTTCCGCTTTTTATTATTCTCGTATTTATTATTCGTTGGAATAACTCGCATCATGCGGCAAGTACCGCATGCATGGTGATTTCTTTGTTATTTCATTCGCTATTATACTCGGTTGGTTAAAATTTTGACTTCTATACTCCATGAATTTAGTGGAATATCCTCGATATTTCAAGGCTTCATCCAAAGATTTTCATGAAAATATTTTTCCGAGCATTCTTGAATTTTACTCTACAAAGCAAAGATCATGTTGACAATTTGGACGTTATTAGTTCCCGAATAAATTAATTCGTGAACTTGTTTTATTGAATTATTATGTCATTGTCATCATCCTCATGTTATATTATGTTATCTTTTCGCTTTACGCATAGATGAACTTAGTATGATTATGACCAGGATCATTCTTAAGATAATCATGGCTTTGTTATAAATGATGTGATAAAAGTCCTCAAATTGTTTCAGAATGTAAGACCCCAACTTTTATAAATAAAGATGATTTTTTTTTATAAATATTATTTTTGAATATTATGGAATAAATTTGATATAATGTTATAGTTGTGGGTAATATTTATAAATTTTGCAAAGTAAGCAAGTTGTTATAAAATATTCGTTTGGTCTGGGAATATTCTTTTTGTTTGGGAATATTAAACGACTACTCAATCATCAGTGGACCCCACAACTAAGTATTGTCTTAGTTAGAAAACGACAAAATTATTTTCTATATAAAAATAACGGCAGAGGTGTTATCATTAAAACCGTTGAACTACTCTCAGTAGTAAAAGTACAAAGAATACGCCGTAGTCAGATAAGTAGACACGATATTGATTATTGATGCTTACGTGAGAAGTCACTCAATTTATGCTCAATTATTGCTACAAGAATTACGTGATCATATCTCTTATATTATCGATTCAATTATTGTCACAAGATCATCTCAGATAATATGTTATAATATTAAATTATTAATTGAGACGACAAGTTATAAATGATTAATAATTGTTGAAAGATTAAATATGTGTTGATTAAAAATAAAATGATTTATGGTAATATTTATTCAATCCTTGATGTATATAAAGAGTCTGTTATGAGACGTTTGTGGTAAGTTTGATTTTTTTATGGGGGGGCCCATATGTCATCATCTAAAGAGTCCCTTCGTCAATAGTAATTACCTTTGTGAATAGTAATTACCTTTGTGAATAGTAATTACCTTCGTCAATAGTATTTACCTTCGTCAATAGTAATTACCTTTGTGAATAGTAATTACATTCGTCAATAGTATTTATCTTCGTCAATAGTAATTACCTTCTTCAATAGTAATTACCTTCGTCAATAGTAATTACATTCGTCAATAGTAATTACCCTTCGCAAATAAGTAGTTGTCCTTCAATATTACCAAGAGTTAATCGCCTCTTGATTGTTCCAAGGTTAATTACCCTTCGCAAATAGTAGTTGTCTCTTCAATATTACCAAGAGTCATTTTGACCCTTCGTTAAGACCAAGAGCCACACCTCATTTTTTCTATAAATAGAAAGCTCATTCCTTCATTATTTTCACTTAATTCACCAAACTCTCAGAGAGAGAAACTATAGGAGAAAGAAGAAAAGTATTTTGCTACTTCACTTTTCCAATATTCACTTCTTCTAAGGTAGGGAATATTATTTGTTGTACTCGTAAGGGTGTGTTTTTTTTTTATTCATGAAGAGAACTTACATTATTCCATTCTTTATTATTCATTGAATAACTCTGTAAAAGTGGTATACCCTATACATGACCAGATACGCGAATACCTCGTGACTTGGTGAAATCCTTATATTATTCCATTCTTATATATTCATTGGAATAACTCAGTATATGCACGGAATCCCCTATACTTGGTGACATTCTTCTATTATTTTATTATTCCGTTGGAACATCCTGTCTGTGTGTTTTACACCGGACCTGGTTAAAATTTTTATTATTCTCGCCTTTTATTATTCTATCGGAATATCCATCGTGTTTTTTACACCTGATTCGGTTCTTTTTTATTATTCTGTTTTATTATTCTATCGAATATCCTCATTCGTGTGTTTTACAGGACCCGGTTCCGCCTTTTTATTATTATGTATTTATTATTCTCGTTGAATAACTCGCCTATGCGCAAGCACCGCATGCACGGTGATTTCTTTTGTTATTTCATTCATTTATTATACTCAATATTGGTTAAAATTTTGACTTCTATACTCCATGAATTTAGTGGAATATCTCGATATTTGCGCTTCATCCAAGATTTTTCATGAAAATATTTTTCTCGAGCATTCTTGAATTTTACTCTACAAAGCAAAGATCATGTTGATAATTGGACGTTATTAGTTCCCCTAATAAATTAATTCGTGAACTTGTTTTATTGAATTATTATGTCATTTTCATCATCCTCATGTTATATTATGTTATCTTCGCTTACGTGCATAGATGAACTTAGTATGATTATGATGAGGATCATTCTTAAGATAATCATGGCTTGTTATAAATGATGTGATAAAAGTCCCAAAGTGGCTTTGTAATGCAAATGATGGATAGTTTTGGTATGATTATGACTGTGGGTGATTCGTTATAGTCATGACCATTGATAATTTGATGAAAATCCTTGACCGTGGGTATGTGGATGATTAGATATTGTGGTTTATTCATTAAACCGAGTCTTAGTGATAAAATTGATGAAAACCTTTTAAAACCTAAAAGATAGTAGACTTTATTTTCTACTTGACTTTTTAATGGATGATATTTCCGCCGCATTAAACCGGTTGTCTATTGTATTTTATCGTTTAACATTGTTGAAGACTATTGATAATTTATTTCGCATTATCTTAGTTATAATATTTCTTCGGGCTAGTCGAGCTCACCTTTCTTTCTTTCATTGTTCTCTTCGTGAAATGAGAATATAGCCGAGACGGTTTCGGGAAACGAGTGATGGTCCCGAAGATAGCATTAGTAGTCCTCACTATTCTCGTTAAATAGTGTGACAATAAATGTAATGAGGACTCTTGAGTATGGATATTGTCTAAATGACAATATTCCTATTAGAACTCTCGCTTTTATGTATTGTCGTATGTTTACTACGGATGTATAATTAAGTCTGTATTTGAATTTATGTACCATGTAAGTGGCGACCCAAGATGGGTGACGTATACCTAATTTTGGGGGCGTCATAATATTTTTTATTATTATTATAAAACTATTAGTTTCAATAAGCTTCATCCCCATTTTACTATTTTGGTATTTAGTTGTTTTTCATTTTGAATTGGATTTGAAAAATGATTTGTTGGGTTTTAATTTAGGATTATTGTTGAGTTATTTTGTTTTGGATTGCGCTATTAATATTCTGCTTACGGAACTTTGGGCTTGCGACATGTAGCACTTCGGACCTGTAGCGAGTTCGGGGTGTTACATGCTTACCCTTACAATTATATGGGTTTGTGTTGACTTTTAAAAAATTTAAGAAACAATGTGAAATTTAGTGAAATAGTACAATGTCGTAAATAGTACTCCTGCATGATTAGATAAAATTTAATAAGAACGTTTAGACAATTATTCAAGAGAAATGATATTAGATGAAGCTCAAATCTCATGAAATTTCTAATTATTTCATGAATTATTCAAGTGAAACGATATTAGATGAAGCGCAAACAAATTTATTTTTTTTTAAAAATGAAAGAAATTTGATAATTCTTTTATTGAGCAAATTTGAAAATAAAAAAATTGAACGCCATTTCAAATGACGTTGGAACAATTTATTTATTTATTTTTTTAAAAAAGCTAATGTGTTAAAGCAAATGTTAGCTGAAGCCATTTGAGTTTTTTTAGGCTATTTTTAGAAAATACTATGGCAGTCCTCTGTTCACTTTGGTGACTTCTTATCTCCTCGTCTGTGAGGGTGCCTCCTGCTCTTCAAGTGGTCACGTGAGTGATGATCTTGATTCCTCTGGGGCTTCTCCTTATTCCATCATAAGATCCGTCCTCTCAAATTTCCCTCAGTGTTTGTTGGTGGTAAGAAATCTATCCACCGTGCAACTTCATGGACCAAGACCATTTGGGGCACTCGATGGCGCAGGTTTGGACTTGATCAAGGCTGAACCTTCTTCTATCCCAATTTGGATCAGATTTCGTAACGTCCCTCTTGCTATTTGGCACGATGATGGCTTCGCATACCTGGCTAGTCATTTTGTATGCTAGTCATTTTGGTAAGCATGTGGTGTTAAGTTTAATCAGCTTCTCACTTCTATGTAACCCATAAAAACTTTATGCTTCCATTACAGATCTATTATTCAATTTTCCCAAGATACGCGCACGCAGTTGGCGGTGTAAGCTCACGGAAAGTTGGTCGGGAGATGGATCCCAATCGGAGTTCATGACGCCGTCAGACGCGCGCTTTCTTTTCTTTTGTGACGGTTCCCTTCTTCTGCAAAGGTCGACTTGAATTATAGTTAAATGCGAAGACGCGTTTGGTGATTTTCTATCGTTTCGCATAGTTCCGGATCTGGGTCGGGTTGCCAGGATACTGGGTCGGGTTTCATCAGTTATTTGGTTTCTCGTCAGATATGACTATTTCAATTTCGGTTTCGTTCGTTTCCTGTGTTTCTTCTTCTTCCTTTGGCAATCCGATAACTGTAACCTATGGATTAGTGAAATTCAGTCGGAGATGTATTGTAGAAGCAATCGGATTCAACCCCTGTTTTAAAATTTATGTAAAGAAGCTATAGTTTTCTTCATTCTATGTTATGGTGTTTAGTTTATAATTTAGTTTCTCTCTATTTTGGGTATGATATCTTATTAATATCTTGTTATATTTTGATCCTTAGAAAAACTCACTCTTTAATTTTGATTCATCATCAACCTCAAATAACTCCAACTTTTATATTTCATTTCAATTTTTTGGGTTAAAATTCTATATTTTGCTACTCTCCTACAAAAGTGTTACTGGAAATATGGTTAATAGAGGTTTTCATTTATTTATTTTTGGTAGAAGTAAAATGCTAGTTGTACATGATCAAGAAGTTTTCAGCTTTTTGGTGCAATGGCTTTGAAGAGGTACTCCCTCGTTAGTCCATGCACAAAATTTGTTCCACAAATGTTGGGTGTCAATTTTATTTCTTTCTTTTTGGAAATATCAAACTCTTTGTCACTATAATTGAAACTGCCATTGAAATTGTTGAGAAAACCTGAGTCAAAATCAGGTTTGAAATTGTGGTCATTTTCATATCTGTACTTTTTGTCGGGTTTCAAGTTGTAGATGAAACCGAGAGTGTTTTGTGGTTGTTTGAATTTTGCAGTGAGAGTTTTTGAATTATCCCAAAGAAAAGTTCAATTCTTTCACCTATTATTTAGCCACTGTTGATATCTGATCTAATTTTTTATATGTTTGGGGTGTTCGGCGATCTTATTGTATGTGTTTCTTTTAAAAATATAGATCCATAATCTTCATGTGCAACACTGGTAGATGGTTGTTGAGAGTTTTCTTATATGTAAATGAGTTTTGTCTAGGCTAGTTTCCTGTAGGCTAAGGTGATTTTTAATTTCAAGGAGAAAAGTTTTAGCTTTTTTCTCAACTTGTCCTCTGCAGATATTCAGGGGAAGACGAGGGATTACCAACTTGCTGGGTTAAATTGGCTTATACGATTATGTATGAGAATGGTATAAATGGAACCCTTCCCGATGAAATGGTATGTTCTGAAATTTGGGCTTCTCTAATATCCTTGTCCTACCAATAGGTCAGATACCTTTGCATGTAACTACAAGCATATCTACTTTAACCAGTTAATCTAATTTTTTACCGGTTAATATTATTGTTGTCGTCCACGGGCTTGGTAAAACATTACAAACCATCTCTTTGCTTGGTTATCTGTACGAATATAGTGGAATAATCGGTCCTCATGTGAGTGTTGCTCGAGAATCCACTTCGCAACTGGATGAATGAGATTCGCCTTTTAGCCCTGCTTTTACGTGCAGATCAAATTTCATGGAATTTCTCCGATGGGTGGTGCAACAATCAAGGGTGGTCGACCCTAAGCCACCTCAAGCTTTGTGATTGATGGCTTTATCAAGGCTAAGCTTTGATGCTCTCAGCCAAACACGCTTTCTATAGTTTCTAAATTCCTTGGTTTTCTTGGCTAGTATTACTCCTATTGTTGTTGCTAATTGCATGCATGAATGTCTTTGAATGGATGATGCGACTCCATTCCGTGGTCCGGGTTATCTGACTGTTGTTGCCTTCAACCCCGGCCTTGTGGTTGCATATTTGAATGTTGTAATGGTTATTCATTGTGCATTGGATTTCTTGTCAGTATCCATGGACTTTCCGTCCTGATTTCTGGAGTAGCCCAATGAGATCTACTAATGGTAAGGGAAAAATTCCAGATCCTTCTAGTATTCAGAGGCTGAATATTGCACCAGAATATAATGCAAGCATAAGAGTACACTTTTATCGTGTTGAACTCTTGATTGATAAAGTTAACCTTGCAAAGCAGGATGCTTTATCTACCATTTCATTCCGTGCTCTCAAATCTTGTTTGAAATATCATCCGACGGGCAGGCAACAACCAAGGTTGGCTGACCATAAGCCACCTTGAAGCTTTGTGATTGATGGTTATGTCAAGGCTAGGCTTAGTTGCTCTAGCCAAACACTGTTTCTATAGGTTCTAAATTCCTTGGTTTCCTTGGCTAGGATTACTCTTATTGGTGTTGCTAATTGCGCATGAATGTCTTTGAATGGATGATGTGAATCCATTCTGTGGTCTGGGCTATCATGCACTGTTGCTTTCAACCCCGACCTTGTGGTTGCATATTTGAATGTTGTTATTGTTATTATTCATTGTGCATTGGGTTTCTTGTTGGTATCCATGGACTTTTCCGTCCCGATTTCGTGAGTATCTCTACTGGGTCTTCACTATTACTCTTCACATACATAGCTTGAAGAATTGTTTTGGCCATGGTCTTTGGTTTGGGCTCTCTTGTCTTTGATTTGTTCCATCGTCGGATTTCTCGGGAGTCCAAGTAGGAGGAATTTTTGATGTTTCGGCTCTGCTCCCGTGGCATCGCCGCTTGAGTTCACGTGGGTGGCCTCATAATTGGTGCCCAACTGTCGTATAGTGGGTCTACTTGTCATTGATCTTTCATAGTTGCCATATGATGCTCCAGTTTATTGAAGCTTAGTCATAACTCTACTCCTTCAAAACACATAGGCAAATAGTATACGGTTTTGGTGGAAATGTAAACTACAAGTAAGTAAATCAAATACTACTACTGCATGGTGTCCTTTTTCTCAAGAAAAATGATAAAAGAAGAACCAATCAAATACTACTAGAATCTTGATATCTTAAGAGTAATAATTATAATAGCTAGGGAGCTCAAAAGGATATATATGGGCCCCAATATTATTTGGCCCCTTCCCATGCTCAACTCTTTTTCACTACTACTAGTAGCATCACTTTCCAGAAAAGGACATTTATATGTGTCTTAATTCTTAAATTAGATTTAACGCATCGTTTTTTCACTACTACTAGTAGCATCGTTTTTACTATGTGAAGATTCTCCAATTTTTAGAGAGTAAGGTACCCATTTTAGTAAATATTAATCACCCAAAAATATATTACTTCATTTCCCGCTTTCTTTTTCCCTGTATAATTTGTTAAAATAAATAGAACGAACAAAAGTTAGTTTTTAAAGGGTATTTCTAATGTATACAACCATAATTTATTTTTTAAATAAAAGTGTTTCAGACACTTCAGATTCCGTCTGCTCCTCGCCGTGTACTCTATTTTTCCCCAAGTCTTTCAAACGCTTCTCTTTTTGTTCTCAACCATCATCACATGCATATGTCATCCTCCTCTCGATTTCTCTTTACTTTTTAACAAACCGATCGAGACAATGGATGATCCGCTTTCCTCCTATCATATCTCTATTTGGGCAGACGGCCGGGGTGGATGATATTTTTGGTAGTGTAGTGGAGGCTCACTTCAGTCCTAATATAGTGCCACCTTGTGTCTCTACTGCAACTCTGGTCTGGTAATTATTTTTTTTGGTGTGGAGCAAATCGAATATGCCAAGCTCTAAAAAATTAGTTTGACAAGTCTACTAAATGTGGTTTATTTAGTATTTACTGATTTAAAATTTAGGATAGAAAATAATTATTTGTAATTTGAAATTATGGATTAAATTTCAAAATTTTGATTTCAGTAGCTATTGCTTGTATTGTATCATTTTGACTTTTAAAATGAAGCCATAATGTTTTCCAGTTTGGACACGGGTGCTTGTAAACTAGGCAATATCCTACACATGTTCTAGCAGACATTCATAATCTTGTTGTTTTGCAATTGGTTTGTAATTATTAAGTTCCTACCTTTTATGTTTGAATGTTGACGGAACTACATTTTGTTTCAGATACAAGCCGCAAAAGAATTGAGTGGGCAAATATGTCTAATTTGTGGGGATATGGTTGAGATAACTGTAGATATAGAGCTCTTTGTTGCCTGTAATGAATGTGTTTTCCCTGTTTGTAGGACTTGCTATGAGTATGAAAGATGAGAGGGTGGTCAGGTTTGCCCTCAGTACAAAACTAGATACAAGCGCATTAAAGGTAAAAGTTTTCATGTACATCCCAGCCTCCATCTAGGAATTTTTGTTGAGGTTTGGCATTACTTGCAGGTAGTCCAAGGGTTGAGGGTGATGATGAAGAAGATGACGATTTTGATGACTGGAGCATGAATTTGATTTTGGGAAGGATGATGCTTTTGACTCACAAAAAACTTGCCCCCAAGATTTTGCAAAATCCATGGAGCAGTTGATTGTCTCGACAGCTTCCAAGTCTCTATCATTGTGTCTTTATGCCTTCCCATTTTTATATACAAATATACAAAAAATTTCAAAAAGAAACAAAGAAATGCAAGTGAATGATCTAGTGGTGAGTTTAAAGGGAACAAATGTAACATTGAGGAGACCCATTTGAAGTTATATTTAGCGTAAATTTTATTTTGTTTGTTTTAAAAAATTGAATTGTTTGGTGAAAACGGAGATCTATGAAGTGGGTATGGAGTAAAGTGGAACAACTAGGGTTTTGTTTTTTGGGCTTAAATCTTTTGAACTTTGTGACGCCCCCAAAATTAGGTATACATCACCCATCTTGGGTAGTCAGATACATGGTACGTAATTTAAATACAACTTACTAATACAACTGTATGTAGGTAACAATACGACATAAAGCTATGAGTTTGAATACAAATATTGTCTACTAGATATTATACAAACTCAAAAGGAGTCCTCATTACAATTGTTATCACACTATTTCACGTAATAATGAGGACTACTAATGCTATCCTCTCCGGACCATTACTCCGCTCCCCGACTCGTCTCAAACTATATTCTCATTTCAAGAGAATAAGTGAAAGAAAGGGTGAGCTCAACTAGCTCAAGAAGAAATATTATGACTAAGATAATGCGTAATAAATTATCATTAGCCTCACAACAAATGTTAAACCGATAAAATATAATGAACATCAAGTTTAACTACAAATGGAACCAAAGAATACATTAAAAGAGTCAAGTAGAAAATAAAATCTACTATCTTTATGATTTAAAAGGTTTTTCATCATCGTTATAATTTGAGACTCAAACTTTAATAAATATTTCACATCATCGAATCACCCCCGCACTACTGGCCAAGGATATTCTTTAGTATCACGACCACAATTATTCATGCACTACGGGCCAAGAATAGTTGTGTATTCATTAATGGTCATGATCATGACATCAATCGTCCATCAATGCACTACTACCATCGAGAATTTTACCACATCATTTGTAACATTACGGCCATGATTACAACCGAATAGTCCCTCGACATAATCATACCAAGTCCATCCACGCACTCTGTGCCACAGATGACTTTCAACATAATATAAACATGAGGATGATGACAATGATATTCAATAAAACAAGTTCAAGAATTAATTTATCTAGGAACCAATAACATCCAAACTCATCAACATGATCATCGCTTTGTAGAGTAAAATTCAAGAATATCGAGAAGAATATTTCCATGAAAGGATCTTTGGATGAAGCCTTAAATATCAAGGATATTCCACTAATTTCATGGAGTATATAAGTCAAAGTTTTAACCAATTGGGTATAATAAAGAATGGAATAACAAAAGAAATCACCATACATGCAGTATTTGCATGTAAAAGTTATTCCAATAGAATAATAATAACGGAACCGTGTCGTGAAATTCACAAGCATGGATGTTCTAATGTAATAATAAAGATGGAACCGGATCCGTGTAAAACACATGTATAAGATATTCCAACAGAATGATAAAGATTTTAACTGTGTCGGTGTAAAACACATGCATGGATGTTCCAATGTAATAATAAAGATTTAAACTAGGTCCTATCTAAAACACATGCGATGTGATGTTCCAAATGTAATAATAAAGATGCGAATAATGAAGAATGTCACCAAGTATAGGTAAATCATGCATACAAAGTTATTCCAATGTAATAAATAAGAATGGAATAACATAAGGATTTCACCAAGTATAGGTATGCTGCAGATATACAAGTTATGTATGGGTATGCCACTTTTACAAAAGTTATTCCAATGTAATAATAAAGAATGGAATATATGAAGTTCTCTTCATGAATAAGAAAGAATAACACTTTACGGTACAACAAATAATATTTCCTACCTTAGAAGAACTCAATATTGGAAAAGTGAAGTAGCAGAATATTTTTCTTCTTTCTCTCTATAGTTTCTCTCTGTAGTTTCAATGAATTCGTAAGAAATAATGAAGGAATGAGCTTTCTATTTATAGAAAAACCGAGGGTGGCTTTTGGTCTTAACGGAAGGTCAAAATGACTTCGTGGTAATATCAAGAGACAACTACTATTCATGAAGGGTAATTAACCTTTGGAATACCGAAGAGGCGCTTAACTCTCGTAATATCAAGGGACAACTACTATTTGCGAAGGGGTAATTACTATCGACGAAGGTAATTACTATCGACGAAGGTAAATACTATCAAGAAGGTAATTACTATCGATTGAAGGTAAATACTATCGACGAAGATAATTACTATTCACAAAGGTAATTACTATTTACAAAGGTAATTACTATCGATTTAAGGTAAATACTATTGACGAAGGTAATTACTATTCACAAAGGTAATTATTATTTACAAAGGTAATTACTATCGACGAAGAGACTCTTAGATGATGACATATGGGCCCCCATAAAATAATCAAACTTACCACAAACGCCTCATAATGTACTTTTATATACATCAAGGATTGAATAAATATTACCACAAATCATTTTATTTTTAATCAACACATTTTTAATCTTTCAACAATTATTAATCATTTATAACTTGTCGCCTCAATTATTGATTTAATACTATAACATATTATATGAGATGATCTTTGTGACAATAATTGAATCAATAATATAAGAGATATGATGCAAAGAATTATCGTAGTAATAATTGAGTATATAGCTAAGTGATTTCACACGTAAGCATCAATAATCAATGAGTGTGCTACTACGCAACCACACGACATCGCATTTTTACCACCGGGTAGTTTCAGCTTTTAACAGTAACACCTCCACCGTTATTTTTATAGAAAGATAATTTTGTCGCTTTTTAACTACTTACAATACTTCCGTTGTGGGGGTCCACCTAATGATTGAGCCGTCGCATTTAATATTCCCGACAAAAGAATATTCCCCGACCAAACGAATATTTTATAACAACTTGCTTACTTTGCAAAATTTATAAATATTACCCACAACTATAACATTATATCAAATTTATTCCATAATATTCAAAAATAATATTTATAGAAAATTCATCTTTATTTATAAAAGCTGGGGTCTTACAAACTTTCTTAAACTTAGAATATCAGAGAAACAAGTAGACCCAATAAAATGGTGTTTGTAACAGATTTGGTGAGTTTCTAAAAAGTTGAGTTGAGCATATTTTGAAGGTAGGTACACTTGCTCATTGTTGTTTATTGTTATATCTTAGCCTTAAGATTGCAGATATGCAGTGCATGTATGTGTGAAAAAGTAAATTTTGGGGTTGAATGATTTGAAGGCATTGCTTTGTTATCTTTTGTTTTGAAGGTTATTTTGACCTGACATGAAGTTGGAAAATTTAGTTTAAGACAAGACATTCAACTTTATTGGGTTTTTATTGAATGCATATTTTCATATTTGATGCTAGTGTTTTTGTTTAGGATTGAAACTCAATTTCAACGTTGGACTATGCCTTAGATTCTCTTTGAATTGGGCATTCCCTCGACCTTGACTCCTCTACAAAATCCTTTTGCACATCTAAGCGATTCAATTTCACACTCTCTTACCAGACAATTTTAATCATGGATTTATCAATTTGCAATTTTAGGTAATGATTTCGAACAGGTGTTACTTTTCTGAACAAAACCCTAAAATTTCTGGTGATGGTTCCTTTTTTTACATCCAGTTTCTGTTCGACTCCTAAAATTTCTGGTGATTGTTGGTTTTTAAGGCTATGTATTATGAATCTAATGTATATAAAAATACTGTAATTAGCGAACTAACATATCAAGAACAAATTAGAGGGGTTATGAGTTTTACTACATTTAACTTCTGTGTCATTTTGGTATTTTATATATGCTCTATTAATATTGGAAATTAAATTGCAATCTAGGTGTTTGTGGAAATTACAACAACATAATTTTTCTTGGTCAAAATTCTGGCATATACAACTTTAGTTAAATTTGTTAAAGTTTTTTGGGGTCTAAAATGTAGAGGGAAGGTTTAGGGTCTACATACATTTCACATTTGGTATAGTGATTAGAAGTCATGAATGGTCTATGATTGTAAATTTGAATATGGAGTACTTGTTTTGATAATATAAAGGTTCCACTTTCTTTATTAAATTGATAATATATTTTTGAATGTCTGCATATGCTTGATTGTCTTTTCTGCGTATGAAGATTGAATGGTCGCCTATTACAAGGAGATGTTGCCTGTTATAAGAGTTTTCGGTCTTTCCGCTTCTCTTTTTCTCGCTTCCTACGGAACTCATGCAATGTTCATCATTGATTCTTCTGCTAAATGACATTTTGACACCCAAGGTTTCTAAAAATTTCAATTTAGCCCCTTAAGTTTTTGAAATTTTAAATTCAGCCCCAATACTTATATACAATGTCTTCCAGGTTTAACGATCTAGACTTTCTTTGGCCAAGATAAAGCAACCTGAGCATCAAACCATATCAATTCTCTACAGAGATAGGTACTCTTATTTCTTCTTCCCACTTTGTCCTACATCAAGTAAGCGCTTAAGGCCCATGGGCATGGTGGTGTGGGCGCACGGGGGGTGGGTGAATTGAAAAATGTAAGAAATGTGGCGCATGGAAAAAGGCGTTGGGAGCAGCGGTTAGGTTGGGCACACTAGCGCGAGTGAGCAATAGTGTTGGTGCTTCGGGCAACGAGGCAAAGAACGATTAGGTTATGGGGCTAAATGTCTGCGTGGAAATGCATATACCGTGGCACCAAATCCCTATCGTGGTTGTTAGGCGTTCGAGGACATGCGTGCGTAGGTGCACAAATGCTATGACAAAAGTCATTATAAGCAAAATTGGTGCAATTAATAGGGCGTGGAGCATGCACGCGTGGGTATGAGAGTTAAATGGTACTGGGCTCAAGTGTGGACAGAGATGTTGAGTGTCGCGCGTGTGAGGGGGAAAAGCGTGAATAAAGCGCGATTTCAAGGGCGTGTGAGTATATGGGTGCTAGTGGTCCCTGGCGATGAGGATCATATGCACTAGTAGGTCGAGCGGCATCAGGCGTCTTTAGTGTCTGCATGCGTGCCCCAACACTATTGTCACTGTGTATCATTAAGTGTCCACGCGCCTATGCCCCCTGAAATAGTGTACTATGCCATCATCATCTTTTTATACTATAAGTTTGATCTTTCCTTCATGTACATTATCATAGTAATATAAACCAGAAAGCATCACAAAATTACATTCATACTGTCATATCCCAACTCCAAAAATGGTGGTCAATAGACAACCTTGTATGCTACAAAGGCAAAGAATATGAGGCCAAGTTTAATTGTTCTACGGGACGTATTATTGATTTTGAAATTTTATAAAATTTAGATTTTGATTGCGATCAATCTTCTCTCGTACACGAGTAATCTCGTGGTGAGTGACCCCAAACCATCGTACGCTCAGGGAAATTGGCATCCATCTAATCTTGGTTGGAATCAAGGATCCTATTGTTTAGGTGCGGAACCTAAACCCTAGTTATTTTGTGTGTTGTCTATATCATTTGACTAGTTGAAAGTATCATATGGATCCACCACTTTTCTTATTTGGTTCATTCTACGCAGAACTCATTTTTTGTGTACCACATTCGCAAAACCTTGTGGTGAAGATTTTTACCTCTTTATATGATCTAAATTCTAAACAAAGATAATCCTTAATTGTGCATGAACTATTCATTGATAATGAAGAAATGATTGTGGGCTCTCAAACCTCAAAAAGGTGAAGACATAGATCATCTAAAAGAGGAAGAGAATGTGGCCTACATTCTTAACTCTGCAAAGCAGGACAAAGACATTGAATATTGGGTAATATACATATCGTCTAAAATAAAAAAGTCACAAAGAGGAGGAATACGTCACATGAGAAGGCACTGTGAAGCAGATCTTTTTTTTTAGTACCAACCATTTCATGTGGAAGGAGGTTATGAAGTAACTTATAAGTACTCCTCCATTCCAAATTATAGGATTGTTGACTTTTGTAAGTCAATTTAAGATATTTTTAAACTCAAAATAGAGATGATTCATTAAAAATTATAAAATAATAAATCTCACGATGAGTAGTACTTTTGAGGTAATTTACAATATTCGTCATTGTATTGGCTTAAATGAAAGGAATCTATGTCAATTTTCAATTTGAAAATGTCTTTCGTTGACTTCAAAATGTCAATAAGGATATTATATTTTGGAACGGAGGTAGTTAAATAACCACTGCACCCTTATTATTGTTAAATTGCCCCACAAATAGTGTACTATGCCTTCAAATGATTGTCACTATCACATATCTTTGCAACCTTCATTGTTTTACTCTATTGTTATTATTACTAAAACATACAAAATTTGAACATGATAACATATTTCTACTATCGTTGTAGTAATTCACAAACATAAGAGTAGTATTTAATTTTCTGAGATTTCTGATCTTGGGAGTTGTTATGTCTAATGCCTTGTCTATCTTAAGATGCAAGTGTAGGTTTGTAAATCGAACTGCTGTAACAATATAGCTGGTTTTCATGTTTGTAAACTAGGCTGCTATAACAATGTATAAGCAAAACTACACAATCCTTTCACAATTGCTAAAAAACATGGTGTATGCATAGCTAGTTTTTCATGTTCTGTATGGCAAGTATTGGATTTTTCTGGATGCAGATAGCAACATATCTGTGTAGAGAAGTTCAATAAACTTCCAACATATAAAGGACTCATGGATACTAGTGAATTGACTGGTAGAAAACGTACTAATGCTTTATTTGGAACTTGGGAACTGCGTGGGGGAAAGAAAAGAAAAGGAGAATGAAAATAATTCGTTACACTTACTTTCATCATTATACATGGTTGAACTTGTATCCAGTTAAAAAAAAAAAATTTGGGCAGAACTAATATTTCCATAAGTGAAAATGTTAGTTCCCCACAAAGTCCTCTCTCGCATAAGGGTGGACCTCACTATTCATGTGAATAGAAGCTTGTGGAACTAACATTTTCATTTGCAGAAATATCAATTCCCTCTTCTGTTTTTCTCTAAATTTACTTTCCTTTTTGTTTCCCTTCACCTCAACTTTTTGAGTATCAGAAAGAATAATTAAGGTTATTACTGTTGCTTTACATTCCCTGATTTATCGTATGCGTTGACAGGCAAGAGATTTTGATCCTGATTCCTTGAGATTTGGATTAACAAAAGCTGTGTCCTCGCTAGATTGGGCCATTTCAGAGGGCAAAGGAAGAGTATACGTACATTGTACCGTTGGATTAGGTAGGGCTCCTGTTGTTGCAATTGCTTACTTGTTCTGGTTCTGTGACATGGATGTAAGTCCTCAAATCTTCACTTCAGTATCAGCCCTAATCTCATTTTTAAAATCCATTGTTGTCATGTCCTGAAAATTTGCAGCAAAACTACGAGTCTCTTACTTTTCTGGTTTTGATTTATCGGAGCAGTTGAACACGGCATACAGTATACTTACCTCAAAGAGACCTTGTGGACCCAATAAAAGTGCACTGAGGGGGGAGCTACATATGATTTAGCTAAAAATGATCCTTGGAAGGAGCCTTTTGAAAATCTTCCAGAACATGCTTTTGAGGATGTAGCGGATTGGGAGAGGAAACACAGATTCAGGTTTGTGTCCGTGCCCTACTTGGAACTTGAAAAATACTGTCTAGGCTTTTTTACATTTCAAAATTCATCAAATATTGAGGCAGAGCTTAAAATCAAATGTTGTAGACCTTCTATGGTCAATCTAGGGGTATTGGAAGGAATCTATGTATTCAATGTGGCAGAGTGTGTTGCTGTTTTGAGTTTTCTTAAAGATGGATTGAATCACATACTAAATCTGCATGGCTAGTCTGCTAGAAGCTTATAGCTTATTATTTGGTCTCCGAGTGTTCCTTGACAGCGTCCCTTAATAGTTTGACATTAACTCTTTTTATTAAGATAAGTAAACTGCTCATATTGGTAAAATCTCTTTTTGAAAAGCTTAACAATAAATTGATAACCATCCCTGGCTGTTCATGTACTCACAGACTCTCGCTGTACCACAAAAAGAGATACTTTGTGAGATTGTTAATAATCTCTATTCCAAAAACAAAAATAGTCTCATTTGAATTTTTTCAGGTCAATTTGTCAAATCCTACAATTGAAATTATAATGTGAACAAATATATATATATATATATATATATATATATATATATATATATATATATATATAGACAATCAATTTCTTTATTTCATGCTCAAAAATAATAAAAATCACCCAAAAGTGAGAAAATTGTGAAAAATAGAATTTCAGGTTCTAAATAACAAAACCAGGAAAATATAGGGGTTTAGGAGAGAAAAAGACATCAAACCAATCCATGTGTTTGTCCTAAAATTCCACACACAAAGCCGTGCACAAAATGACGGCTTGGCCTAGCTCGGTCCTATATGCGGCTCAGCCCCTGGATAAAATTTTTTTCATTTCATGTATATAGAGAATTGGGTATCTCTATTTTATCTACAACATTATCTCTATTTTAATTGTTATATGTGAATTGGGTATCAATTTGAAGTATGTGAAACTTTCTTACTATGCTTAGTGCTTAAATTGCTTGGGTAAATTTTGTAGTATAATTTTGTGATGTCCTAGGTGAATCTAAGGTTTGTGGTCTTCTATCCATAAAAATTAGACTTAACCCATTATGGATATATGTTTAGAATTCATGCAAATGCATTGATTGAGCCGTTTCCTCGACTGTGTGCCTCGGATGAGGCCCAAGGGCTCTAAATCCATATTTGGAAGAATTGTGGCACTCTTCCAATGATGGATTTTGAAATTAAATTCTATCATTTTTGTTTGAGTAAGATTTATGCAAATTGTGAGTATAATAGAAAACTTAAGGCCTCTAAATTCAAATTTAGAGGAATTAGGACATTCTTCCCATAATAATGGACATGTGAAATTGGGCTTGTAAATGGCTATCGTGCTTGTAAATCATTTATGGGCCTTAAACCTATTTGGGAAGACTTTTAACTCTTAAGATGGAGTTTAAAGCCCAAATAGTGGATTATTAGTGTAATTTAGTGATACGTCCAATGCGATTATTTCTATGCCCTAAGTTGGACTCTAACTCATTTATTTGCTTTGGGTAATTAAAAAATGATTTTCCAAACTAAAGGCTTTCTAAAATGAATCATATTCAAAGGGCAAAAACTAATTACTTTAAAGGGACTTTTGATGAAACTTAAAATTCACCTTTTAAAAGCACACTCTTTTGAAAACTCGCACTAAAGTATAGAAAACAAACTCATTTTTTTTGAAAAACACACTAGAATTAGGAACCAAAATTACTTTCTTTTGGAAACATACACTAGAGTTTAGAAACCAAACTCACTTTTCTTTGAAAAACACACATTAGTTTAGAAATCAAAATCACTTTCTTTTAAACACACACATTAGAGTTTAGAAGGCAAACTCACTTTTCTTTGTAAATCAAACACTCACGAGTTTAGTATTTAAACTCACTTTTTAAAAAAAAAATCACACTCACGAGTTTAGAATCACATCCAACCAATGCATTACAACCAACCAACACATCACAAGTTCACAACCAATGTATCACAACCAACCAACACATCACATCACATCCAACCAATGCATCACAACCAAGTGGAAGCAATTGTTGAAGAATCTCCATAGTGCAATGGATTCAACTATGAAGAAGTCTACCAAAAAGTAAAATGTTTGTTAAATTTGCTGCAGTTAAGGCATTTTTGAGGCTTGAATTGGATTTTTTGTTAATATTTGTCAATAGGCTTAAGCAAGGAATTGTACATGCATATCCACTTTTAAGAACAATATTAAAAAAAATTGGGGCTTGAAGTGGTTTTTTTTGTTAATATTGAACAATAGGCTTAAGCAAGGATGTATGAAGCTGCTATTAGGTATGTCTTTAGGCTATGCCATAACTTCAAATGGATTAATGATAGTTTGTTTATATTTATGGATTAATGTCAGTTTGTTTATGTTCTTTTATCCTTATGGATTAATGCCAGTTTGTTTATATGTATGGATTAATGCCAATTGATTTTTTCTTATGGGTTAATGCTAGTTTGTGGCTGAAACCAGTGAATACTTGTGCTAGATTATAATATTCATGCAATGTGTAGCTTGTTGGGTAATATTGTGGTTTCAACTTTCAACCAGTGTGTTCTTGTGCTTGTTATAACATTCATGTATTGTGACATAAAATCATATTTCATTAATATAAATGCATTACATAGATTTTGGATTGCATTTTTTACATGATTATACAGTAGCTACTTCATTGCCAATGGTTATGGTTTCAAAAAACCAAATCAAGATGGAAAAAATAATGATTGATGTTAGACATTTATTATTAGCTCTTTGTTGTCTAAGTTGTGCTTTGAGTTGATTTTTCCTTCTCAAAAGTTCGAGTATGATCTACATAGCTTTGTCTCCAGTCAGAGGGTCCAACCAAATAAAGAAGCCGCAACTATTCACCTAGATTAATATGATAGATTTATGAGGTGAAGAGAAATGACAGTCCAAACAAGGATTTAAAAGGTAAAAGGTGTAGCACTTACCCCTTGGTTCTCCAGCTATAGAACCTTCGACCGAGATTTGTTTCAGTCAACGAAGTGAGGACGATGGACCTCCTACCGCAATAACAAGGTATGTCCAGGATTTCTCTCTTCTACCTTTCTTATCTCCTCTATTTTTTTCTCAGTCAAGTCTGCTAGATACAAGGGAGAGGGTGGTTTATATAAGGTGTCTGAGGTTGCATTTTGGAGGAAAGAAGTTAATTTTCCCTCATTTTTCTTTCAATTTGTGTGTTAAACCTAATATACCCCTCACGGCTTAATAGCTGGAAGGCTGGAATTTGATGGGGGTGGGTTTTTTTAGTTCGAAGATGATTTAAGCTAAAAAAAGAGTTAGAGGAAAGTATTCGTAAAAAAATTGTAAATAAGACGGTCAGATTTGCATTTCAGTCTGATATTATTAACTATCTATTAACATATTTTGATCATTAGTAATATAGTTATTAAGATTAAATAATTGGTGTATCAGTTAGAATTGAAGACATTATCTAATGGGGGGGAGCCAAATCCAAGGAAAGGTGAATTGAAATCTCTATTATTTTTTCAACATAGCTAGTGAGTGGTAAGTAATAAGAAAATAATCTCTTCGTTCCATAATAAACGTCCTAATTTGAGTTTCATGGTCAATTTGACTATTTTTAGAATTATTAATTAAAAATATTTATATAACATTTTCAAATTCTGAAACTTGACACTAATAGTAGATTCTCCGTAGTTTATTTTGATCATAATCACTTGGTGTATATTTTGATTTTTTTTAAAAATTATTAATTTTAAAAATGGTCAATTTGACCATGAAAGTCAAATTACAACGCTTATTATGAGGAGGGAGTAATATTTTTTATAAATGAAATTAGAAGGAAGATAATGAAAGAGATAACCTCGCAATCTCTGCTAAAAAGAAATGGAAACAATGTACGGAGGGTGTATTCAATAAAGACTTTTAAATACTTTTTTTAAGTGACATACTTTTGTAGAGTTTGTGGATTTTAATAACTTTTAAAGACTTCTAAAATTACTTTTAAAGACTCCATGAAATAAGTGACATATTTTTATAGACTTTTTACCAAGACTTTAATAAACTTTTGTATACTTCTAATTTATCTTGCAGCTTATATTAATTGTTAAAAAGTCAACAAAGATCTTATATTTTAGATGAATTGAGTACGATATTAAATAATATTAAAATATATTGACAATGTCACATCTTAATTTGAAATAAAAGGCATTGTTGAAGTTGAATTATTAGATCATACCCAGTCTATTACAAGAAAATGTCATATTTCATAATTTTGTATTTCATAAAAAGTCATTTTCTACTAACAATAATATAAAATAACAATATCGATTTTAAAATTGTTCATTGTTGTTTTCATATCAAGTCATTATTACTAAACTAACAATTTATAATTTTCAACGAATAACAAAATTAACAAATTTATTACATTTAAAAATAACATAAAATAAAATACATCTTTAATACTTACAAATATAATAAATGAGATTTTTTTTATGGGAGAGAAGAAATATAAAATGATATTAAAATATTTGTTGTCTCTATTTATACCATTAATTCTATTTGGAACCCTTAACGCTAATCTCTCTTTTTAACCCTTCCTCCTTTTTCTCTCTCCTCACCTGTTATAATAGCTATATTTCCTTTTGGAATTTTTATTTTGAGAGGATTTAAGTAGAGAGAGAGAAAGTGAGAAAGATATATATATTTTGTTTTATTTTCTCTTCTTTGTTTGATCTACTCTATCTCTTTCTTCTTTGTTCATCTTCTTCCTTTCTCAAATATTTAGAAGTCTTTGAAAGTCTTTAGAGAAGAGGTCAGACTTTGAATATGATTATCTCTTTTTTTAAAGTCTGTCAAACTAACATTTGATAGAAATCTAAAAAATCTATGACTTTTTGAATACCAAAATACTTTTATAGACTTTGTAAAAGTCTCAATTCAATACCACTTAATTTTTAAAGACATTACAAAAGTCTTAATTGAATACCAATAAACTTTTATAAACTACAACCAAACTTTAAAATTCTTATTTGAATCGAGCCTCCTACATATATATACTTACCGGAGCAAAAATAGTACAATTATAACTATAGTCTATAGCGAGAAGATTATATACAAACAGATATAAGAGAAAGAAGAAGGTGAAACAGGAAGAAAAAGTGATACTGTAAACTCCCAAGGCATGAGCTATATGTACTCTGTAGATTCCCCCTCCCCCCAGAAGGTCGACAGTCCAAGCTAGATCCACCTCTGCTTTTTTGCATGTAGAAGAGGTGTTTAAGTTTAATCAACTTGCTCACTTCTAAGTATTCCATGAAAACTCTATGCTTCCATTACAGATCGATTATTCAATTTTCCAAGATACGTGCACCAGTTATCATTGTAAGCTCGCTGAAAAGATGGCCGGAGACGGCACATCCAAATCGGAGTCAGAACGCGCTCGCGCGCGCTTTTTTCTTTGGATAAGCTTCCCCTTTCTCAGTAGTGTGGACTGAATTACGTTCATGCGCTTATAGTTTGGTAAATTTTATTCGTGCAATTTGGCCTGAGCTCCATTTTGGGGACAAGTTTTCTGGTTACCTCAGGTTATATGGGTTCCTGCAGTATATGAATTTTTCCTGTTGCTTATTAAGATTTTGCTCCTTGTTCGCGGTTTCTTTTCGGTTTCTTCTGGTTCTTTTGGCAATTGGAAATCAGAGAAGCGTAATGTATGAATTAAAGAAATTCAAATCAATGAATCGAGTCTTACAAATGATATTATTATCTGTGAAAAATTCTGCACTCATGGAAATAACATCGCAATACAAGCTCTAGACCTCCAACAATTCGAGGTAGGTATCTTTATTAGAAATTTGGGCTTTGGCTATGGCTTATTAACTGGTGAAACTATATTTGTACTACTAAAAATATGTGCTCGGACTCGTGGCCCAGAGGTTGGATCATATCTTTTCTAACCTCCCCATGTTGGCTTCACCAGATCCATCTAAGTCAGTCCCTATCTCTATCTATTGCTCCCACTATATTCAATCAAATTTATACATACATTCCTTGCTCATTGGATAAATTATAAATTATTCTTTTAGTTTTTTAGAGTAGTAGTTGTTTGGGGGAAATTTATGGAAAATTTTATGCTTAATGGAAATAAAGATCACAATACAAGTCATAATGATTGCTAGACCCAACAAAGAAAAGTATCAAGTTAGCTTAAAACTATATATCTAGTTCAGTTTATTAGAGTAGGAGTTATATTTCTTTTTTAGATCATTTCAAACAGTAATGCTATGTTGGATTAAAAGAATGAAGGTGGGAATGGAAAATTTGTGTTTGATTGTTCCATCGGAATGGAATAAATTATTCTCATTCCTACCAAATTTGTCAAATTTTTTACTTGGGTAAGGGTATGGAATGACTGGAATGAACGCCCAATTACCTTAAAGTAATGTTATGCTTCATTTTGTGGTCATTTCATGTTTGTACTTTGTGAGTTTCAGTTGTAGTTGAAACTGAGACTGTTTGTGGTTTGAATTTTGCAGTGAGAGTTGATTTTTTAATTATCTCGGTTAAAGTTCAATTCTTTCACATATTATTTAGCCACCGTTGATATCTATTGATCCATTTTTTCATATGTTTGGGGTGTTCAACGATCTTATTGTAGGTGTTTCTTTTGAAAATATTGATCCATCATCTTCATGTGCAACACTAGTAGATGGTTGTTGAGATTTTTCTTATATGTAAATGAGTTTTGTCGAAGTTTTGTCTAGGCTAGTTTCCTGCAGGCTAATGTGACGCCCCCAAAATAGGTCCATTCCATCCAACCAATTCTGAGTCGCCAAATACATGGTACAGAAATAACTACAACTTTATTATTACAACATATAAACTGTGAGTTTAAATACAGATATTGCCATCTAGACAATATCCACACGCAAATAAATCCCCATCATAATTATTAATACATTATTTAAATGGTGAGGACTACTAAGCAACTCTCTCTAGAACCTTCATTCCATACCCGACTAAGATTTCGCTACATTTTCGCCTCCCCGAGAAGAAAAATGGAACAACAAGGAAAAGGGTGAGCTCAAACTAGCCCATTTCAAAAAGAATATTATGACTAAGATAATATACAACAAATTATCGTTAGTCTCCAACAGGAAAAATCTAATAGAATACAATAGGACAAACAAATTTTAAATCAATATTCGCAATGAAATAATAATTCATTAGAAGAGTTAAGTAGAGAATGCAAACTACTATCTTCTATGTATGAATTTAAAAGTTAAATCATCTATCTTTTATCCTCAGAACATCAATCAACATACATCCGGAATCAAATATTCATCTTTGCACTCACAGCCAAAGATATTCATCGATTAGTCATGTTCATCTAAAACACTGCTCATCTGCACTACTCACAGCCAAAGATATTCTTCAGAAATCATTCATCTTGCACAGACTGCGGACAAAGATATTCAATAATATCATCATTTAAGATCGAGGATGATGAAAATATTTTTAAAGAAACGAATCCAAAGTGAAACAAAATGACAAGGATTAAGGATTCTGTTTTTGTTTTATCCATGTCCAACAATACCTCAAAAATAATCATAGTGGTGTAAAATTCAAGAATGATCAAAACATGGATACAATCAAAGCTAGTATCCGTAATAGATATTTTTATTTAAAAGAAAAATTTTCATTTTCGATTGAATAAGTCAGATTCGTGAATAAAGTCCGTATACGTGAATAAGAATCTCAGACACCAAAAGATAGAAATTCCAAAAAAAACATCTTCACGCTTCAGCTGAATAGTACTCGTGAATAAGAACTCGTGAATAAGAACTCATGAATAGTAACTCGTGAATAAGAACTCATGAATAGTAACCCCATAGCATGAAAAAGTTCCAAATTTGATAAAAAGTTCCAACCAATATTTCAAGATAATGATATTCAAGAAATAATATCATTTTCGAATAAAATAACATCCCTTACCTCGAAAAGACAAGATTTCTTAAATAAAACATTTGATATAGGCTATATGACTTGAACTTGCAGACCGAGTATAGCAATACTCAAAGTATACTCAAAATACTCACAAGAATACATTTCGATAATATAGAGAGAAAACTTGATTTTCGGTGTGATTTTCAATTCTAACCCAAGCACCCTATTTATAGGAAATCGCTTAGAACACCAAAGTAGAAAATTTAATATAATAATAATATATTATATATATATTCCACGCCAACCAAGACTCTCGAAATCAAAGATGTTTACAACACATGGGGGAAACCAAAACAATAAAAACGTTTTTGTTGATATAAATAATTAAAACTTCCAAAATCAATTATTTTGAGCTTCTAACTTCAATAATTCATAATAAATAGCCCTTTCATCGTAAAATTGAATCTCATGAGTTTTTATAGGAAATTCAATTTCTACAACTTTACAGAAGATTATGATTTATAACATCCAGTCCAATTTCCCCCAAATTAAAACAAAACCCATTTAGCTCAGATCTGTTAAGTCTCAGTATCTCATTTCGTTCTTTCGATCTTCATTACCTTGTCTTTCTCTATCTCGCTCGCTCGCTCTCATATTTCGCAACCTTTCATCTCAGAAATTTGTGAGTAATGAAAAGGGGAAAACAACTTAAAGAAAATAGCTACCAAAAGGTTGGGAACAGTTCAATATCCACTGAAGTCAGTGGGATTTCATCACCAAGGTATTGTGGCTGTGGGATACGAGCAAGAATTTGTACATCGTCAAAGAGCAACAATGTAGGGAGGAAGTTTTATGGTGGTTCAAATTATGGTGTAAGTACTTGTATTTACTCTGATATAAAATTGAAGAATTTTTACATACAATCGTGGTAATTATTAATTTAATTTTCTACAGATGCAAACATTTTGTGGCTTTTTTCAATGGATTGACTCCATCCACATGTTAGAAGATGCTGAGAATTCTTCGGGTCTATTAAATTTGAGGAGCGTTGAAATTGACCTACAGATGATGAAGGAGAAAGCTCATGACTTGGAAGTGAAAGTATCGAAAATGGAAAAAAAGAAAGTCAAATTGAAGAATGATTTGATGTGTTCAAAAGAAGAAATAAGAAATTTACAAACTAGGGAGAAGTGGTTGATACTTGTAATCGGGGTGCTTTTTGTTTTGTGTTTGAGCATGTTAAAAACTCTGTTTTAGTAATTTGTGTAATTGGAGGAATCTCTGTTCAACTTGTTATGATGTCTGGAAAAATTGATATATATAGACTAATGATGTATGGAGAAAGCTCTGTTTGTGTAATTCACACTAATGATGTTTGGAGAAAGTTATGTTCTGTTTTGTTTGCTGTATTGGAGTTGGAATCTCTGTTCAACTTGTTTGCTCTGTTCTGTTTTGTTTGTTGTATGTTCTGTCCGAGCATGGTGGTGAATTGAAGTGTGGTAAATTCATGTATCAGAGTGAAGTTAAGTAAATGGAAAGCAGGGAAAACATAATAATTCATTCAACAAAAATTTAGTATTATTATGATACAAAGCTTGAAAGAAACAATCCAATTAACAACTTAATTGTGGTATTTGTTATGAATAGAAATTTGCAGCTTCTAATATCGCAGTTGCCATTCATTTCCTCCCACTATTCTGAGACAAGTTAAAAAGGGTGCAAATTGTTTGCCACCACACACTGCTATCAATAATGACCAATCAAATACTTGCAGACCTGTGTAAAATAGCAGGCGGCAGCAGGACATAATTACAATTACCCTGGGATACCAAACACCTAGGATACAACACACAAAATCAGATTACACAAAATCATATTTATGATTATATTCCCTTCCAGCTTCACATTTTTGACTCTATCTCAAGATTCCGACCCTCCATCTTGCAGTAAATTGAACAATACTTCAAAAAAGTCATCTGGCCCTGTAGACACACCATATTCTCCATCAATATCTGCAATAAGACCTATTGTTGATGCAGAAATTCATTTAAAAACTCCAATTGTATTACCAATGAAGCGCAAGTTGTCCGACACAAAGGATACTGGGCCATTGCCATTGAGTAAACGACTCATGACCAGTGAGCATGGATTTCGGTCTCCAGTTTGTCTGACACCTAATATTGTTCGTAAAGGCAGTCTACTAACCGATGCAAATGTGTTTTACACACCAAGTTATTCGTTGAAAGATAATCACGGGCGATTAGTACAACTTGATAACTTGGAGGATAGCCACAATAACAGCAATTTGGGTCAAGTGCCACCTTCATTTCAACATGGTCTTTTAAATGATCCACAACCCACCAACTCAGAAAGGTTAACTTTGGACTCTCTTGTTATTCAGTATCTGAAGAACCAGCATCGCCAATGCCCGGTTCCTATTAACACATTACCACCTATCTCTCTCTCTTCTGCACCCACATATCTGTCCTGAATCAAGGCGAAGCGTTGATGCACCATCAAATGTGACTGCCCGGCTTACTACACGGGAGTATAAAAGTACTTATGGTGGAATCCATGGAAGTCACAGGGATCGTCAATTTGTGTATAATAGATTTAGACCATGGCATACTTGTCGGGATGATGGTGGTGCCCTTTTGACGTGCATGACTTTTCTTGGAGATTCCTCTCGGATTGTTGCTGGTTGTCATTCTGGGGAGCTTAAAGTTTTTGACTCTGACAACAGCAACATGTTGGAGAGCTGTACTAGCCACCAATATTATCCTTTGACTATTGTTCAGTCATATTTCCATGGAGACACCCAATAGATTCTCTCTTCAAGCTCCCATGATGTGCGATTGTGGGATGCACCTTCAGTTTCAGCTGGACCTAGGCATTCATTTGAAGGGTGCAAAGCTGCAAGGTTGAGTAATTCTGGTAGTAGATTTGCAGCGATATCATTGGAGTTAACACAAAGAGAAATTCTGTTGTATGATTTACATACATGCAATTTGGATTTTAAGTTTATGGACACGTCCTCAAGTCCATCGGGTCGGGGAAATGTATATTCCCTTGTTCACTTTAGCCCTTCAGACACTATGTTGCTTTGGAATGGTGTCTTATGGGATCATCGGGAGTCCCGCCCTGTACATCGCTTTGATCAGTTTACAGACTATGGTGGTGGCGGGTTCCATCCTGCTGGGAATGAGGTATAGTGAACCTGATTGCTAATATCTATAAATATAGATTTGCATGTGCTCAAGTATTTATTACTTTTTTTTAAAATAAAAATGTTCTTTTCAGGTGATTATAAACTCAAAAGTATGGGATCTTCGGAAGTTGAGGCTTCTTTGAAGTGTGCCTTCGTTGGACCAAACAGTGATAACTTTCAATGCTAGTGGAGATGTAATATATGCTACACTGAAAAGAAATATAGATGATGTTACTTCAGGAGTGTTGGAGATTGTGAGTGAAGAAGATGACGACGACGATGACAGCCAGTTAGTTGAATCTCTTAGTAGTGGGGATGAGGACGATTTTGTAGGTGCATTCTGAATGTTATTGTATTAGTTTATAAGTAAATCAAGTTGTATCAATAGTATTCACATTATATAATTATTGGTTTACTTGGATGAGAGTTTAAAATTCTTCCTTTGGGCCAGACATTTGTCTGTATGGCTGCAGCTTCAAATATACCTCATCCCCCTCCCGGAACTCTTTCGGTTCTCTTTTTATCTACATAAAGTCGTGCTTTCTTGAGATTTATGCAAATTTTCCTTGTAATTGATGGACAACTTCTCTTTCTTTCACAAAATCCTCAACCAAAGGATTTGCGCTCTTTCCTCCTTGATGGTAATTAAGTATTTGTGGAATTGTTCCATCATCTTTTAAACTGTCCCATACCTCAGTCCTACATGTAGGTATTAAGGTATTGCTTTAGTCACTACTACACAGTTATGCTTGTTGTATTGACAATTTACGTGTAAGTATACATAATTAATAAGTAATATAATAGTAAATAGAGTGTTAATTTCATGAGGAATTTTGCTAATAAAAACTAAGTCAACTCAATTTTATTTAAACAAATGATTTAGAATTATGAAACTAATTATTTAAAATTACATGTCATAAGCATAAGCATGCCCAATTAAACATGCGTGAAAAAAATTAAAAATTTGATCACCTTGTTTAAAAAGATAAAGGTGTCAATAGCTTAGTTTAGGATAATAATTTATATTTAAGCTTTATTAGGACAAAATGAACCGTCTCCCACTGTTTAGACATATTTCATTTTTCTTTTCAAAATATATATGGATATCATCAATTTTATCCTCAATAGTTTAGAAGGGAAAAAAATTATGTTTCTTTTTGCCAACTCAAGTCAATTATTGAGTAAAAAATATTCATTTTGAAAAAAAAATGAAACGAGACGCCTTTAATGAAAGGAAGTAGTATTGGAGCAAATTAAGCTTGTGAATATGAAATAGTGAATTAGATATTAGTAGAAATAAGTACTAATGATTTAGTTGACTAACTGCTCAAGCATCCATCCCAAAAATCATGTTGATTTACTGCTACTCCATATAGGTGGAGGAAGAGGAGTTGGAGGAGTAATACGTGATGATCCAACCAAGGATTTAGTGCGCAATAAATAGAAGAATATGACAGACGCAGAAAGAAGACAGCAGCCATTAAATGCAACTTTTAATTAGGTGTAAGGAGAAGGTTGTAGAAGATGTATTATACCGTCGATTATATTTAGTGTATATAACATTTGCAGCTGTGTTCAATTTTTTTAGTAATATTTTATTACTGACCAAATTTTTTTTGCCGTTCTTATTTTTTTTTTATCGGTTAGAGCTGGCCCTTCATCTTATTCTTCAGCTGCTTCTCCTTTTTTAGCAATTTTCTTTCTTCTTCAGTCATCACCCTATTTAAATATATTAAAATTATACCACCAACTCAAGTTCCTCGATATACTTTTTTGTATCTTGTCGGAAAATTCAATAGACTATATTTAATCCATCTGCTAGAAGTTTAAGATTTGTGTTCCTATACTATATTTAGTCTAGAATTTGTGAACTCAAATTAATCTTTGGAGATGCAGGTCTTCCTATATTTTTTTATTTTTAATTAACCTTTTAGAAAAATATAATTAATATCTTACCTAATTGATAAAATTAAAATAAAACTTTGATATTGCTCCTATAAAATTTATTAAAAAATATAAAAAGAAGCAAATTAGTGTTTAATATTTAGAAATGGTATTTAGAACAATAAATCTAGTGACCGGTCCAAATTTTATTTTATTTTTGTTTTAACTCTCAAAAAAAGTATAGTATTTATTTTAACTGAAATTTTTATAAAATTCAGTGATTTAGGTGTAATTCCACAGACTATAGAACACTATTTTTTATATGTATCCAAATTACACTAAATCATTGAATTCTGAAAAAATTTCAGTTAAAATAAATACTATATATTTTTTGATAGTCAAAACAAAAAAAAATAGACCGAACACTAGAAGGGTCGGTATAAAAAGGTCCCCCTAGAAGGACTTTTATCTATAGCCTGACACACAAACTGCAAAACTTGTCACAAAATTGAAAGAAGAAAGTGGTGTTTCCAATGTCATAGAAAGCAGGAGTTGTTAAAATTTGAGTGGATGTCATTAATTATTTGAAATGATTTTATATATCAATGTGTTCTATTCTATGAATAGATTAAATTAAATATTTGGAAGCTCAAATTCATAGAATAATGAATAAGAAATTAACTCCCAATTATCAACCTTGAAAATTGAAAATAATAGTAAATATTTATGAAAAGTCAAGTCTCACATCGGTTAAGAACTAAGGAGAGTGTATTCAATAAAGATTTTTAAATATTTTTTTAAGCGACAGACTTTTGTAGAGTTTGTGGATTTTAATGACTTTTAAAATTACTTTTAAAGACTCTATGAAATAAGTGAAACACTTTTATAGACTTTTTACCAAGTCTTTGATAGACTTTCAGATACTTTTTATATATATTCATGATTTATATTAATTGTTAAAAAGTCAACAAATTTCTTATATTTTAGATGAAATGAAGACGATATTAAATAATATTAAAATATATCGACAATGTCACAACTTAATTTGAAATAAAAAGCGTTGTTGAAGTTGAATTATTAGATCATACCCTATTTATTATAAAAAATGTCATATTTCATAAAAAAGTCATTTTCTACTAATAATAATATAAAATAACAATTTCGATTTTAAAATTTTTCATTGTCGTTTTCCTATCAAGTCATTATTACTAAATGAACAATTTATAATTTTCAACGGATAATAAAATTAATAAATTTATTACATTTAAAAATAAACACAAAACAAAATACCTATTTAATACTTACAAATATAATAAATGAGATTTTTTATGAGAGAGAATAAATATAAAATGATATTAAAATATTTAGGGTTTAGGGTTTAGGGGTTTGGTTTTAGGGGTTTAGGGTTTAGGGTTTAGGGTTTAGGTGTGACGCTCCCAAAATAGGTATACTTCACCCATCTTGAGTCGCCAAATACGTGCAGACAAAATTCAAATACAACTTAATTATACAACAAATGCAGTAAAAAGATTTAACAAAATACAAAGTCATGTGAGTTTTAATCTGAAAATATTGTTTTCTGCATAATATCCACTCTCGTAAATTGTTCTCATTACATTTATTATCACACTATTTTTATGAATAGTGAGGACTACTAAGACACCATCTCGGACCATCACTCCGTCCCCGACTTGGATTAAAATTTACATTCTCATTTCCAAGAAGAGAACGATTGAAAGAAAAGGTGAATTTCAACTAGCCAAAAAGAAATATTATGACCAAGATAATGCAGAATAAATTATCATTAGCCTTCAACAACAATGTTAAACCGATAAAATACAATGACATCAAGTTTAACTGCAATGGATCAAGAATCTATTAAAAGAGTCAAGTAGAGAATAAAATCTACAATCTTTTATGTTTTTATAAGGTTTTTCATTACTTTTATCATTTGGGACTCACCTTTTAATAAATAATCCACATCATCCCCCAGACTACTGACCAAGGATATTCATTAGAATTCACGTACCACAAATTCCACGCACCACGGGCCAAAGATATTTGTGTATTCATCAATGGTCATGATCACGCCATCAATTGTCCATCAACGACTACTGGCCAACGGCGACTTTTTACCACATCATTTATAACATTACTGGCCATGATTACAATCAATAATCCCAGTTATAATCATACCCAAGTCCATCCACGCTCTATACGCCATGTATAGATGACTTTAAAAAATATAAACATGATGAGGATGATGACAATGATATAAGAATTCAATAAAACAAGTTCAAGAATTAAGTTATTGAGGAACTAATAACGTCCAAATTGTCAAACGTGATATCGCTTTTGTAGAAAGTAAAATTCAAGAACGCTTCATAAGAATATTTCCATGAAAATCTTGGATGAAGCCTTGAATATCGAGGATATTCTACTAATTTCATTGAAAGTATAAAAGTTTTAATTTTAACCAACCGGTGAGAATAATAAGGAATGGAATAACAATGAAAACACCACGACGCAGATTGCTTTGATGTAGCAGGTTATTCCAATGTAATAATAATAATAATTAATTAAGTCGGTGAAAATCACAATCGGATGGGATGTTCCAAATGTAATAATAAAGAATGGAATAACAATGTAAATCACCACGATACCAGCAGATCTGCGATATAGAGCGAGTTATTCCACAGTAATAATAAATGAGAATAATAAAGACGAACCAGAGGTCGTTGTTAAACACACGTACGTGATATTCCAACAGAATAATAAAAGACGCAGAACCAGTCCTTACAGAAAGATGATAGGATGTTCCAATGGAATAATAAAAAGATGAATAATAGAAGAATGTCACCAAGTATAGGGTATTAAGCGTGATATAAGGTTATTCCAATGTAATAATAAAGAATAGAATATGAAGTGTTTCTCTCGAATACAAAAGAGTAATATCCTCACTCAGTAAAAGTAAAAAGCTGGATAAAAAGAAAAGAAAGTTAGTGAGACTTCTTCTTATTTCTCTCTATAACTTTTCTCTCAGTAGTTCAGGTGAATTAAAAGAAAATAATGAAGGAATGAAACTTTATTTATAGAAGAATGATTGCATATAATTTAATTCATGAAAGCGGCCCAGATTGATTTATTTTTAATCGGACTATTATATTTAAAGAAAATCTTTTAAATAAAATATATTATATATATTATATATATAATATATATATATATATATATATATAATGATAACAATAATACTCCCTCCGTATAAACCAAAAATCAAAACCTCCCACCCATTCAATTTTCAAATCGTGGGCCCCACATGTTCCCCTTCCCCCAACATGTCATAATCAGAAAGGGTCCCATTATATTTAAATAACTTTCTATCAATAATGTTGAAAAATAGGTAAATGAGGATTCAAATAATACGTCAAATTTACAACAACTACCTCATAAAAATCCTTTCAATATTTTTAACAACATTTGTCATCATTATTATAATTCACAATATTAATCGATCGCGTCGTGGTTAAAAAGGGCTTTTCAATAAGGATTTCTCCTATTTGCATTAATTAGGTGACCAAACCTCTTCTTGGCAGAACTTTTTTGCATATGTTAATATTGCAATTTATAATATTATTAACTCGTCATTTCAATTATTGATTTAATAATATATAAAATATCGACAATAATTGAATCAAATAACGTGAGATACTTACGCAACAATTAATATATAGAATAATTAAACAAAACCGGTGACTTTCACGAAGATTAATAATCAATACCTGTGTACTACGCAACCATGCCAGACATCGTATTTTTTTACTTTCTTAAGAGTAGTTCAACAAAGATAACGGTAAAACTTCCATTTGTTATTTTTTATAAAAATATTTTTGTCGTTTTCTCAATCCAAATAATAATTTCGTTATGGGGTCCACTAATGATTGTCTTAGTCGCACGAATATTCCCCGAAAGAATATTTCACTAATCGAATATAATATAACAACTTCGCATACTTTGCAAAATTTATAAATATTACATACAACTATAACATTATATCAAATTCACACCATAATATAAAAATATTTCGAGAAAAATATTTATTCATAAAATCTGGGGTCTCACAATCTCCTCTTCTTAAGAATTTCTCCTCGAAATTAGGGACGTGACCTCAGTATGTCAAAGATGTAAGGATACCTCGATTTCATTTGATTCTAACTCCCGGGTCATTTTCTCAATATCGTGGTTCCTCCATAAAACTTTGATTTGAGGTATAACCTCGGAAGATAAAATATGTTCCTTCTTATCCAAGATTTGAACAGGCATCTCTTCAAACGTTAAGTCTTCCATTATTTCGTCCTGGATTCTAACTCAATAATGTGGTTTGGATCTTTCACATATTTACGTAATAATGGATATGTGAAAAACTTTATGAACACGAAGACATACTTGGCGCAGAAAGCGAGTCTATATGCGACGCCCTACTCGATTGAGGATTAAAATGGGCCAATGAATCGAGGATCGAGCTTTTCTCTCTTCCAAATCTTGAACCCCTTTCCGTGAAAGAACAACACGTAACAACACATGATCTCCTATATCAATTCTACGTCCTTTCGATGAAGATCAAGATAACTCTTTGTCGATCTTGTGGTTTTTATATCGTTGTCGGATCGTTTGAATCTTTTCCATAGTCATACGCATTCAACTCTAGTCCCAACAACGTTCTTCACCCACATCATCCCAAAGATCTTTGGAGAGTAATCTACTTTTTTTTCATACAATGCCTCGAATAGAGCCATAACGTTGCTTGATAAGCGTTGTTGTAGAGAAAACTCCACCAACTGGTAGAACATCCAACTTCCTTGAAATCAAGGACATGAGTCTTAATAAATCTTCCGGAGTTTGAATAGTCCTTTTCGATTGTCTCGTCCGTCTCGAGGATGATATCTTGAACTAAATCAAATCCGTCTTCATACTTTTTGCAAACTAACCCAAAATCGTGAAGTGAATCTTGGGTCACGATCAGAAACTATGGATACTGGCATACCATGCAGTCTTACAATCTCGTTTATGTACATGCGAGCAAGACGTTCAAGTGTATAAGTTTCTCGTATTTGGTAAAAAATGGGCCATGTTCTTTAAAAGGTTGAATTTCAATTGATTCCACAAGTGTAGTAAAAAATACTTTTAGCTTTAACAATTCAAAATTTTACTCGAGTCAAAGTTTTATGCACAAGTTTCCAAGGATGACCAGGTGATATATTTTCTTCTAGTGGTTTGCTTTGTAGAGTAAATTTGAAAAGGGTTAAATTAATATATTGCAATACTCAAACCATTTGAGTTCTCAAAGTGTGACATTCTTTTAAGGGCAAAAAAAGGGTACAAGTACATTTGTTTATGGGACAGAGGGAAATAAGGGAATATAATACAATGTTAGAGTTTGACGTGGTTGAGTATTTTGATTCGTAAAATTAAGTTTTTACTGTCCAAGCATGTAACAATGAAACTATAATTTGCTGGGGGTTAGAAGACTATAATTTGCTGTTTGAGGGTTGATGTCGATTCGTAATCGTAGAATGCGGTTCTGGAATTTGGAGTTTGTAAATAGGACTTTATAAGTTCCCATAGCCACAATTTTTCATGGATCAAAACCATAGCCACTACATAACTCAATAGAATATGTTTGAATAATAATGTTGGAATGCTGTTATGCTGGAGTCCTTGAGAAAATAGCTCTTTTCTCTTGGATGGGGCACTTCTGAAAATTCTCAATTCTCAGCAAAGGAAACTTTGAGATGGAAGACGTCCATTGTGAAGTTGTGTTGCATGTGTAATAGGGAGGAGGAGATTGTGACTTTATTAGGACAAAATGAACCGTCTCCCACTGTTTAGACATATTTCATTTTTCTTTTCAAAATATATATGGATATCATCAATTTTATCCTCAATAGTTTAGAAGGGAAAAAAATTATGTTTCTTTTTGCCAACTCAAGTCAATTATTGAGTAAAAAATATTCATTTTGAAAAAAAAATGAAACGAGACGCCTTTAATGAAAGGAAGTAGTATTGGAGCAAATTAAGCTTGTGAATATGAAATAGTGAATTAGATATTAGTAGAAATAAGTACTAATGATTTAGTTGACTAACTGCTCAAGCATCCATCCCAAAAATCATGTTGATTTACTGCTACTCCATATAGGTGGAGGAAGAGGAGTTGGAGGAGTAATACGTGATGATCCAACCAAGGATTTAGTGCGCAATAAATAGAAGAATATGACAGACGCAGAAAGAAGACAGCAGCCATTAAATGCAACTTTTAATTAGGTGTAAGGAGAAGGTTGTAGAAGATGTATTATACCGTCGATTATATTTAGTGTATATAACATTAACAGCTGTCTTCAATTTTTTTTTTAGTAGATGGACTATCCATGAATTATAATATAAAAAGATTAAAATAATTAATGAATTTAAAAAAATTATTATTAAATATAATAAAAATATAAATTATTATTAACAAAATACTTACAATAGTACATATTTATAGATTTTTCAATTTATATTTTCAATTTCTATCCGTTGATATTTTATTACTGACCAAATTTTTTTTGCCGTTCTTATTTTTTTTATATCGGTTGGAGCTGGCCCTTCATCTTATTCTTCAGCTGCTTCTACTTTTTTAGCAATTTTCTTTCTTCTTCAGTCATCACTCCTATTTAAATATATTAAAAATTATAGTCCACCAACTCAAATTCCTTGATATAGTCTTTGTATCTTGTCGGAAAATTCAATAGACTATATTTAGTCCATCTGCTAGAGCCAGATTTGTGTTCCTATACTATATTTAGTCTAGAATTTGTGGACTCCGACACTGCTGGAGATGCAGGTCTTCCTATATTTTTTTTATTTTTTAATTAACCTTTTAGAAAAATATAATTAATATCTTACCTAATTGATAAAATTAAAAATAAAACTTTGATATTGCTCCTATAAAATTTATTAAAAATATAAAAAAGAAGCAAATTAGTGTTTAATATTTAGAAATGGTATTTAGAACAATAAATCTAGTGACCGGTCCAAATTTTATTTTATTTTTGTTTTAACTCTCAAAAAAAGTATAGTATTTATTTTAACTGAAATTTTTATAAAATTCAGTGATTTAGGTGTAATTTGGATACATATAAAAAATAGTGTTCCACAGACTGTACAACACTATTTTTTATATGTATCCAAATTATACCTAAATCATTGAATTCTGAAAAAATTTCAGTTGAAATAAATACAATATATTTTTTGATAGTCAAAACAAAAAAAAATAGACCGAACACTAGACGGGTCGGTATAAAAAGGTCCCCCTAGAAGGACTTTTATCTATAGCCTGACACACAAACTGCAAAACTTGTCACAAAATTGAAAGAAGAAAGTGGTGTTTCCAATGTCATAGAAAGCAGGAGTTGTTAAAATTTGAGTGGATGTCATTAATTATTTGAAATGATTCAATATATCAATGTGTTCTACTCCATGATATGGAATAGATTAAATTAAATATTTGAAAGCTCAAATTCATAGAATAATGAATAAAAAATTAACTCCCAATTATCAACCTTGAAAATTGAAAATAATAATAAATATTTATGAAAAGTCAAGTCTCACATCGGTTAAGAACTAAGGAGAGTGTATTCAATAATGATTTTTAAATATTTTTTTAAGTGACAGACTTTTGTAGAGTTTGTGGATTTTAATGACTTTTAAAGACTTTTAAAATTACTTTTAAAGACTCTATGAAATAAGTGACATACTTTTATAGACTTTTTACCAAGTCTTTGATTGACTTTTGTATACTTCTAATATATGTTGCAGTTTATATTAATTGTTAAAAAGTCAACAAATATCTTATATTTTAGATGAAATGAGTACGATATTAAATAATACTAAAATATATTGACAATGTCACAACTTAATTTGAAATAAAAGGCATTGTTGAAGTTGAATTATTAGATCATACCCAGTCTATTATAAAAAAATGTCATATTTCATAAAAAAGTCATTTTCTACTAACAATAATATAAAATAACAATTTCGATTTTAAAATTTTTCATTGTCGTTTTCCTATCAAGTCATTATTACTAAATGAATAATTTATAATTTTCAACGGATAATAAAATTAACAAATTTATTACATTTAAAAATAAACACAAAACAAAATACCTATTTAATACTTACAAATATAATAAATGAGATTTTTTTATGAGAGAGAATAAATATAAAATGATATTAAAATATTTAGGGTTTAGGGTTTAGGGGTTTGATTTTAGGGGTTTAGGGTTTAGGGTTTAAGGTTTAGGGTTTAGGGTTTAGGTGTGACGCCCCCAAAATAGGTATACATCACCCATCTTGAGTCGCCAAATACATGGAACAAAATTCAAATACAACTTAATTATACAACAGTCGTGTAATGTACGACAAAATACAAGTTGTGAGTTTTAATACAAATATTGTCTTTCAGTATAATATCCACTCTCAAAAAATGTCCTCATTACATTTATTATCACACTATTTTATAGAATAGTGAGGACTACTAAGACACCATCTCGGACCATCACTCCGTCCCCCCGACTAGTTCCAAAACACACATTCTCATTTCTCGAAGAATAATAATGAAAAGAAAGGGTGAGCTCAACTAGCCCAAAGAAGAAATATTATGACTAAGATAATGCAGAATAAATTATCATTTGCCTTCAACAATGTTAAACCGATAAAATACAATAGACATCAAGTTTAATCTATAAATGATCAAGCAATCCATTAAAAGAGTCAAGTAGAGAATAAAATCTACTATCTTTTATGTTTTTATAAGGTTTTTCATTACTTTTATCATTTGGGACTCAAATTTTAATAAATAATCCACATCATCCCCGCACTACTACCAAGGATATTCATTTAGTATCACGCGACCACAAAATTCCACGACCACGGGCCAAAGATTTTGTGTATTCATCAATGGTGGTCATGATCATGCCATCAATCGTCCATCAATGCACTACGGGCCAATGAGGACTTTTACCACATCATTTATAACATTACTACCATGATTACACCGAATAATCTCTCGGTCATAATCATACCAAGTCCATCCACTCTACACGCCATGGATGACTTTAAAAAAATATAAACATGAGGATGATGACAATGGTATAAGAATTCAATAAAACAAGTTCAAGAATTAAGTTATCGCAGAACTAATAACGTCCAAATTGTCAACATGATATTGCTTTGTAGAGAGTAAAATTCAAGAATGCTCATAAGAATATTTCCATGAAAAATATTGGATGAAGCCATGAAATATCAAGGATATTCTACTAATTTCATTGAGTATAAAAGTTAATTTTAACCAACCGAGAATAATAAGGAATGGAATAACAATAGAAATCACCGTGCGACGCAGATTGCGATGTATAAAGTTATTCCAACAGAATAATAATAACGGAACCAAGTCGGTGAAAATCATAATCGACGAGGATGTTCCAAATGTAATAATAAAGAATGGAATAACAATGTAAATCACCATGCATGCAGGTGCAGATAGATAAAAGTTATTCCAATGTAATAATAAAATGAGAATAATAAAGAGCGGAACCAGTCCTGTGTAAAACACATGCATGAGGATATTCCAAGAATAATAATAAAGCAGAATAATAAAGAGCGGAACCAGAATTGCAGAAAGCATGAAACGAGGATGTTCCAATGGAATAATAAAGACAGAATAATAGAAGAATGTCACCAAGTATAGGGTATTCACAGATACAAAAGTTATTCCAATGTAATAATAAAGAAATAGAATAATGAAGTTCTCTTCTTGAATACAAAAGAGTAATATCCCTTACCGTAAAAGAAACTGGATAAAAGAAAAGAAAGTTAGCGAGAACTTCTTCTTATTTCTCTCTATAACTTTCTCTCTCTAGAGTTCAGTGAATTAGTAAGAAAATAATGAAGGAATGAGCTTCTATTTATAGAAGAATGGACTGCATAGTAACTAATTAATGAACGGTCCAGATTGATTTACTTTTAATCGGACGGACCATATTTAAAGCAAAATCTTTTAAATAAAATATATTATATATATATATATATATATATATATATATATATATAATGACAACAATAATACTCCTCCGTATAAACCAAAAATCAAAACCTCCCACCCATTCAATTTTCAAATCGTAATTTACATGTTCCCTCCCCCAACATGTCATAATAATCACGGGTCCCATTATATTTAAATAACTTTCTATCAATAATGTTGAAAAATAGGTAAATGAGGATCTAAATAATACGTCAAATTTACAACAACTACCTCATAAAAATCCTTTTTCAATATTTTTAACAACATTTGTCAACATTATTATAATTCACAATATTAATCGATCGTGTCGTTCTGTGAAAGAGGGGCTTTTCAATAAGGATTTCTCCTTATCGCACGCAATTAGGTAAGACCAAACCTCTCCTTGGCGTAACTTTAGACATTGTTAATATTGCAATTTATAATATTACTAACTCATCATTTCAATTATTGATTTAATAATATATAAAATATCGACAATAATTGAATCAAATAACGTGAGATCTTATACGCAACAATTAATATAGCAATAATTAAAAAAAACCGAAGTGACTTCTCACGTAAGCATTAATAATCAATACCGTAGGTGCTACTACGCAACCACGCCAGACATCGTACTTTTTACTACCGAGTAGTTCAACAAGATAATCTGTAAAACTTCCCACCGTTATTTTTATAAAAATATTTTGTCGTTTTTTCAATCCGATAATAATTTCGTTGTGGGGTCCACTAATGATTGTTTGTCGCATTTAATATTCCCTTAACACAAAGAATATTTCCGACTAATCGAATATAATATAACAACTTGCATACTTTGCAAAATTTATAAATATTACCCACAACTATAACATTATATCAAATTCACACCATAATATAAAAATATTTTTAGAAAATATTTATTCATAAAATCTGGGGTCTCACAATCTCCCTTCTTAAGAAATTTCTCCCTCGAAATTAGTGGTACGCACTGGTATGTCAAAGAGGTAAGGATACCTTGATTTCATTTCGATTCTAACTCCCGTGTCATTTCCTCAACATCGTGGTTCCTCCATAAACTTTGACTTGAGGTATAACCTCGAGCGTAAAATATGTTCCTTCTTATCCAAGATTTGAACAGGCACCTCTTCATACGTTAAGTCTTCCGCTATTTCGTCCGGTTCTAACTCAATAATGTGGTTTGGATCTTTCACATATTTACGTAACATGGATATGTGAAAAACTTTATGAACACGAGACATACTTGGCGGTAAAGCGAGTCTATAGGCCACAGTTCCTACTCGATTGAGGATTAAAAATGGGCCAATGAATCGAGGATTGAGCTTTTCTCTCTTTCCAAATCTTGTAACCCCTTTCCATGGAGCAACACGTAACAACACATGATCTCCTATATCGAATTCTACGTCCTTTCGATGAAGATCAACATAACTCTTTTGTCGATCTTGTGAGGTTTTTATACGTTGTCGGATCGTTTGAATCTTTTCCATAGTCATACGTACCAACTCTGGTCCCAAAAAAGTTGCTTCACCCACCTCATCCCAAAGATACCGAGAACGACACTTTCTTCCATACAACGCCTCGAATGGAGCCATGCCAATGCTTGCTTGATAACATTGTTGTTGTCATGAAAACTCCACCAACCGGTAAGAACTTGTCCCAACTTCCTTGAAATCAAGGACACGAGTCTTAATAAATCTTCCGAGTTTGAATAGTCCTCTCCGATTGTCCGTCCGTCTCGAGGATGATATGCCAACTAAATCGTAATCTGCGCCTATAGCTTTTTGCAAACTAACCCAAAATCGTGAAGTGAATCTTGGGTCACGATCGAAACTATGGATACTTGGCATACCATGCAGTCTTACAATCTCGTTTATATACATACGCGAGCAAGACGCTCAAGTGTATAAGTTTCTCGTATTGGTAAAAAATGAGCAGACTTGGTAAATCTATCAACAATGACCCAAAAATTACATTTATGCCTTGAGAAACCTTGGGAAGACCAGTAACGAAATCCTTGGTAATGTGCTCCCACTTCCATTCTGGAATTTCAAGTGGTTGCAATGGACCTTTTGGTACTTGATGCTCTCGCCTTGACTCGTCGTTGAAGTTAGACATCTTGAGATAAACAACGCTATCTCTATCCTCATATTGCTTCCACCAAAATGTATGACCTAAGATCACGATACATTTTGGTACTCCCAAGATGGATTGCAAAAACGGTGTGTTGTGAGCTCCATCATGATTTTATACTTTAAATCGTGGTCGTTAGGAACACAAAGTCCGGAGTTGACTCAAGTATTCCTTCTTTATCGATTCTTGCCTCCTAAGATAATACCTTCTTGCACTTTCTTCCTCATACGCGATCGCCTGTGTCTATAGTTTGAAGCAGCTTTTAACTTTATCAATTAAAGTCGGTTCTACTCGTATGTTCGCCATCATCACGTGGGTCCCTGGAGTCTTTATCTCTATCTCCATCCTTTGTAAGTCATACAAAATGGGCCTTTGCATTGACAATATCACACTCGTACCCGCATATGATTTTCTACTCAATGCATCAGCTACCACGTTCGCTTTTCCAGGATGGTATTGGATGGTATGATCATAATCTTTCAATAGTTCAAGCCAACGTCGTTGTCGCATGTTGAGTTCCTTTTGAGTGAAGAAATATTTGAGGCTTTTATGATCCGTAAAGATCTCCACCTTCTCCCCATACAAGTAATGCCTCCAAATCTTTAGTGCGAAGACAACGACTGCCAACTCTAGATAATGAGTAGGATAATTCCTCTCATATTCTTTGAGTTGTCGTGAGGCATAGGCTATGACTTTCCCATATTGCATGAGAACACATCCTAACCCTTTGCCCGAAGCATCGCTGTAGATGACAAACCCCTCCGAACCAGATGGTATTGTCAGAACAGGTGCTGAAATGAGTCTCCTCTTGAGTTCTTGAGAACTCTTCTCGCATTCCTCATTCCAACCGAATTTTGTATCTTTCCGAGTCAGCTGAGTTAAGGGAGTAGCGATTCGAGAAAACCCTTCTACGAATCTCCGTAATAACCAGCTAAGCCGAGAAAGCTACGATTTGATCATCGATTTAGGTTGCTCCGACTTTGAATAGCTTCAATCTTTCTTTGGGTCAACAGATATTCCATGACTTGATACCACGTGCCCAAGGAATGCTATTTCTTCAAGCCAGAATTCGCATTTCTTTAACTTGGCATAAAGCTTATATTCATGAAGCTTTTGGAGTATCAGCCTCAAGTGTTGCTTATGATCTTCACGGCTTTTGGAATAAATAAGGATGTCATCAATAAAGACGACCACAAAGTGATCCAAATATTCCTTGAATACTCGGTTCATCATATCCATGAAGGCAGCAGGAGCATTAGTCAATCCAAAAGACATGACTAGGAATTTATAATGCCCGTACCGAAGTTTGGAAAGCCGTCTTTGGAATGTCATCGGTTCTAACTTCAAATGGTGATATCCAGAACGAAGATCAATCATTGAAAAGAATTTGGCGCCCAGAATCGGGTCAAACAGTCATCAATACGTGGCAATGGGTACCTATTTTTGATGGTGACATGATTCAACTCCCGATAATCAATACAAAGTCGCATACTCCCATCTTTCTTCTTCACTAATAGAAAAGGAGCACCCCAAAGAGAAGTACTAGGATGAATGAAACCGATGTCTAACAATTCCTGCAGTTGGGTCTTTAACTCATGAAGTTCAATAGGAGCCATTCGATATGGGGCTTTGGAAATAGGTTTTGTACCAGGTTCAAGGTCAATGCAAAATTCAATTTCAAGCTCTGGGGGTAGGCCAGGAAGTTCTTCAGGGAATACGTCAGGAAATTCATTAACAATAGAAATATCATTCAAAACAGACGTATTTTTGTTTAGATCCGTGACATGAGCTAAGAAATCTTGACATCCATTTTTCAATAAACGAATAGCTTTATGGCTTGAGATGACAGTGATTTATTTTAATGGTTTGGTTACTTGAATTCGCATAATAGGTTGGTTAGGAATATGAAAGCTAACAACTTTACGAAAATAATCAATTTTTGCATGATGAGTAGTTAACCAATCAATCCCTAGAATTATGTCAAATGCAAGTATTTTCAATGAAATAAGATCGACAGGTAATGTGAGGGTACCAATTTGAACCAAACAAGACTTATAAATAGTGGATGTAATGAAGGTTTCTCCCAACGAATTTCAACAGATATGTCAAAGTCCAATTTCTCCGAGTCAAATTTAAACGTTGAGAGTAAAGTAGGAGAAATAAAGGAATGGGTAGAAATCAGTATCAAATAAGGTATATACTTTGTTAGAGTTTATGATAAGCTTACCCATGATGACCTCATTCGGATTCTCGCTTTCAGGAGGTCACGACAAACGCCTCCTCAGACCATCTTGGCTTTGACTTTTTGGGGCGCCCTTTGGTGCCTCCATCTTAATTGAACTTGTCTTGGTGAACGACAAAAATCGGGCTAGGTGACCTTTTCTTCCACAATTATAACATGCTTTGGACGACATCGCACAGTTTGGACTGATGTGTCCATCCCCTCCGCATTTGAAGCATATGATAGGTGGTCGTTCTCCATCCTTAATAACAGGTGCTGATGCTGACGTCTTTCCATCATTGTTGAATCTCCTTTTCTTAAAATGTCCATTCTAATTGCTTTGGCCATGATTACCACCAAAGTGGTTACCATTTCTGGCATGTTGATTCCCTCTACGCTTATTATCACCGCTTCGATGACTGTTATAACTGGTATTATCATTTTGCCGGCTGCTCTCTTTTGGTTGGGTTGACTCATTATCGCGCTCCAATAACTGAGCCCTATTAACAACATCTGAATACAAACACAGTTTATGAGAGATAAGATATTGACGTATCTCGGGTTTCAAACCTCTTAGAAACATTCGCGTCATTCTCTCCTCATTATCAACCAAATGGGACGCAAACCCGGACAGCTTGACAAACTTGGCTTCGTACTGCGACACGGTCATGTTGTTTTGCTCCAGTTTAATAAACTCTACCTCTTTCATGTGACGAATAATTTTGGAAAAGTACTTATCGTTGAACAGTTCTTGAAACTTTTCCCAAGACATCTTCAGTGCGGCAGGTTGAGTACACTTTACATATTCCCACCAATAATCTGCCTCTACCCACAATATGAAGGTGGCAAAGGGAACCTTTTGTTCCTCGGAGCAACCCAAGACATCAAATATCTTGTTGATCTGTTTTATCCACGTCTCCGCCTTAAGTGATTTTGACTCTCTAAAAAACTCCGGTGGTCCCAGCTCCTTGAACTGTTTGGCAGTGACCGTCCGAGAGTTGCCAGTATTTCCACCTACATTTTGGACAGAAGCCGCAGTCGCCTGATGTTGCATGAATTTCAAGAAGCCTCGGAACATTTCATCATTCATCATTTGGTCAGTGTTGTTGTTTGCATGAGAATTGTCACCTTCCTGATGCACATTGTCCTGGTTATTGATCTGTGGAGACTCAACGGTCTCCTGTGCTCCATTGATATTCTCAACATTCTCGGATGCCATTTTCAAACACTGCCACAAAACAAGGGTTAATTAACATATCACATATTATCCCTATACTCTGACCGACCAATTAAATATCAAATAAACTTAGGTAGGTCATACTAGCGAAGGAATTCCCCGTCTCTCCCCTCCTAGTTCTTGTCTCACATCTTAACCAGGGATCATATCCCTAAGCTTTGATACCAACTGTGACGCCCCCAAAATAGGTATACATCACCTATTCTGAGTCGCCAAATACATGGTAAAGAATACAAATACAATCTTTAATATACAATAAGAAAGCTGTGAGTTTTAATACAAATATTGTCTTCTAGACAATATTCACTCTCAGAATAAGTCCTCATTACATTTATTGCCACACTATTTAACAGAATAGTGAGGACTACTAATACTATCATCTGGACCGTCACTCCGTTTCCCGACTAGTCCCGGCTACGTTCTTATTTCCTGAAGAGAACAGTGAAAGAAAGGGTGAGCTCAACTAGCCCAGTAAGAAATATTATGACTAAAATAATGCAGAATAAATCATCATTAGTCTTCAACAGTGTTAAACTGATAAATACAATAGACATCAAGTTTAACTGCAACGGAACATGTAATCCATTAAAAGAGTCAAGTAGAGAATAAAATCTACTATCTTTTATGATTTAAAAGGTTTTTCATCACTTTTATCGCTGGGACTCAGCTTAATAAATAATCCACCTCATCCCTGCACTACGACCAAGGATATTCATAAGTATCACAACCACAAATTATCCATGCACTACGGGCCAAGGATATTCGTGTATTCATCAATGGTCATGTTCATGCCAACAACTGTCCATCAATGCATTACGGGCCAATGAAGACTTTTACCACATCATTTGTAACATTACGGTCATGATTACACCGAATAATCCCTCGGTCATAATCATACCAAGTCCATACATGCACTACAAGCCACGTATGACTTTCAACAAAATATAAATATGAGGATGATGACAATGATATAAGAATTCAATAAAACAAGTTCAAGAATTAATTTATTCAGAACTAATAACGCCCAAATTGTCAACATGATACTTCTTTTGTAGAGTAAAATTTAAGAATGCTCGTAAGAATATTTCCACAAAAAGATATTGGATGAAGCTTAAATATCAAGGATATTCCACCAATTTCATGGAGTATAGAAGTCAAAACTTTAACCAACCGAGTATAATAAAGAATGGAATAACAAAAGAAATCACCATGCACGCGGATTGCGATGATAAAAGTTATTCCAATAGAATAATAAATAATCCGAATCAAAGCGCGAATACGCACCGGCAGGATATTCAAATGTAATAATAAAGAATGGAATAACAACGAAATCACCATGCATGCGGTACTTTCAGATGTACAAAGTTATTCCAATAGAATAATAAATAACGGAATCAGTCCCAGGCAAAAACGCATGCATGTGGGATATTCCAACAGAATAATAAAGAGCGGAACCAGTCCGAAATATAAAACGCATGTGAGCAGGATGTTCCAAATGTAATAATAACGAATGGAATAACAAACGAAATCACCAAGTATAGGGTAGACCACGATTCAAAGTTATTCCAATGTAATAATAAAGAATGGAATAATGTAAGTTCTCTTCATGAATATGAAAAAATAATACCCCTTACCTTATAAAGAAGAGTACTCGAAGCGGTAGAGGCGGGGATATACTTGAAGAAACTTGCACTACGCTCAAAGCTTTCTTAAACGCTAAAGAAATACGCCAAGAGATAGAAGAATAATTCTCTCTACGTTTTCTCTCTAGAGTTTCAAAGTGAATTCATAAGAAATAATGAAGGAATGAGCTTTATTTATAGAAGAATGGATGAATAATAAAGCTAATCCATGAACGGTCCAGATCGATTTACTTTTAAACGGATGGTCCAGATTGGTTTACAATAAAATATAATATATTCTATTTATAATCTAATAAAATGAATAACTTTTTTAAAAAGATTTTACTACTGCAAACCTTACTATGCAGTAGCACTATGCAAAACACTATGCATAATAAAATATAATATATTCTAATTATTGTCTAATAAAACGAATAACTTTATAAAAGTATTACATTTTATATAAAAAGATTTTTTACTATTAGCTTAATAAAATAAATAACTTTATAACAAGAGTATTACATTTTATATAAAAACTTTCGCTTTTATTACATTAATAATAGTAATAAAATAAAACTTCATCATCATAATTATTATTCACACTATTAATCGACTGTGTCGCTTTTCGGAAAGAGAGAGCTTTCCAATAAGGATTTCTCCTATCATTGCGCCGCAATTGGTGACCAAACCTCTCATTGGCGTAACTTCTAGACATCGTTAATATTGCAAATAATAATATTAATAACTCTGTCATCTCAATTATTGATTTAATAATATATAAAATATCGATAATAATTGAATAAAACCGAATGACTTCTCACGTAAGCATCAATAATCAATACCACATGCTACTATACAACCACGCGTATTATTGTACTTTTACTACTGAAAGTAGTTCAACAAAGATAACGATAAAACTTTCATTTGTTATTTTCAATAAAATATTTTTGTCGTTTTCTCAATCCGACAATAATTTCGTTGTGGGGTCCACCAATGATTGTGCCGTCATACGAATATTCCCTGTTTAAAACGAATATTCCCCGACCAATCGAATATTATATAACAACTTGTGTATTTTGCAAAATTTATAAATATTACCCACAACTATAACATTATATCAAATTTATTCCATAATCACTACTAGAAAATCGACCTATAGCTACGGTCACCGACCGTCGCTATAGACCAAAAGATCGTCGCTATAAGCTATAGCGACGGTTGCCGACCGTCGCTGTAGAAGTCGTCGCTAAAACCTATAGCGATGGTCTTTTGGCCTATAGCGACGACGAATGACCGTCATTATAGTCATGCCAAAATCGTGTATTTACTCTTTTTACCTACTATTATTGAAGGTTATATTACTACGGTCATGGATCAGTAGCTATAGATGTCTATAGCGACGCTCGACCTAACCGTCGCTATAAGCATATGTTTTCTACCACTATAGCTACTATTCGATGATAGTCGTAATAAGATTTTTAAATTTTAAAAAAAATTAATAATGCACATTTATTCAACAAACCCAAATACAATATAAAATAAAACATAAAAATATATTATATACATCATTTAAAATCATTCATATTACAACATTACAATTTTCTTGGCTTGTGCAGCAACCTCCTCCAAAATAGATCTTGATTCCCGTTGCTCTAAAGTCTCCCAAAAATAGATCCTGTTGGTTTACTACCAATACATAGTGGTCATTGGTCAATGAAAGCCAGGTTGCACTGCAAAAAAAAATTCAATTAGTTTTTTAAGGCCAATTCATAGTATCAAAATAGCCAAAAGCTGGTCTTTGCATACTAAGGTGCAAAATAGTCAAAAGTCCAAGTAAATGTGCAATCATATTTGTAATGCATTCATATTTGTATGCATCCGACAAAGATTATGCTTATTCCCAATGCGATCCACCAAATATGCAATGTGAGAATGCAAATTTATTTACTTTGATAAGTAATGCAGAATGCCCATTTATAAGCGATTTACATCTACATAGTTATTTACAAACAATGGAGATTTTTGAGGGATGAATCAAAACAAAGCACAATAGGGGAAAACATTAAAAATTTTAACAAGTCATCTGAAGCCATATATGCTCAATTACAAAGAAGCTCAAATTCCTTTTAAGGCTTTAATCATTAGCCTTATCTAAAGTTTAATCAATAATGCATAATCTTTTAAAATAATAGTGCGAGTCGACAAATTTTAAACACATGCAAATATCCAGGACAATATGGAGTAACATTTAAGTTTTTAACATTATAAAAAAGTCAAGAAAAAAATAAGAGATTGCACATTAATAGAAACTCTAAGATTTGGAGCAGAGTGTCCACATTGAACAAATGACATCAAGGGACTTTACTGTACCATCACAAAGAAAGGAGAAAAATATTTTAGGTTAGCTTTGCAATTTTATGCTCTGGCGAAGCTTATAACACAATATACGGGGTTGACTTACGTACTCAAGTTCATATCGGCCATACTCTTCTCTAGAAGAAAAAAAATAGATACTTGTCCGGGATGCATTTTTCAAAGCAACTTGCAGACCCGATGTGAAATATTTATTTGTAAATTTTGTGATATCTCCAAACCCGATTGATCCATCAACCTGTTGCTAGAAGGGGTGGACTAGGTCTTGAGAACAAATGCAAAAACTATGCTAAAACAACAAATTGCAATAGTTGAGAATTTGATAACAACATAAAGGATTCGACTCATCGGTTCGTAGACTTTTTGTAAGCTTTGGGCTTAGGATTGGAAATTTTCAGATTTTAGAACTTGGTTTTAAAGGTATGCTAGTAATGCTGATTAGATGCATCATCTTTTAAGAATGAGAAAACTTAAGATAAAATCACAAACAAAAATTCTACCCTTCACCGACAAAAGCCCACAAAAAGCTAGCAAGAACACTACTCGGTCTATCAAAATTGGAATGAGAGAGAGTCATCCTATAAACTCCAAAATGATAATGACATACCAATCAAAGTATATAGGAATGTGAATGGATAGGGGTTGAGTTTCATGGAAATGGAAAGTATGTTTCTGAATGAGTTTTTGGCAGCAAAAAAAAAAAAGGATTTTGGTGTAGAATTTGATTCCCTTGCTATCAGGAAATAACCTTTAGAGTATCCAGAAGTATTTGACATTAATACTTTTAAAATAATAAAGTTGAAGTTTGTGAGAGTCTCAGATATGTAATTCAAAAGTATATGTGGAGTATTGGTGTTTGACACGTATCCAACAGGGATACGCTGACATCCAAGACGTGTATGTGCTTCATAGACTCCCCAATAAACTTATAACTACAACGATATAATTAAAATTCGTTAAATCTAATACATAATTATGAATATGAAAATTGTTTAACTCTCTTAACAATTGACATCCCCCACATCACACACCCCACATGAAACAAAAGAATTTCGATGATACTGAAGAATTATAACGCTACATAAAAATCAAAGGTATATAAGAAACAAGAAAAACATTAATACATTTCTAAGTAACAAAGAGGCTTGGATGTTACATCAATGGGGCCACTAAGTAGTTTGTGCATTAACCAACTGCTAATGATGATTCACACATTAGAAGTTCTAGTTGACAGTCACGTTAATTCTTTAAATAAAACCTTTCTCACATTTAGAAATCGAGGAAATCTTCATAAATTTTGCTTAGTAACATATTAAGTGCTAAAATAGAAACGTTAATCGAGTGGTCATTTCAACAAAGATTTCTAGGAGAGTTACCTTGTACAATCCATCATATGTGTAAACTTTCACACGAAGCTACGATTAACTTTATGACCTTAACAACTCTAACGGTATTGATTGCTCAAAATTGTTACTCGCACGTAGATAAAAGAATAGAATTATTAGAAAAAGAAATAGTCTACTTCATTCCAAAACAAATAGTACAATTTAGAGGACAAAGTTACACACCAAACAAATGTTGAATGACTCGGTCTCATGACAAAATATGTCGAATGTATATTTTCTTGCAAATATCGGAAGTTTCAAAATTTACAGGTCCACAATTTTCTCACAAACATAGAAAGTTTCAAACCAGGACGAGTAAGAACTCGAAGACCAATTTTGACCAGCAAAACAAACCAGAAGCCAAATTACACCCTGTTTGTGAGTTTTTAAAACTAAGGAAAGGGTGGGAAAGCTAAGGAAAATTGTAATTTTCCTTAGAAATCCCATGTTAGTGAGTTTTTTAAGTAAGAAAGGTAAGTTAAGCAAAAGAAAATGGGGCTCAATTTTCCTTAGATACTTTTCTGACCAAAATGGTAGGAAAGCTAAGGAAAGGAAAATGGGTTTAATGAATTTATTCTAATTCCGTAATTGCCCCACTTAGCAACTCACAAGCACAAGATGTTATATCTAATATGTAAGTGGTACAATGGTAATCATATATCACAAAATAAATTTCCAATTATTATATTTTCCATACTAAACTCACAAATGTAGAACTAAGGAAAGTTGCTTTCTATCATTTCTTGAGTTAAAAATTCCTAATCCTGGAAATCCTAGTGTGAAAATCCTAGTCTGGAAAACTTACAAAATAATGGTACTAACACCTAAAAACTATTTTGTACAATTAAAATCATAAGATCCACATTGCGAAACCACAAGACATTCACAAAAATATAGTTCACTCACTTTGATATGTCATCTAAATTATATACAGAAGAAAAAAGAATCCATTTAAATAATAAGCAAATATACCTTTTTGTCCAGTCTAAACAAGATCCCTTTGCCCCTAAATGGATATGGATATGGATATTCGGACTCACAATCGTCTTGGAAACAAAGAATCACCTGTAAGTTTTCTCAATTCAAAGAACAAAAATCTTTGCGGGCACAAATTAAACTTCATGCGCATAAAAGGACATATTTTAGTTGGTGTTAAGCAAGATATAATACTAAATAACCATTTGCTCATTTTTCTTGTGCTGTTCTAAATTGACCATATGTTTGACATGCAAGGGCCAAGTAGGAGAAGAATTTTTGTTATAATGCTTTTACAGATGGTTGTACGCACAAAAGATGCTAGCCATTAACGAATCGATAATATTATACGTTTGCATCATACAATGGGATTGGTTGAGCGTACTCAATTTATTGCATGCAATATATAAAGTATAAGCTAATTTCATACACATGTTGTTTTTCCTTTGACTATTTCATCCCCAGTAATCCACAAAGAGCACTCCCAGGTCCCCACTCCATAAATCTTTGGATTGACCTATAATCCATCTCATTCATTTTTTAGAAAATTCGCTTAACATGTCGCAAAATCTCGAGCTCAAAAGTCATGGGCAGGTCCGAAATCGCATTCCTTAGACTTAAGTTGCTTTACTAGTCACTAATTATGAATTCACTAATTCCATCCGCATTTATCCTATATGTCATTGATCTTACACAATCAAAACCCAAAGAAATGCAAAAGTATAGTACATATGAATCAATAGAAGGGCCCACCTTAAATCTTGAGGTATCATGTCACATTGATGCCATATCTTTGAAAGTTTGGAACTTTACATAGCATTTTTTATTACAGTTTTACTCCTACCAAGAAGTTTCTAACTTTATAATAAGTTGAAGACTTTTGTTATACACCAATCTATATTAGTACCTTCATGAAATTGACAAACCTAATTTGAATTTGTCAATGGTAGATGAAGCTTCTTTCGACGGAATCTTTCAATCATTGTCAACAAACCCATCAAAATTAAAGTCTAATAAACCAAGTCTCTCGGACATTTTCACAAATACTTTTCGGGCACCCCATCACCACAATCCAAGCAAGTCAAAAAAAAGTCAATTTTGTTATATTTCTTTTACGAGGCCCCAAATTGCAAGTAAAGCATTTCCTAGTCATAAGTGCATAATAAAATATAAAAGCAATTGCAATTATAAACTTTCAAGAATTGTATAGAGTTAACTCACTTGGAAGAGAGTTCAAATCTTTGTGAAACCCAACTGATTTAGTGATCTAGGTCTAATCAATTCCAACATAAGAACCCAAAACAGGCTTCGATTTTCTGTACAAAAAAATCGCCTAAGTGCTGAATATATAAAGCTTTTATTTACTGCACAAAAAATCAAAACAATTAAAAAAAATAACAAACCCTAAATTTTGCTCTAACAGATGGATTAGCAAATAATAAGATTGAGAGAAAGTATAGATCGAGGATTATGTTCTTCACCGAGAGTAATGACGACCGCTTCAGCCTTACGATTGGAGCGACTTGTGCTCCCCTATCTTCATCTTTGCAAACAACAGTTTCTTCCTCTTTCTCTCATTTATGGATCGTTCTTGGCCATTTGTGGATTGGGTAAGATGATATCGTGTTACAAGATTTGGTTGAGTCTGAGAGATTTAGAAATTTGGCTATATGATTTAGGGGAGTTGAGAGGATCGAGTTTTTGGGTAAAAAATTAGTATACTGATAGCTTGAGAGAGTTTTTGGAGCCTGAAAATAATGGAGGGAGTAAATTTAGTTTGGAGCGAAATTCCCATTAGCACGAAGCACGGCCAAATAAAAGGTCTCGGTGCAGGATCTTTTATTTTAATGTCTATAGCGTCGGTCAAGTGGCGACCCTGGCAATAGATCTGTGTTTTCTCTCTATACCTACTACCCGTTCATGATGGGTGTTCATAGACACCTTATAGCGAAGGTTCCGTCCTGACCGTCGCTATAACTCATCGTTATAGGTTAAATTTCTAGTAGTGAATATTCAAAAATGATATTTATAGAAAATATATTTTTATTCATAAAAGTTGGGGTCTTACAAACTTTCTCCTTCTTTGTATTTGTGTTAGGTTAGATTATATATCTTTCTATATTCCTTTAGTTTTGTCTACGATTTCCTAACCATAGTTCAAGTTAACCTAACCAAATCCAACCACCATGATTAGTTGGTGAAGAATTTAATGTCAAATGACAAGAATTAGGATAATTTAATCATTTCTTAATTAATAATCTTTGGCTTATTACAATTTTACTCTTGGCATATTCTAAGAATATGTCGTAGCATATTCTTTTCTTAACGTCTAAGTTTCCTTAACCTAACCACACCTAACTAACTATGGTTAACTAGTATGGTTAATTAATGGGAAATGTGATGACTAGTTAAGGTTTGGTTAGCCTAACCTAATCATCCTCGCCTAGTTTGGTTAATCCAATCAATTAGTTAGCCGTAATTGTTGAGTTTGACTTTCATATTCATACCGTATAATTTTTATATTATACATATATTATATACCGTATTATTCTCGTATATGCATCTTATTTTACTCGTATAATGATTCGTATTATACTCGTATCATTCTTGTATAATAATTCGACATACATTATTGTTATGCCATAATTAATTTGGACCTATTGGACCACCTTTATTTGGGTCTTTGAAATATTAGACCATTATTTAAATAAGAGTATTTTGGCTTGGACTGAAAATCATTAACGGACAAGTGTTGGAATGTGAGTCCAACACCTTGAAGAGGATTTAGTCTAATCTTAGTAAAATAGAAATCGACAAAGAGAAAAGATATTTAAATAAAATTTGAAAAGCATGAATAAGAAAAAATAAGAGTAAAAATAGAAATCGACAAAGAGAGATAGAAAAGAAAAAGGTAATTTAATTTAATTTATTTTAAGATGTGACAACTTCACTAAAAAATAATTATTTTTTTTCTCTTCCATTATATAATATATACTCCCTTTTATACATAGATTAAAAAAGTCATTGAATACTATCATTTAATAATTAAAATTTATATGAAATTTCATCACTACCCTTTTAATTATGGGAAGTTAAAAACTATTAATACAATGGAGAAAATTTCTTGAGACAATGAGAGAAAATAGATGTGATATAGGAAAATAAATAATTTATTTTCAAAGTTGTAAACCTCAAATATGTTGGAATAAAAATTATTAATACTTTCTACAACGTCAATCTTTTAAGAACGGAGGGAGGGAATAATGGATGAGATGTAATTAAATATTTGTCTCCATTATTCAGCCTTGAAGTTGGTGATACTTACGGTTTTTATGCACTCATGCATCAATTGTTATAAACTACTCTATCCAATTAATTTATGTACTCCATTCTTTATAGGTAAAACCAAAAATTGATGCATACATACGTCAAATCTCATGACAAAGTCAAATTTGTAGTTATGTTAGTAGTATAAAGAAGACTCGTTTTTTTTTATTTTTATGTATATACATAACTACATAAGCGCAATGCAATGCCAAGGTATGTGTTAACGCAAAGATCCTTCTTTACGTTCCAATCATTAAGACGCGTCCGATATCCTACACAGTTCAATAAGTCAACACCAAAAGCTTGACGACTACCGACCGTCGAGGATAGCTCGGCATGTGAGAGTCGATGTCGGCGATCACAAGGTCAACAAATGGAGAGAAAATATTATCTAATGCCTGAGATAGAATAATAATAATATCATTGCATGTGTTACTTACCTTCTTATGTGATCTTAGCCCCATACATACTCCACTCCTGGGTTTCGTGCCACCATCACTTCTTCGACACCTTTTCCCCACTTGGGTCATTTTCGGTAGAAAGTAAGCGGACTACTTCCACACTCGCTACCTACTGTTTGCCACCATAGGTCATTCGAGTCCCATCCTCATTAATGCCATGCAGAAAGGTGGCGAGACACGATGAGTCAACTATCACTGGCATAATGATTCTGGAAATCAAAGTTGGATTAAGTAACAATTTGTATAATGGGCCAATTCAATGACTAAGCCCAAATAATGGAAATGACCCAAATAATGGGATCCAACCAAGAAAGGACCCAATGAAATAATCAAATGCTTGGGCCCAAATCATTCGGACCAACTAGACAAGAAAGTAATATGATCCGAGGAGGAGCCCATTAAGTCTGGCCCAATAAGGAAAAGGATTATGGCCCAACATTGCCCCCTAGTCTTTTATTAAACAGGATATTTAATGAAAGACTATAAACAGTATAGGCCCTTGACATAACGAATTATGATAAGTCACAAGAGATCCAAAGTGAAACTCACCAAAGCCCATCAAAATCGGTCCAAATTGATATCAGGAATAGAAGTGGGAAGCCCAATAGATGCAAGCCCACTCAGGTGAAGATATTTAGACCCAAAAACGGACGAAACCTCTTCCCGTTCATCATCATTGCAGTGAATTAAATGTGCCGTCCTCGATTACCATGTAACTGTCAGTATAAAAGGCAAACTTTACCAATTCTGACGGTTTTACCTACTAATTTGAAATTTGAACCTTTGAGCTTTCTTCTCCTCTGCAAACTTCTTCCTCTGATTCATGAAATCTCAACAATGGTGACCGTAACCTCTAGCCAAAACTCCCCCCTTCGTGCGACTCCTGTCAGTATCGTTTCTCCCAACCCGAACCCAACCAAGAGAGGGTTCGAGTTCCAATCCCCAATCAACAACCATGGGGGAAATCCTTCTCGATCCCCTCCGTCTCAACCTCGACTTCTTAAGGGGCGAGAAGCAGTTCCTCATGCCAACATCCCTTCTTCCGTCACGGAATCGAAATATGTATGCTCGGGACTCGTTATCGATTCCCGACATGTACGCCTATAAGGGCCCTCGCTCTGAAGAGCGCATGTACTTATGGCCGAGACGGTTGGGTCGTCATGCCACCACCTTCTTGGAAAAGGGGTTCGCTACCTCTCCATGTTTTTATCGTTACCCTCCCAGGGTTCATAGGAGTGGGCTTTCATTTCGATTAGTGCCCAATTCCTACATTCACATCCCGGCATTCATTGCCTTACGTGATGAATTAGGGATTGCTCCCTCTGTTGACATCTTTTCACCCTCTTCTCTCACGGTAGGTCTCGAGAAGAACGAGGCTTTAAAATGTTGAGCAAGCAGTCTCCCCGACCCAACACCAGATTCGAGAGGAGACCTTTGATGGATACCCTTCCAAAGAACAAGGGTTGCACGAGAAGTGGTTTTTCGTCACGGGACCCGAGATCTTCTTCTCTTCGGTGGACTACCTCGATCGGGTCTCTGGTGACTTTGGAGACATATATCAGAAGCGGCGTGTGAGGAGATGACAGACTTTTTGAAGAAGATTCCCCCAAAAGAATGGAGTTTCACACTTCTGACCAAACAAGCCTGGCTATATGACCACAAATGTAAGTTTCAAATAACTTTGTAACATAATTTCTGAGATATATAAATGATACAGGTTCTGATATATGGTTTTTTGCAGTGTCTCTGATCAAACCGACTCCTTTGGAAGTGAGAGACCTGGATGATTTTTTAGCAGGGCAGAATGCAGATGAGAGTGAAGAGCATCTGGCTGAAGAATCTTCCCGGGTTGATCCCCCTACCATCGATCCACCAACTACTTCCCTTCAAACTGACGAACCCAACATACCCGAAGAAAACCTTAGACCTCGCCGAAGAAAAAGATCCGCTAAACAATCCAAATCCACCCAACCAGAAACAAACCCCGAAAGTGATCCGGAAACACTTCCCGAAGCAACCCCCCAAACAACCTTCTCAACCGACCCCAACCCTACAACTTCTGAACCTACCCCGGTGAGGAGGAGCCTGCTCGATATTCCTTTGCACGATCGGGCTAAGGTCCTTCGTGTAAAGAAAATAAGAACTAAGATAACCCCCTTCGATCTAGAAGAGCTCGAAGTTCCCACCTCTTGGTACCGTCATTCCTCGAATACGTCCACAAAAAATTCAGGTGCTCGACGATGAACAAGACAAGGGTCCATCCCCACTCCATCCGAAAAAAGAAAACATCCATCGACATACCACCCCGGTTCATCTTACGCGCACCTTCGCCAATCCGAACCTCTCCCCGCTTTCGGTCCCCCTCTCCCGAAACCATACATGTGGACTCCTCGCCAGTTCGCAATGAACCCCCGCCTTCTCCTTCAAGACAACCAACTACCGAATTTCAACAGGACGCCATGGCCTCCCCAACGATGTGGCCCCGATTTAATGCCCATTTTCCCTTCCAACTGTTCAACACCTTCGTTCACGAAACTGATGATCATCGGTTCGGGAACAGTTCGAATGGGGATTTACTCAGCGAGGGCATGAGCTACTTGGCGAAGGTAAACGGTTCTCTTCTTTATTTCCGAATTTATCTTCATACTTATACATCTGAAAACTGATCAAATAATATTGAATATGCATAGGCGAATGATGTGTTCGGGCGTCTTCGTCCGAGGTCCCTCGAAGCCAAATCTGAGGAAGAGGCCCTGAGGAAGGAGAATGCCCTTCTGAAGTTTGCCTTGGCTAAAGAAAAGACTCAACGTGAATGCATTCTTTATACAAATGAAGGGCTTCAAAAAAAGTTAGCTCAAGCCAAGGGAGATGTGAAGGCCTCCAATGAAGAGCTAAAGTCAATCAAAGTACAGCACGTGGAGATCGTCAAAATGAACATTGACTTGGTTCAGAGGAGCGAGATAAGGATGGAAAAGATCGAGGAATTAAAGGCTGATGCTAAGATCCTAACCAAGACCATCCATAAACTGGAGGCGGCAGAGACTCGTCATATGAATAGGCGGCTCAAGCTCGAAGAAGAAATCCGAGAACTCAAGGCTCTTTCGGGACCTTGGGCCTCCCTTAACCCAAGACCTTCGCAAACAAATATGTGAAAAATACGGAACTCGGGCCGAAATCAACGGGGAGATAATGAAGATATATTCTGAGAATTACGAGCTCTGCCGAAGTCGTGGCAAGGAGAAGCTGTCTGCAGCCAACCCGGATCCATCCTTACTCGATTCTTCAGACGACGAAGATGGCGCCTGAAGTTGATGTTCTTGTTTTTGTTTTTTCTTTCTTTAATTTTTAGGACTTGTAAAAATTATCTAATATTGTAATTAGATTGAACATCAATGAAAAACGGTTTCGTTCCTTATGACTTCGGTGTATTTATTTTCTGCCAATACTCCAACATTAATTTAACTGGAAAGATGCACAAACTCCTTCATGGACTGAACCCGAACTGTTAAGTAACAACTAAACATGTTATATAACAGATAAGATGAAATTAAAGAATGAGGCTTCCCGAACTCAACACTTAGAAAAAAATTAGGTAATAAAGTAAAGGGATACTTATTAGTTACCAAAGTATGAGAAAGGTTTGCTTCATTAGGAATTTGTTTACCCCGAAAGGCCTAACAAAACCAAAAGATGACATTTGCCAACCACGAAGGGCCTGACAAAGTCTTAAAGATGACACTTGCCTACCACGAAGGGCCTGACAAGGTCTAAGTGTCGACAATTGCCTACCACGCAGGGTCGGACAACGTTTTAAAGATGACACTTGCCTACCACGAAGGGCCTGACAAGGTCTGAGTGACCACCTGCCGAAGAGGCAACCATCGAATGGTCGTGAGTCCTCCGAACCTCCTAACACTAAATGCGTTTGCCTACCACGAAGGGTCCGACAAACTCATAAGGACCACCTGCTAGAAAAGGTCGCCATCGAATGGCCGGTGAGTCCACCCGAACCTCCTAACACCAATGACGTTTGCCTACCACGAAGGGCCCGACAAACTCATAAGGACCACCGCCGAAAAGGTCGCTATCGAATGGCCAATGAGTCCACCGAACCTCCTAACACCAATGACGCGTTTTCCTACCACGAAGGGCCCGACAAACTCATAAGGACCACACGCCAAAAAGGTCGCCATCGAATGGCCGTGAGTCCACCGAACCTCCTAACTCCGTTGAATCGATCAAAGAACGAAGACAAGATTTGTTTGAGAAAAAGGGAACTTTTATTGATGATGACATAAATATTTGAGACTTCCAATGTAATCGACATCATTTTTCTTGAAAGTACTTCCTAAGCTCGCCACGTGCCAAGTATTCTTAATTCACGACCCATCTAATGCCTTCAATCGATAAGTTCGCCCAGACTTCGGTGATTTCATACGGTCTTTCCCAATTTGGCATCGAGCTTTCCCAGATTCGAGGTGTAGATGCTTGCTTCTTCTCGAGGACAAAATCTCTACTTGAACCTTGAAACTTCACCCCTTGTTATAATGCTTTGGCCACTCTTCACGATAAGGTGCCAATTTGATTAAGGTTGTTTCTCTTATTTCCTCAAGCAAATCAAGATTGGCCTTAAGCCCTTCCTCATTGTAGATCTCTCTGAATTGATTGACCCGAAGACTTGGAGATCCAATTTCAACTGGGACTAAGGCATCAGTTCCATAGGCCAGTCTAAAAGGTGAATCCCCCGTTGTAGTCCTCGGAGTAGTTCGATAAGCCCATAACACGCTAAGTAGTTCCTCCGCCATCCGCCTTGGCTTCGTCCAATCTATGCTTGATCCCATTCAGACGATTACATTGGTCACTTCAACTTGTCCATTTGATTTGTGGATGAGCCATCAAGTCTTTCATCTTTGGATCCCTAGTTCTTTCAAAAATGCTTCAAATTTTGATCCCACAAACTGACGTCCATTGTCCGATATTACCACCTTAGGAATTCAAACGAAATACTATCGATTCTTTAAAAATTTCAAGCATTCTGTTCAGTTATTAACCTAAGTGGTTTTGCTTCTACCCACTTGGTCATATAGTCGATGGCAACTATAACAAAACCGACTTGACCCTTTTTGCCTTCGGTAGTGGACCCGAAGAATCAACCCCAGACAAATGAAGGTATAGGAGATAAGATCGAGTATATTTGTGAGACCCAGATTTTATCAATAAAGATTTAAATTTTTGTCGAAATAATTTTTAATATTATGGTGTGAATTTAAGATAATATTATAGTTGTGGGTAGTATTTATAAATTTTTGCAAAAAGTATGCAAGTGGTTATATTATATTCGATTGGTGGGGAATATTCGGTTTAGCGAGAGAATATTAAATACAACTACTCAATCATTGGTGGACCCATAATGTAATTATTGTCGGATTGAGAAAGCGACAAAAAATATTTTATTGAAATAACTGGCGGAAGTTTTACCGTTGATCTTGTTGAACTACTCGGTAGTAAAAGTACGATGAATACGTGTGGTTGCGTAGTAATGCGGTATTGATTATCGATGCTTATGTGAGAAGTCACTCGGTTTGATTCCATTATTATTGTCGATTAATAATATGAATTATTATAAGCGATAATGACGTTTTGTTTTATTCAGTATTATTAACGTAATAAAAGCGAAACATCTTTTTTATATAAAATGTAATACTTTATTAAAGTTATTCTATAAATAGAATATATTATATTTTATTATGCATAGTGTTGCATAGTGTTTTGCGTAGTGTTTTGCATAGTGTTGCATAGTGTTTGCATAGTAAAATATTTTTATATAAATAGAATATATGATATTTTATTTAAAAGATTTTGCTTTAAATATGGACCGTCAGATTAAAGTAAATCAATCTGACCGTTCATGGATTAATTACTATGCATTCTATTTTCCTATAAATAGAAGTTCATTCCTTCATTATTTTCTTACTTAATTCCTTTGAAACTCTAGAGAGAAATTATAGAGAGAAGCTATATAGAGAGAAAATCTATAGAGAAAAAGAAGAAGAGATTACGGTACTTCACTACTTTGATATCCGGTGTCTTTTACGGTAGTGGGTATTATTGGTTGTGTACGTAAGGGGTGTTATTCTTTCTTATTCATGAAGAGAACTTACATTATTCCATTCATTATTATTACATTGGAATAACTTTGTAAAAGTGGCATACCCTATACATAACTTTGTATCATGGCAGATACCCTATACTTGGTGAAATCCTTATATTATTCCATTCTTATTTATTCTATTGGAATAACTTTGTATATCTGTGAGAATCCCCTATACTTGGTGATCTTCTTCTTCATTATTCCATTCTTTATTATTACATTGGAATATCACATGCGTGTGTTTTACACAGGACTGGTTCCATTGTTTATTATTCGCATTTATTATTACATTGGAATATCACGTCGTGTGTTTTACAGGACCTTGTTCCATTGTTTATTATTCAAGCATTTATTATTACATTGGATCATCCATCGGTGAGAATTTCACTTGACACGGTTCCGTTATTATTATTCATTGGAATAACTCGTTTACATCTGATACCGCATGCGTGGTGATTTCTTTTGTTATTCCATTCTTTATTATACCGGTTGGTTAAAACTTGACTTCTATATTCCATGAAATTAGTAGAATATCTTTGATATTTGCGTTTCATCCAAATATCTTTCATGGAAATATTCTTCCGATCATTCTTGAATTTTACTCTACAAAGCGCGATCATGTTGACAGTTTGGGCGTTATTAGTTCTGAATAAATTAATTCGTGAACTTTTTTATTGAATTATTATGTCATTGTCATCATCCTCATGTTATATTATGTTATCTTTGGCTTACGTGCATAGATGAACTTAGTATGATTATGACGAGGGGATCATTCGGTATAATCATGGCTTGTTATAAATGATGTGACAAAAGTCCTCGATGGCTCAGTAATGCGTTGATGGATAGTTTTTGGTATGATTATGACGAGGGGTGATTTGGTATAGTCGTGACCATTGATAATTTGATGAAAATCCTTGACCGTGGTAGATACGGGGATGATTAGATATTGTGGTTTATTCATTAAACCGAGTCTTAGTGATAAAATTGATGAAAACCTTTTAAAACCTAAAAGATAGTAGACTTTATTTTCTACTTGACTCTTTTAATGGATTGCACATTCATTGCAGATTAAACCTGGTTTTCTATTGTATTTTATCGGTTTAACACTTCGTTGAAGGCTAATGATAATTTATTCTACGCATTATCTTAGTCATAATATTTTTCTTTGGGCTAGTTGAGCTCACCCTTTCTTTCTTTGTTTCTCTCGTGAAATGAGAATATAGCCGGGACGAGTCGGGGAAAAGAGTGATGGTCCCGAAGATAGCATTAGTAGTCCTCACTATTACATTAAATAGTGTGACAATAAATGTAATGAGGACTCCTTGAGTATGGATATTGTCTAAATGACAATATTCTATTAGAACTCTCGGTTTATGCATTGTCGTAAGTTGTTACGACGGATGTATAATTAAGTTTGTATTTGGATTTATGTACCGTGTAAGTGGCAACCCAAGATGGGTGGCGTATACCTAATTTTGGGGGCGTCACAACAGTATCGAGCTTAGGGATATGATCCTGGTGAGATGTGAGATAAGAACTAGGAGGGAGAGCGGGAAATTTTTCTCTAGTATGACCTACCTAAATTTATTTGGTATTTAATTGGTCGGACGAGTATAGGGATAATATGTGATATGTTAATTAAACCTTGTTTTGTGACGAGTGTTTGAGAATGGCATCCGAAAATGTTGAGATAAGCAATGAAGCACATGAGAGTGTTGATTCAAATTTCAAACAAAAGGTAACGACCAACAACACGATAATAATCATCTTTGGTGGCAATGACTATCGTAATAATGATAACCATCGGGGAAATTATCATGCCAAGAATGGTAACCACTTGGAATTGGTAATCATGGCAAAGATAATAGAAGTGAAAATTCGCAAGAAGAGAAGGTCATTTAGCCTAATTTTTGTTGTGCACCAAAGTCAAGTCTAGGCATTTGGGACGGTGGCACGAGGAGGTGGATATGGACAAAACAAAGTCGTTGGTTTTAGGAAGTGCATTTTCATGACTTCTCAAAAAGCGAAAGTAAACGACGAAGTTAGTACGAGTTAGTTAATTATAAATTACGAAGTCTATACCTTATAAGATACCGGTTCTACCCATTATTTTATCTCTCTTGCTTGCGTTCAACGTTTAAATTTGACTCCGGAGAAGTTATGTAAGACCCCGAATTTTTTTTTAAATAAAAAGGAATTTCCTTTATTTATTATTTTGAAATAGTAAGGGTTGATTTGATTAATGTGGATAGTTAGGGGTTAAATACGCAAATATTTCAAAATAAGCAAGTGGTTATAAAATATTCATTTTTGTCTGGGAATATTCGTTTGGTCGTGGAATATTAAAGATTTGTCGGGGAATATTAAATACGACGGTATGACCATGTGTGGCCCCCATAAATGTGAAAGCGATTGGATGAGAAAACGACAAATATAAGTTGTTTAAAAATAAAGGCGTAATTATTCTGAATTAAGATCATTGGAATACCGATTGGTTAAAAACTGATGAATACTGCGTGGTTGCACAAAGAAGATTACGGTATTACCGCAGTGATTGTTGAATTATTTATCCTTACGTAAGAAAGGCACTACTCAATAATTGTTACATTAGTTCTTTGTTCAATAGTTTATTTTATTAATTGATAATTGTTGCGTTGATATTTTATATTATTATTGTTTCAATAATTGTCAACGCATGATATTTCCCATTATCGGATCAATAATTCATATTATTTGAATAATATTATTAGATAGCATTATTGGCAATGTCTAGAAAGTTACATCAAGGAGAGGTTTGGTCACCTAATTGCGGCGCCCGAGAAGGAGAAATTCTTATTGGAAAGCCCCTCTTCTCTGGAACGGCACTGGTTATCATAATTGTGATTACGTAATATTATTTGTGAATAATTAATTATTGATTCATATGATAAGGAAATATTTATTTTATATGAATATAAATGATGGATTTATTTATGTGGTTATTAATGAAGGAATTAATCTTTGAGATGTTTTATTTGTATTTTGTCGAATTTGAGGTATTAAAAGATCAAATCGGTGTTATTACTGACTTTATTGTGTGAGTTATAATATTTAATCCAAATAGTTGGATCGTTGTAATTTTTGGATATGTTATACATATATAAGTTGAGTATATGTCCACAAATTTTGAACCGTTAAAAATGAACGAATGATTTGTTATGAATTTTAAGAGGTGAGTGATTCGGAAATTAGGTTATAAATGATTTTGGTGGAAAATTCTAGAATTGGTGGGCCCCACTTGTGGTTGGTGAAAAAATGTGCTGAATTTTATTTCAAATGTGGTGGGTGGGAATAGTAGCGAGTAAAGCCATCGGGTTGAAGGTTAAGTGCCTTGCCGTCTTTAACATTTTCCTATAAATAGAGGCTAAGTTTGAATTGAAAATCACACGAAACAAAGTTTTTCTCTTTCTCTCTCTATATTATTGAGCGTATTTTGTGAGTATTTAGATACTTTGAGAGTTCTTTATTCGAAGACAAGTTTCATTCAAACATCACTTGACCTTTCCTTCCAAGAAATCTTGATTCTTTGAGGTAAGGGATATTATTTTTTCAGTAATGATATTATTTCTTGATATCATTATCTTTGAAATATTGGTTGGAACTTTTATCAAATTTGGAACTTTTTCATGTCGGGAGTTACTTATTCATGAGTTACTATTCACGAGTTACTATTCATGAGTTACTTATTCACGAGTTCTTATTCACGAGTCTTATTAGTAAGGCGTGAAAATGTTTTTTTTGTGGAATTTCTATCTTTTGGTGTGAAAGATTCTTATTCACGATATAAAGACTATTCACGATATCTGACTATTCACGATATCTGGACTATTCATCGAAAAATAAAATTTCTTCTTTTCGTCAAAATATCTATTACGGATACTAGCTACGATTGTATCCATGTTTTGATCATTCTTGAATTTTACACCACTATGATTATTTTGAGGTATTTTTGAACATGGATAAAACAAAGTACGAATCCTTAATCCTTAATCCTTGTCATTTTGTTTTCTTTGGATTCGTTTTTTAAAAATATTTTCATCATCCTCGGTCTTAAATGATGATATTATTGAATATATCTGCCTTTTGTAGTGCAAAGATGAATGATTCTGAAGAATATCTTTGGGCCAGTAGTGCTGAAGATGAGCAGTGTTTAAATGAACATGATGAAGGTGATGAATATCTTTGGCCTTTAGTGCAAAGATGAGCAGTGTTGAGATGAACATGACCGATTGATGAATATCTTTGGCTGTAGTGCAAAGATGAATATTTGATTTGAGATGAATATTGATTGATGTTACGGGGATAAAATATTGATGATGGTTTGTTAAATTCATAGATTATAGTAGATTTCATACTCTACGTAACTCTTCTTACATGAATTATTATTTCACTGCGAATATTGATCCGAAACTTGTTGTCTATTGTATTCTATCGATTTTTCCTGTTGGAGACTAACGATAATTTGTTGTATATTATCTTAGTCATAATATTCTTTTCTTGGGCTAGTTGAGCTCACCCTTTTCCTTGTTGTTCCATTTTTCTTCTCAGGAGGCGAGAATGTAGCGAGTACTAGTCGGGGTATGGAATGAAGGTTCTAGAGAGAGTTGTTTAGTAGTCCTCACCATTTTTGTAAAATAATGTATCAATAATTATGATGGGGATTTATTTGCGTGTGGATATTGTCTAGAAGACAATATTATATTTAAACTCACGGTATATATTGTCGTATTTCACACGACATTTGTATTATTGAAGTTGTAGTTTGCTTCTTGTACCATGTATTTGGCGACTCAGAATGGGTGTTGTGTATACCTATTTTGGGGGCGTCACGGTTAATATCGAGCTTAGGATATGATCTCTGGCGAAGATCGGGGGAATAGAACTAGGAGGGAGAGGCGAGTAAATCCTTCATTTAGTGTGTCTACTAAGCTTATTTGTTAGTTTGGTCAAGTATATAGGGATATTATGTGATATATTGATTTCTTAATTAACCCTTATTTTATGCGAGTATTTGAGAATGTCGATCGAGAATATTAATAGTGGAGTAAATGAGGACAGTGGAGATGCCTGTACTCACCAACGAGAGAGAAGCGTGCAACAGTGGCAATGTTCCTCCATGAAACAACACCATTGACGAGCAGATGAGAGCGAGGGATGTTTAGAAGTTTTTGCAGATTCATGCAAAATCGGACGAGGAGACTCGTGTTCAAAATCTGAGGAGGAAATGATAGCAATTCACAGGTTGTCCACGCCCAAGCGCTCAAAGAAGTTGGGACCACGAATTTAAGGGAAAGCTAAATCCGATCATACGGCGGAAACATGGGTCAAGCAAATTACCAAGATATTCGATGTCTTGGGGGATGCGGAGAGAACGAAGGTTCCATTCGCTACTTTTATGTGTTACGTGGCGAGGGCAGACTCTTTGGTGGGAGTCGTAAGCGTACGTATCCATCCAACCGCACTCGAATGTCGTGAGAGACATTTCGAGAAGCAGTTCAATGACAAGTACTTCCACGAAAGTATTCGCTATATGAAGGAAGTGGATTTTATTAGACTAGAAGCGAGAATAACATGGCGGTGTCCCGGTCTGGCGAAGTTAGCGGAGTTATCGAGTTTGCACCTCATTTGGTGGAGAATGAGGGCGTATGGCGTGGATGTTTCTTAGAGGTTGAAACCGGCGATACGTCAAAGATCTCATTTCTCATAAATTTTTCTCTATTAGGATGTTGTCAGCAGGGCTCGGTTGTTAGAAGCGAGATAACGAGTACGTTCAACCGAGGGACCATAACCGAGGATCATATCAAGATAGCGGTCATCGAGAATAACGATAACCAAATGGAGAAAGAAGAATACGGAGAAAGGCGGTAACCACTCTGGTGGTAATCGTGGTCGTGAAAATAGAAGAAGCGAGTCGGGGAGGAGATTTTAAAAAAGGAGATTCAACAACGACTATTTGAAGACGTCGGCGCCAAGAAGCAACTAGTTTTAAGGGAGGAGAAGCGACCACCGGTCATATGTTACAAATCGGAAAAAGAGGACATATCACCAAAGCGCCCACAAGCAGTTTAAGGTATGCTATAATTGTGGAAAAGAAGGACATATCGCTCGAGATTATACGATGTCGAAACCGATCCAATGAGAATGGTGACTCAAAAGGATGTCCCGAGAAAAGTCAAAGTCAGCGGTTCTTGGAAGAAGCGTTTGTCGCGTGGCCGGTTAAAATCGAGGAACCCGAACGAAGTTAGCACGGGTTAGTTAATTATAAATTCTTGCGAAGTTTATACCTTACTAGATCTGGTTCTACCCATTCTTTTATCTCTCTTGCTTGCGCTCAGCGTTTGAACTTGACTACGGAGAAATTAGACTTTGACTTATTTATGGAGACTCAGATTAGGAGAAACTTTCATTACATCCGTTGTCTAAAAAATCTTGCTTGATTCAGTTGGGCACTATCACATTACACGTTAACCTTATTTCTATTGAGATATTTGCTTTTGATGTGATTTTAGGGATTGATTGGTTAACTACTCATCATGCCAAATTGATTGCTTTTGTAAGGTTGTTAGTTTTCATATTCCTAAGCAACTTTGTTATTCAATTCAAGCGATCAAACCATTGTAGTCAAACATTTTCATATCAAGCCATGAAGTCATTCGTTTATTACGGATGTCAAGTTTTCTTAGTCCATGTTATGGATTTGAATAAAGACACGTCAGATTTGAATAATATTCTTGTTGTTATTGATTTTTTCTGACGTATTTTTTGAAGAATTTCTTGGCTTACTCCCAAAGCCTGATATTAAATTTTGTATCGAATTTGAACCCGGTACAAAACTCATTTCTAAAATCTCATATCGAATGGCTCTATTGAACTTGAGTTAAAAATTCAACTATAGAATTTGGTACCGAGCCTTTATCTTGTGACTTCCTTTGTGGAATTCACTAAGCGGAACTCTCTGTAGGGGACGTCGTATTAGATGCGATAGTAAAAGCGATAGGTGTCATTGTGACGTCTTATCCGGGGTTGGGATATAAGTCGCGATTGAGAACAACCTAAGTCGATGTCGAAATACGTAACTTTTCAAGCTTAGTTGGTTATTATCGGAGATTTGTTGAAGGATATTCTCGAATCGCTATTCCATTATCGCGGTGACTCGTAGAGATACAAAATTCAATGGAGCAAGGAATGTGGGAAGAGCTTGAAGAACTCAAGAGGAGACTCATTTCAAAGACATGTTCGACCATGCCATCCCGGAAAAGCGAGCGTGTAGCCGACGCGTTGAATAGAAGATCATATGCGGAACGAAAGTGCGATGATGTCAAGTATACGATAGAGCCAACTTTAATAGAAAAAAGTTAAGGTTGCTTCGCCCATCAATCCCAGAATGATGCGCGTATGAAGAAGAAAGTACAAGAAGGAGCTATTTCAAAGGCGAGAATTGATGAAGAAGGAATACTTGAGTCCACTCTAGACTTTGTGTTCTAACGACTCGATTTGAAGTACAAGATTATGATGGAGGCACACAATACACCATTTACAATCCATCACGGAAGTACTAAAATGTATCGTGATCTTGACATACATTTTGGTGGAACAATATGAAGAGAGAGATTGCAAAGTTTATCTCGATGTGTTTAACTTGCCAACGTGTAAAGGCGGAGCATCTAGTACCTAAGGGTCCGTTACAACCACTTGAGATTAGGAATGGAAGTGGGAACACATTACCATGGATTTCGTTTACGGGTCTTCCTACGGTTTCTCAAGGCATCAATGCTATTTGGGTTATTGTTGTTAGATTAACCAAGTCCGCTCATTTCTTTGCCGATCACGGAGACTTATTCACTGAACGCGTCTTGCTAGTATATACGTAAATGAGATTGTGAGGTTGCATGTAGCATACTGTATCCATAGTTTGGATCGTGACCCAAGATTCACTTCAAGATTTTGTGTTAGCTTGCAAAAAGCTATGAGGCACGGATTTGCGATTTAGTTTGGCATACCATCCCCAAAGCAGACGGACAATCGAGAGGACTATTCAAACTCTTGAAGATATATTAAGACTCGTGTCCTAGACTTCAAGAGGCGGTTGGGATAAGTATTTACCATTGGTAGAATTCTCCTACAACAATGAGTTATCGAGCAAGTATAGGTGTAGCTCCATTGAAACATTATATGGGCCGAAAATGTCGTTCTCCAATATGTTGGGATGAGGTGGGTGAAGCAACATTGTTGGGACCGGAGTTAAGTACGCATGACTACCGAAAAGATCCAAATGATTCGACAACGATATACAAAGCGGCACAAGATCGATAAAAGAGTTATGCGGATCTTCATCGAAAGGACGTGGAATTTAGTGTGGGGATCATGTATTATTATGAGTTTCTCCATGGAAGGGAGTTACAAGATTTGGGAAGAGAGGAAAGCTCAATCCACGATTTATTGGTCCATTTCAAATTCTTGTGGAAGTAGGAAATGTAGCCTATAGACTTGCGTTACCTCCAAGTATGTCTCGTGTTCATAATGTGTTTCACATATCGGTGCTTTCAGTAAATATGTGAAAGATCCGAACCACGTTATAGAGTTAGAACCAGGACGAGAGCCCAAGACTTAACGTATGAGGAGGAACTGTCAAGATTTTGGATAGGAAGGAGCATGTCCCTACGCCTTGAAAGGTCATACCACAAGTTAAAGTTTTGTGGAGGAATCATGCTTTATAGAGGAAATGACACTGGGAATTGGAAAGCGGAGATGAAAGCGAGGTATCCTCACCTTTTGAAACACCAGTATCGACGTCATGCGTCGATTCGAGGACGAAATTTCTTAAGGAGGGAGGTTGTAAGACCCAAATTTTTTTAAATAAAAAGAATTTCCTTTATTTATTATTTTGAAATAGTAAGGGTTGATTTGATTAATGTGGATAGTTTAGGGTTAAATACGTAAATATTTCAAAATAAGCAAGTGGTTATAAAATATTCATTTTTGTCTGGGAATATTCGTTTGGTCGTGGAATATTTCGTGATTGTCTGAGAATATTAAATGCGATGGGCGAAATGACCATGTGTGGGCCCCATAACGGAAAGCGATTGGATGAGGAAAACGACAAATATAAGTTGTTTAAAAATAATGGCGTAATTGTTACCAGATTAAGACATTGGAATACGGTGGTTAAAATACTGAATCTGGCGTGGTTGCAAGACAAGATGGCACCAGCGGTATTACTGAGATTGTTGAATTATTGATCCTTACGTGAAGAAGGCACTACTCAATAATTATTCACGGTGAATTATCGTTCAATAGTTTATTTTATTAATTCAATAATTGTTGCGTTGATATTTTATATTATTATTGTTTCAATAATTGTCAACGCATGATATTTCTCATTATCGGATCAATAATTCATATTATTTGAATAATATTATTAGATAGCATTATTGGCAATGTCTAGAAAGTTACATCAAGGAGAGGTTTGGTCACCTAATTGCTTGGCGCCAAGATGAGGAGAAATTCTTATTGGAAAGCCCCTCTTTCACAGGAACTACTGGTTGTCATAATTGTGATTACGTAATATTATTTGTGAATAATTAATTATTGATTCATATGATAAGGAAATATTTATTTTATATGAATATAAATGATGGATTTATTTATGTGGTTATTAATGAAGGAATTAATCTTTGAGATGTTTTATTTGTATTTTGTCGGATTTGAGGTATTAAAAGATCAAATCGGTGTTATTCTGACTTTATTGTGTGAGTTATAATATTTAATCCAAATAGTTGGATCGTTGTAATTTTTGGATATGTTATATATATAAGTTGAGTATATGTCCACAAATTTTGAACCGTTAAAATGAGCGAATGATTTGTTATGAATTTTAAGAGGTGGTGATGAGGAAATTAGGTTATAAATAATTTTGGTGGAAAATTCTAGAATTGGTGGGCCCCACTTGTGGTTGGTGAAAAAAATGCTTTGAATTTTATTTCAAATGTGGTGGGTGGGAATAGTAGCGAGTAAAAGCCATCAGGTTGCGGAGTTAAATGCGCTTTGTGTGCTAACATTTTCCTATAAATGAGGGCTAAGTTTGAATTGAAAATCACACCGAAACAAAGTTTTTCTCTTTCTCTCTATATTATTGGCGTATTTTGTGAGTATTTAGATACTTTGAGAGTTCTTTATTCAAGACAAGTTTCATTCAAAGATCACTTGAGCCTTTCCTTAAAATCTTGATTCTTTGAGGTAAGGGATATTATTTTTTCGTAATGATATTATTTCTTGATATCATTATCTTTTGCAATATTGGTTGGAAATTTTTATCAAATTTGGAACTTTTTCATGTAGGGGTTACTATTCATGAGTTCTTATTCACGAGTTACTATTCATGAGTTCTTATTCACGAGTTCTTATTCACGAAAGTACTTATTCATGTAAGCGTGAAAATGTTTTTTGTGGAATTTCTATCTTTTGGTGTCGGAGTTCTTATTCACGATATCGACACTTTTCACGTATCTGACACTATTCACGATACTCTGGCACTATTCATCGAAAAATAAAATTTCTTCTTTTCTTCCAAAATATCTATTACGGATACTAGCTTCGATTGTATCCATGTTTTGATCATTCTTGAATTTTACACCACTATGATTATTTTGAGGTATTTTTGAACATGGATAAAACAAAGTCGAATCCTTAATCCTTAATCCTTGTCATTTTGTTTCCTTTGGATTCGTTTTTTAAAAATATTTTCATCATCCTCGGTCTTAAATGATGATATTATTGAATATCTTTGGCACGTAGTGCAAAGATGAATGATTCTGAAGAATATCTTTGGCTTTGTAGTGCAAAGATGGCGGTGTTTAAATGAACATGACCAAGGTGATGAATATCTTTGGCCTTTAGTGCAAAGTTGAGCAGTGTTGAGATGAACATGACCGATTGATGAATATCTTTGGCTGTAGTGCAAAGATGAATATTTGATTTGAGATGAATATTGATTGATGTTACGAGGATAAAATATTGATGATGGGTATTAAATTCATAGATTATAGTAGATTTCATACTCTACGTAACTCTTTCTATGAATTATTATTTCGGTGTGAATATTGATCCGAAACTTGTTATACATTGTATTATCATCGATTTTTTCTACATTGGAGACTAACGATAATTTGTTGTATATTATCTTAGTCATAATATTCTTTCTTGGGCTAGTTGAGCTCACCCTTTTCCTTGTTGTTCCATTTTCTTCTCGGAGGCGAGAATGTAGCGAGTACTAGTCGAGGGTATGGAATGAAGGTTCTAGAGAGAGTTGTTTAGTAGTCCTCACCATTTTGTAAAATAATGTATCAATAATTATGATGGGGATTTATTTGCGTGTGGATATTATCTGAAGACAATATTATATTTAAACTCACAGTATATATTGTCGTATTTCACGACATTTGTATTATTGAAGTTGTAGTTTGCTTTCTTGTACCATGTATTTGGCGACTCAGAATGGGTGTTGTGTATACCTATTTTGGGGGCGTCATGGTTAATATCGAGCTTAGGGATATGATCTCTGGCGGAGATCGGGGAATAGAACTAGGAGGGAGAGGCGAATAAATCCTTCATTAGTGTGTCTACTAAGCTTATTTGTTAGTTGGTCGATATATAGGGATATTATGTGATATATTGATTTCCTTAATTAACCCCTTATTTTATGGCGGTATTTGAGAATGTCGTGAGAATATTAATAGTGGAGTAAATGAGGCGAGTGGAGATGCTGTCTCTCACCAACGAGGAGAAGCGTGCAACAGTGGCAATGTTCCTCCTGTGCAACACACCTGGCTGGCGAGATGAGGAGCGAGGGATGTTTAGAAGTTTTTTGTAGTTCATGCAAAATCGGACGAGGAGACTCGTGTTCAAAATCTGAGGAGAAATGATAGCAATTCACGAGTTATCGCGCCAAGCGATTCAAAAGTTGGGACCACGAATTAAGGGAAAGCCGGATCCGATCGCCATTTGAAACATGGGTCAAGCAAATTACCAAGATATTCGATGTCTTGGGATGCTGGAGGAACGAAGGTTCCATTCGCTACTTTTATGTTAAAAGTGGCGAAGCGGACACTTTGGTGGAATGCATGAAGCGTACCCATCCAGCCGCACTTCGGCATATCGTGGGAGACATTTGAAAGCAGTTCAATGACAAGTACTTCCACGAAAGTATTAAATATATGAAGGAAGTGGATTTTATTAGACTAGAAGCGAATAACATGGCGGTGTCCCAAAGTCATGAGGTGAAGTTGGCGGAGTTATCCAGGTTGCACCTCATTTGGTGGAGAATGAGGAGCGTATGGATGACGCGGATGTTTCTTAGAGGTTTGAAACCGGCGATATGTCGATATCTCATTTCTCATAAATTTTCTCTCTATTGAGATGTTGTCGGCTGGGGGCTCCAGTTGTTAGAAGCGAGATAACGAGTACGTTCAATGAGGGACCATAACCGAGGATCATCACAAGAAGATAGCGATCATCGAATAACGATAACCGGCGGAGAAAGAAGAATACGGGCAAAGCGGTAACCACTCTGGTGGTAATCGTGGTCGTGAAAAATAGAAGAAGCGAGTCGGGAGGAGATTTTAAAGAGGAGATTCAACAACGACTATTTGAAGCCGAGTCGGAAGTAGTGCATGAATAATTCGTGGTCGTGATACTAATGAATATCCTTGGCACGTAGTGCGGGGATGAGTCGATGATATGGATTAATTATTGGTGAGTCTCAAACAATGAAATATTAATTCATGGATGTGGTAAAAGTCATCTTTGGTAGTAGTGCATTGATAGACTTGGTATGATTATGACCGAGATTTATTGGTATAATCATGGATCAGATTGAAAACACGAATATCCTTGGCGTTGGTGCATGGATAATTCGTGGTCGTGATACTATTAAGCTGCGTCTCAGCATTATTGGTTTTACAGTTGTATATCTTTAGCTTGTAGTGTAAAGATGAATTGTTAATGAATATCTTTGGCGGATTGCGAAGATGAATTTAATATTTTTAACGATAAAGGTATTCAAGGTATCCTCACCTATTAATCATATCAGTACATTACCCTAATTTCGAAATGCTAAATTCCATAAGGAGGGAGATTGTGAGACCCAGATTTTATCAATAAAGATTTAAATTTTGTCAAAATAATTTTTAATATTATGGTGTGAATTTAAGATAATATTATAGTTGTGGGTAGTATTTATAAATTTGCAAAAGTATGCAAGTGGTTATATTATATTTGATTGGTGGGAGAATATTCGGTTTAGCAAAGAATATTCGTACAATGACTCAATCATTGGTGGACCTACAATAGAATTATTGTCGGATTGAAAGCGACAAAAATATTTTATTGAAATAACGACGGAAGTTTTCCGTTGATCTTTGTTGAACTACTTTCGGTAGTAAAAATGCGATGTCACGTATGGTTGCATAGTAAGACGCGGTATTGATTATTGATCTTTATGTGAGAAGTCACTCGGTTTGATTCCATTATTGTTGATTAATAATATGAATTATTATAGCGATAATGACGTTTTGTTTTATTCGTATTATTAACGTAATAAAAGCAGGAACATCTTTTATATAAAAGCAGAATACTTTATTAAAGTTATTCATAAATAGAATATATTATATTTTATTATGCATAGTGTTGCATAGTGTTTTGCATAGTATTTTACATAGTGTTGCATAGTGTTTGCATAGTAAAATGTTTTATATAAATAGAATATATGATATTTTATTTAAAGATTTTGCTTTAAATATGGATCATCAGATTAAAGTAAATCAATCTGGATAGTTCATGGATTAATTACTATGCATTCTATTTTCCTATAAATAGAAGTTCATTCCTTCATTATTTTCTTACGAATTCTTTGAAACTACAGAGAAATTATAGAGAGAAGCTATAGAGAGAAAATCTATAGAGAAGAAAGAAGAGATACGGTACTTCACTACTTTGATATCCGATTGTCTTTTTACGGTAGGGGTATTATTTGTTGTACTCGTAAGGGTGTTATTCTTTCTTATTCACGAAGAGAACACATTATTCCATTCATTATTATTACATTGGAATAACTTTGTAAAAGTGGCATACCCTATACATAACTTTGTATCTGTGGCGTACCCTATACTTGGTGAAATCCTTATATTATTCCATTCTTATTTATTACATTGGAATAACTTTGTATCTGGAATCCCTATACTTGGTGATCTTCTTACATTATTCCATTCTTTATTATTCTATTGGAATATTCTGCATACGTGTGTTTTACACGGACCTAGTTCCATTGTTTATTATTCCGCATTTATTATTACATTTGGAATATCACATGCGTGTGTTTTTTTACAGGACTGGTTCCATTGTTTATTATTAAGCACATTTATTATTTACATTGGATCATCCTGCGATTATTGAATTTCACGACACTGGTTAGATTATTATTATTCTGTTGAATAACATGTCTATGCAATACTCGCATCGTGGTGATTTCTTTTGTTCTTCCATTCTTTATTATACCCGGTTGGTTAAAACTTGACTTCTATATTCCATGAAATTAGTAGAATATCTTTGATATTTGCGTTTCATCGATCTTTTCATGGAAATATTCTTACGATCATTCTTGAATTTTACTCTACAAAGCGATGTCGTGTTGTGATTTTGGGCGTTATTAGTTCTGAATAAATTAATTCGTGAACTTTTTTATTGAATTATTATGTCATTGTCATCATCCTCATGTTATATTATGTTATCTTTGGCTTACGTGCATAGATGAACTTAGTATGATTATGATTGGGGATCATTCGGTATAATCATGGCTTGTTATAAATGATGTGACAAAAAGTCCTCGATTGGCACGTAATGCGTTGATGGATAGTTTTTGGTATGATTATGACCGAGGGTGATTTGGTATAGTCATGACCATTGATAATTTGATGAAAATCCTTGACAAGTGGTACATGGATGATTAGATATTGTGGTTTATTCATTAAACCTGAGTCTTAGTGATAAAATTGATGAAAACCTTTTAAAACCTAAAAGATAGTAGACTTTATTTTCTACTTGACTCTTTTAATGGATTGCACATTCATTGCTTGATTAAACCGGTTGTCTATTGTATTTTATCGGTTTAACCTTTGTTGAAGGCTAATGATAATTTATTACGCATTATCTTAGTCATAATATTTTTTCTTGGGCTAGTTGAGCTCACCCTTTCTTTCACTTTATTCTTCTTGAAATGAGAATATAAATCGGGACGCAGTTGGGAAAAGAGTGATGGTCCCGAAGATAGCATTAGTAGTCCTCACTATTACATTAAATAGTGTGACAATAAATGTAATGAGGACTCCTTGAGTATGGATATTGTCTAAATGACAATATTTCTATTAGAACTCTCGGTTTATGTATTATGCGTATGTTACTGCTGACGGATGTATAATTAAATTTGTATTTGGATTTATGTACCATGTAAGTAGCGACCCAAGATGGGTGACGTATACCTAATTTTGGGGGCGTCACAATAGCTCTTCTGGTGGCTGATGTGGGATCGGACTGTTGAGTTGACACTTCTCGCACTTCTTGACGTATTCAGTCGCTTATTTGAAGATGGTAGGCCAGTAGTACCCTTGTCGAAGTGCTTTATAGGCTAATGACTTAGCCGCCATATGGTCGCCACAGATGCCTTCATGTACTTCCCGGAGAGCATATTTAGCTTCAGATGGAGTCAGGCATTTCAGTAGTGGAGATGAGAAAGCCCTTCGGAACAAATCCCCATCAATCAGAATAAAATTAGCACTCTTATACTTGATTTTCTTGGCCAGCATCCGATCCGAAGGTAGAACGCCATCCGCCAAATACTCTATATACGGAGTCAACCAAAGGTTGGTTGATTCGATGCACATCACATGGATTCATAATGGACACTAGGATGTTGCAAAATTTCTAAGTAAACCGATCCATCAAAGCGTTAACATCCGTAGTGGCTAATTTGGAGAGTCGCATCGAGAATTGAATTGTTATTACGCTCGACCCCACAAACTCGTAGGATTGGAAATGTTGAAGTTGTTCCTTGATTTCGCTAGATATTTGATCATTTTGGGCCTCGAGCCTTCAGATTCTCGAGAAAGTTGCTTAACGACTATGGCGAGAATCGGCGTGAAGATGATTATTCTTTCTGACTTCGAGACTCTTCGCCATGGTCGTAACCTGCAAGTACCGCCTCATATTGACTTTGTTGTTTGTCGCTTTGGATTTGAAATCGATGGCTTGCAGACCTTGAATCCTCGGGACTCGTAAGAATAATCCTCAACTCCATCGGCGTCGTGGTAGAAGACCCATCTGCATACAATGTCCACTAACTCGCTTTCATCGAAGAAGCGCAAGCGCTCTGTCAGATCCTTGACTCGCCACAACTTCATCGACTTGAGCGAGCATTCAACTACAAAATCACCAAGAGCTTGCCCTTTGATGGCGGTTCGGGGATGATATTCAATGAAAAATTGGGACAATTCCATCGTCCGTGCAATTAATCTCAGCGATACCTCGGGTTTGCCCATAATCTTCTTCAAAGGTCGAATCAGACATGTATACTATTACCAATCTACACCTGGAAGTATTGCCTAAGCTTTCATTTAGCGGTTATTAAATCAAAAGCAAACTTTTCAATGTTGGTACCTTGTTTGACATCCAGAAGGACATGGCTTACATAATAAACCGGGTCGCACTCAACTTCACGCACCAAAAGCGCTCCTACTACCAACGAACTAGTCTGTTGAAAGTACAAATATATGGGGGTTCAAAGAGGAGGCGAGTTTCACCAACAAAGTGCCAGAAGATAGGTAGGACTTGATGCTCACGGAAGGCCTCACACTCCGAAGTCCATTGAAACGTCTTTGCATTCTTCTACTTTTCGGTGTCAAAGAATGGTAAACATCTTTACTGTGACTTGGACATGAACCTCCTTAAAAGTCGCAATCCTTCCGGTCAGACGTTGAACATCTTTAAATGGTTTAGGTTTGTAATATTCATATGGCAATCAAATTGCAAAAAAATGCGGGCGTGTAAAATCGAGTTTAAAAATTTATAAACCATATACGGATCACCCTTTATACATAATTATTAATTAAGCGAAAAGATAAAGAATAAATCATACCCTTGAAGATCGAGCTTCCTCGGTACAAGTTCACCTCAAATCCTTTTCGCGTTCGATCTTGAATCGGGGGTTGGTTCCTTCCTTTGATCGGCGTTAGCCACCCAAATGTTTGGCCTCTGGGGTGATCCACGAGGAAGAAGAAGAAAATTGAAGAAGAAGGGTGGTTGGCTAAACCCTAGTTTTCTATCTCTATAGAAAAGGCGTACTCTCAACAAATTGGAATTATATGTCGTATGTTGAAAAAGTCAATGACCCCTCACCCGTAATAAGACTCCTCTTATTTATAGATGTGGGCAACCCACCTTAACAATTAAGGAATTGGGTTTTATTTAATTAATTAAATTCTTTTTTTAATTAATTAAGCTCCTAATCTTATTAGGGATAATTAATTAAACTCCTTTAACTAATTTTCCTTCCTAATCGATTAGGAATAAATGAAATACTTATATTAAATTAATTTCTAAACTCTTTTAGAAATTAAAATAATAATAATTGTAATAATATTAATAAGACTCCTCTTATTAATTTATATTTAATATTTCTAAAATATTAAATAATAAATATTAAGTTATTTAATTTATTCTATCACCATAGATTAAATTAAATATACTTAATATATTATTACGATTATGCCATTAACTTCTTAAATAATTATTCTTCCTTTTATGGTGGTGACCCTTTAGGTTCTCGTATATTATTAAAGGTTGTGAATAAATCAATTAGAACAATTCTAATCTTATTTAAATAAATAAATTAAACAATTAATTTATTTAAATAAATAATATTTATTCTGATAGGGATAAGCTCCTAGCGATCAGCGACTTTCCGGATAATATAGATTTCAACATTAATCATAAAAGAACCTTTGAGTAAATAATTTACCAAATGCAATTCGATCCTTCCATCATCTGATGTCCCGATTAAATATAAGGCGTGGAATTCTTGTAAAGTCTTATTTTATTTAATTATATGTATTTCGATTCTTAAATACCTGACTCGAATAATGCAAATTAGAAACTCCTTTCTAATTTCATTACGCTTAACCCGAGGACTCTTTGGGTTGTCATTTATCGAATCACATAGGACATTTCTCTTCTTTTATTAAGTGGTGGTAGATTCTTTATTGATCATACATTATCTCCGTATACTGACTTATTATACCTGAGCATACCCTTTGATATACCTAAGGGTCTTAAGGAATAAGTCAGTATAACTCATCATCATGCTGAATCTTATGATGATCTCAAGTCGAGGATTACTTGTCTTTACTATCACTCTGAGAATTCTATTGATGAACAAATAAAACTCCATTAGGTATTCCTTAGCGAGCCCGCGTTCGATGAACTTATTCTCTAATAAGCACTACGTACTTGCTTTAGTGTCTCCACACAAATGATCGTGAGATCGATCATCCTCATCGATGAAGCGAGCGTATGTACCCGATCTATCGGATTCACTAATCCCCGATTTAGTAATCGATGATTGGGAACTATTTTAGTTTTAAGCTTTAAAAAATTTAGATCTCATTAGAATGATCATCATCATTATTCTAAAAGCATTGCTTAAAACTATGGGTTTATCACGTATTATAAAAAGCGACATCGTGTAGATAATTAAAAAGCCTTTAATAAATTAATACTTTTTATTAATAAATGAATAAGATTATTCTGAAGTATATGCTTTATCATCAAACATGATTGGCTTGTGTGCATACTACTTTCGATCTCCCACTTGCACTAAAGCGATATCATTGGTATCTTATCTCTTCTTCTACAAGTGGCGATTATCCTGCTTTGTTGGATAAGCTTTAGTTAATGGATATGTAATGTTGTTCATGAGAGTCCACTTATCTCTATAGTGATTTCCCATCTTTGATGATTACAATAATCAAATGAAAGTGCCCTGACACATGTTTAGATCGAGATGAGACTTAGGAACTATTCTAGATTACGTAATGAACTTTTAATCAAACAATCAACTTGCGACTTCATTTATAGCTATATACTTTGTCTTTATCACTAAACCGGTGACTCTTTCTTTGTTTTGGAACCTTTCGATTTCTGCACCTTTATTCGAGGTAACGCTTTACCTTAAAGTGGATTTTTACGTAAATCTTAGTGCATGCGAAAAACTTGAGTGCATTAAGCCCTCTAGTTTTAATTTAGACCCACCATGAATATGATCACATCCTTAGTCTTGGGTTAAGCACTTTAAGATGTTTTTCAGCGACTGACTCGTAGTGAACTTCTCCATAATATGGTGATCGACATCGGGTCTCGTACATTTCATTGCATCATGATGATTGTCGATTTCATGCGACCTCTCTTTTCGAGAGTGCTGTGGGGACTATTAAAGAGATACACTCCATAGCTCATCGACATGAGACATCTCTTGGAGTTTGCCATGCTAAGCGACTTTAGCATCAAATGAATATCGTTCCTTGGGTTAAGTCGAGCATCCTCTTTAAATCTATCTATATAGATTTTATCCCCGATTAAGATACTCTTCCCAAACCATTCATGGAGGAATGTTTAACAACTTTATCATTCTTGATTGTAGCATTGGTATGTCATTCCTTATCAAGTAGTATATCAACATATAATATTAGGAATGTCACGATGCTCCCAATTGACCTTTTGTACACACTAGAACTCTTACCTCATCGTATGTATAACTCTGGATCATCATCTTACATGATGTACCTCATCATCATCATCATGATGAATCCATACCTCTAGGTATCTTGATACTATTCGATTCTGATTGGTTGTAGTACAATAGGTACATCTATAGGTTCCTCTTATTTGACTTATAGTGTTTTGTGGTTCTTGAACTCTTCAAGATCTATTATCCCTCCACTAGCCCCTTGATGATAAACACCTTTATCTTTAGAAGGCGTGTTTATAACAAACACCTTTTGCTAAGTAGGATTATAGAACATATACCCTAAACTTACTTTAGGATGTCCCACAAATTGTACTTGTCAAATCTTGTCCCAAACTTATCCTTTGAAACCTTTTCACATAAGTTGGACAACCCCTTATCTTAACATACTTAAGATTAAGAATCCTCCACATCCATAACTTTTATGGAGTCTTGGGGGTAGGATTTTGAGGTTACCTTTTTTCGTGAATGTCGACCATTTCTAGGACATGATCCTGAAGGATCTTTGGAATGTCGGTAAAATCATTATGGGCGCACCATATGTCCAAATAGTACGATTTTTCATTCGGATACATCGATCGATTATTGCGTGTCGGGATGTGTCCATTATGAGAAAACCATTTGAGATGATCTAGAAACTTATTGCCTGAGTATTTATTCCTTGATCTAATCGAAGAATCTTAATACTTTGCCAATTTGTTTCTTTACGAATTCTTTGAACCTTTGAATAATTCACACTTGTATTCGACAAATACACATTCGACTCTTTGAATGATCATCTCCTTTTCTTATACTAATTTGTTGATATGCAAAATTATTTTCATGTAAGTCAGTATACAAAATTTATTAAGTAATATTCGATTCTATCAAAACATTATTATTATAAATAGAACAACAATTGTTCTTAATTATAATACCAAAAATTTTATTGTCCAATGATAAAATGGAAATAATATTTTAACAAAATTGGAATCTGATAACAACTTATTGACTTAATAGATTTGCCGCGTAGGCATTGCTAAACTATAAGTTTTATGGCTAAATATGCAAACCTTTGCTACATTTCCACACGTAGGATTACTTATATTTGTTTAGCTTTCTACTTACCTTGGTCCTTCATAAATCTATATTTATGATAACGAAGTCGGTATCAATACCAAGTAGAACCTTGACTTAAAGAAAATTTATTTCAATCATGAACAAAAAATTTGTATTATGTAGAAACTTCACTAAGCTTCTTTGGTTAGCCTCTGTGAGATGCTTTCATGATTTCTTTCCGGTGTCCGGGCTTATTGCGGTGGAAGCAAACTCCTTTCTTTATCCGTATCGATTTTGTTCTTATTATCCTTTGTTTATGCTTTCTATTTACCTTCTTTGAATCGTTCTTCTTTTGGAAGATCCTTTGGCCCTACCGGTAAGACTTGATCTTTCTTGGTTGGAAAGTGACTCTCGACATTTTTCAATATGTTAAGCAAATCGTGTGAAGGTGATATCTAGCTTATTCATATGAAAAATTCACAACAATTGTGAAAGAGTCAGGGGAGTGAGTGCGAGATCAAATCTTGGCTCAACTCTCCATCCATGACAAAACCGGTTGTCTAATTGATCAATCAAATTGATTATGTTAAGAACTTTTTATGCATCTTTATAGTGCCATTGGCCATTCTAGATCGGAAGAGCTCCTTGAATGTCGATATCTATCGGTCTACTTTCTCGCCATCGACTACTTGATGTGCGGGAATATAGTAGAAGCATCCATAGTTTCATCTTGTATTTGAAGCTCGTTCTTTCGTGGATCTTGAGCATGATCGTTGAGCATTGTGCATCATCTTGCCACTTTCTAAAAGTAGCGATCTCTTCCTCGGAGGCATTATGCGCAACCATTGCGAGGATAGGCGTATTAAGGACATAAGATAGCTTTTTCATTTATGAGAACTATTCTCAAATTCCTTAACAATCCAGTTTAATTGATGCAGTTAATTTAGCATCTAATATGTTTAGCGATGATAGTAATTTTAGACATTGTAAAATTACGTAAATGAATTTGTAATTAACAACATTTTAACATACATTCTTTTATTAATTACCAAAATAAATTAGGTCTTGTTTTAAATTGGTATCTCCCCTTTATTTTCTTCAAACTATATTACCCTCACTTATATAGTTCGGCAAAATCTAATTAAAGATTTCTTTAGTGAGAATAAGGATCCCATTTCAAATGTATATAGCCTTGTGGTGACTGACAAACTATATATAAATAAATAGGTAGACAACTTTTGTCGATTACATCAATTATCTGACTCCTTTTCTTTTGCCTCTTAGATTATTTTGATCAGTGGTGGTGGCATCAGAATCAAAATTATCAAGTTAAATCAACCTAGCACTCCGTATATTCAAAAAAAAAATATCATCCTTGTGGTGACCTGACAAAACAATATTGTTCAATTTTCTTTATAAGCATCAAATGTGATAAATTAACATCTTAAATACTTAATACTTGCCTTGTGGTGACACAACAAACTCATATTAAATATTTAATACTCTATTAATTTTATCATGCTAGAAAGCGACGTTCGATATTCAAATATCTTTGAGCGCTTAGGACTTAATATAAAAATTGAGGGGTTTGTTATTAATTTGTCTCATCTTGTTTAGTAGCATGCATATATATATATATAAAATCGCGTCGTATTAATGAACAACATCGAAGCATGTTTGCATAATATATATATATATATAGTATAAGCATGCACATATAGAATCTATATATTCTACACGGATTGATTATGGACTTTTATTCTAGTTTGGTTCACTAGAGCCACCAAGTGAACAAAAAATTGAACCCCACAGGGTGCGAGAAATAATATTTAAATATAACTATTACATTTAAACTCGGGCTCCATTCTGAAAGCGGGTCTTGGCTGGCTCCTTGCTCCTTGATCTCTAATTTTTAAAATTAATTCTAACTATTCCTATTACAAAACTATTTAAAATAAATAGAAACCTTGATCGTGATCGAGGGAAATGCATAGGAGGAGATAGAATTTACATTAAGAAAAAATTTAGAAGGCAGTCTGTGAGACCCATTTAATAAAACCCATACATTAAATGCATCGACTAAAATAAAATCGATCATATTGGTCGATAGTCATAATCAATCCATTTATTATAAATACACATCACCATATCATCGATAAATAACATTCATCTTATGAATAATAAACATTTAATATATATATTGATATCATTTAATGGGCAAATTTAGTTAGTATAAAATCTATTTTGAATCAAAATAAACTCCTTTATTTTAATCAAATTTAAATCAAAATAAAACTATTTTATTTTAATTTATCAATTTTGAATAAAATAAACTATTTTATTTTAATCAAAATCTTTAATCAAAATAAACTCCTTTATTTTAATTAATTATGGAATCAATTCATATAAAAAAAATCTTTAATTAAAATAAACTCTTTTATTTTAATTAATTATGGAATCGATTCCATGTAAAAAAAAAATTATTAAAGAAACACGGATTATCTTTCTATTACAAATAAACTCTTTTATTTTGAATAATATGAAATCTTATTTCATATCTAAATAAACTCCTTTATTTAAGGAAATTAGGATTCTCTTTCCTATTCACAAATAAACTCTTTTATTTTGAATAATATGAAATCTTATTTCATATCTAAATAAACTCCTTTATTTAAGGAAAAGGATTCTCTTATTTATTCACAAATAAACTCTTTTATTTTGAATAATATGAAATCTTTTTTCATATCTATGGAAACTCCTTTATTTAAGGAAAAATTCCAATTTCAACTCAATTAGTTATCATGGAATTAATTTTAAACTCTAAAATTAGCATGAAATTTAATTTTAAAATTAAAATAAATCTTTTATTTTAATATTAAAATAAACCTTTTATTTTAAGATTAAAATAAACCTTTTATTTTAATTATAAAATTATTAAAATTAAAATAAAATATATATATATATATATAAAATAAATTTTATTTTAAAATATAAAATAAACTATTATATATATATATATATATAATAATATATAATATATATATATATATATATATATATATATATATATATATATATATATATATATATATATAATATATATATATATATAATAAATTATTTTTCTTGAATTAAAATGCAATCATATATATATTATAATTTGATTTTAATGATATATGGTTTAATTATTTTTTTTGATTTATAAGAATTCCACTTTAATATTCTCTTAAAAAATAAAAAATGTGGTATACTTGAAATGCGCATAAAAAATAAATAAGGGAAGAAAAAAATTAGGATCATGGATTAAAAAAAATTTTTTTTTTTTTTTTTTTTAATTTTTTATCTGATAAAATTATGCCCAATTAAATTATTCTAAACACGTATCGATATACATATCAAATTAAAACAATTAATAATTAGCGCATAAAGGTTTGGCTACGATACCTTTATTAGGTTTTGTAATATTCATGAAGCCTTGATCAAATTGCATAAAAAAGCGGAGCGTGTAAAATCGAGTTTAAAATTTTACAAACCATATACGGATCACCCTTTATGCATAATTATTAATTAAGCGAAAAGATAAAGAATAAAATCATACCCTTGAAGATCGAGCTTCCTCGGTGCAAGTTCACCTCAAATCCTTTTCGCGTTGACTTGAATCCACCGGGTTTGGTTCCTTCCTTTGATCGGCGTTAGCCACCCAAATGTTTGGCCTCTAGAGGTGATCCACGAGGAAGAAGAAAATTGAAGAAGAAGGGGTGGTTGGCTAAACCCTAGTTTTCTATCTACTCTATAGAAAAAGGTGTCTCTCCGACAAATTGGAATTATGTCGTATGTTAAAAAATCGACATATCACCCGTAATAAGACTCCTCTTATTTATAGATGTGGCAAACCCCTTAACAATTAAGGAATTGGGTTTTATTTAATTAATTAAATTCTTTTAATTAATTAAGCTCCCTAATCTTATTAGGGATAATTAATTAAACTCCTTTAACTAATTTTCCTTCTAATCGATTAGGAATAAATGAGTACTTATATTAAATTAATTTCTAAACTCTTTTAGAAATTAAAATAATAATAATTGTAATAATATTAATAAGACTCCTCTTATTAATTTATATTTAATATTTCTAAAATATTAAATAATAAATATTAAGTTATTTAATTTATTACATCACCATAGATTAAATTAAATATACATACTTTATATTATTACGATTATGCCATTAACTTCTTAAATAATTATTCTTCCTTTTATGGTGTGACCCTTTAGGTTCTCCATATTAAGCAGGTTGTGAATAAATCAATTAGAACAATTCTAATCTTATTTAAATAAATAAATTAAACAATTAATTTATTTAAATAAATAATATTTATTCTCTGATAGGGATAAGCCTCTCCTAGCGATCAGCGACTTTCCGGATAATATAGATTTCAACATTAATCATAAAAGAACCTTTGAGTAAATAGTTACCGTGCAATTGATCCTTCCACCATCTGATGTCCCGATTAAATATAAGGCGTGGAATTCTTGTCGAAGTCTTATTTTATTTAATTATATGTATTTCGATTCTTAAATGCCTGACTCAAATAATGCAAATTAGAAACTCCTTTCTAATTTCATTACGCCTTAACCCGAGGACTCTTTGGGTTGTCATTTATCGAATCACATAGGACATTCTCTTCTTTTATATTAAGTGGTAGATTCTTTATTGATCATACATTATCTCCGTATCTGACTTATTATACCCAAGCATACCCTTTGATATACCCTAAGGGTCTTAAGGAATAAGTCAAAGTATAACTCATCATACACGAGAATCTTATGATGATCTCGAGTCGAGGATTACTTGTCTACTATCACTACTGAAATTCTATTGATGAGCGAATAAAACTCCATTTAGGTATTCCTTAGCGAGCCGCGTTCGATTGAACTTATTCTCTAATAAGCACCTACATACTTGCTTTAGTGTCTCCACACAAATGATCGTGAGATCAATCATCCTCATCGATGAAAGCAAAGCAGCGTATGTACCCAATCTATCAGGATTCACTAATCCCGATTTAGTAATCGATGATTGGGAACTATTTTAGTTTTAAGCTTTACAAAATTTAGATCTCATTAGAATGATCATCATCATTATTCTAAAAGCATTGCTTAAAACTATGGGTTTATCACGTATTATAAAAGCGACATCGTGTAGATAATTAAAAGCCTTTAATAAATTAATACTTTTTATTAATAAATGAATAAGATTATTACAAAGTATATGCTTTATCATCAAACATTTGGGCCGAAATCTTGTTCTCTTTGCGGGATAGGCTCTATCTCTCCGTTTCTTAAATTTGGCATGACCGATGGTTACGAACTACTCTGTGAAGGGTTTGATCTTTATCGCCGTGATACCTTCACAACGATACTCCCGCTCCAAAGTGATCCGCAGCGTTCTATAACACCTACAGCGGATCCAGTCCCTTTCACCTCATGAGCCCATAGTAGTAGGAAATTTGATTTTTGAAATGAGGAATAGGAAGTCCGCGGCTTGCGAAGCAATTCACAGCGAGAGCCTTCCCGAAAATAGCATTATAAAGCGCGGAATCTCACATTGCACAACGTAAAATTTGCAAATAATTTCTACTGTTAGTAGTTCGAAGATATTTGGTAGTTCGATAGTTCAAAGCCACGCCAATAGGGTCATTCACTAAAACCGTATAAAGGAGCCTCTGTCTATCTATCTTTCGCCCGTGGTGGGTGCATCCTCACGATCAAGCGTGGGCATCTGAATATCTCTGAGAAGACCCATTATCTACCGTCATCAAGCCGTATCCACGAACCCACTTGTGCGATTCGGCTGATGATCCTACGTGCGGTTCGATGACTTTAGAAGGTAATCTTCATCGATTAAAAGAGATTCATTACCGTACTCGAATAAGGTTTATCACCGATCTTGAGGAGGTACGCTTATGACATAATAGAATCAAAGTAACCCGGCCAACGCTTCTTTCCAATGAGTTTGAGAAGTACCCCGGTCTTGACATCACCCGTGCTTATGCGGTACATTTAAGATGGCGGTAACTAGCATCTCTTGGTTGAAATTTCTTTGGAGCGGACCCCTCTGTCATCTTTGTTGATTAATTACGGCGACCCAGCATCTTTAATTAAAGCTAGAGCCTTGCCTTTCTTTCAATAAAGTCCTTGAACTAACACGGTCGTTTGTATCGTGACGAAGCTTGATGGTAATCATAATACTTACGAGAATTCCCTTTCCGGGCTTAATGTTATCT